>OU342738.1:343740918-344142504 GCA_910589765.1 Avena atlantica | reverse complement strand
TTGTGATATCCCGGATCCCATCCGAGACTCGAACAAAATTCGGTCTCTTACGCATCATTCCATAACTACTCAACAAACATCGATCCTTAAGTGTGTCTCCCTACGGTTCGTGAATTATGCGACATGATCGAGACACTTCTCCGATCAATAACCAAGGAGGAATCTGGAAATTCATATGGCTCCCACATATTTCTATGATTACTTTGCGATCGAATGAACCACTTACATACGATACAATTTCCCTTTGTCTCACGATATTTTTACTTATCCGAGGTTTTGATCGTTGGTATCTCTACATACCTAGTTCAACCTCGTTACCGATAAGTACTCTTTTTCTCGTTCCCGTGATATGTGATCCCTTGTGAGCCAGTCACATGCTTGCAAGCTAATTGGATGAATATTCCACCGAGAGGGCCCAGAGTATATCTATCCGTCATATGGATGGACAAATCCCACTCTTGATCCATGTGTTTTCACCCATACTTTCCGAACACTCAATGCCACCTTTAGCCCCACCCAGTTACGGTGTGGTGTGTTTTGTCATCAAAGCATCCTTCCGGTGATGGTGATAAGCATGATCTCATGGTCGAAGGAATTAGGTTAACTAATGTATCAGAAAGCTATAGCAAATGAACTATATTAAATGACTTGATCTTTATGCTATGCTTAACTATAGGAGTATGTTCATCACAATCATTCTCCTAATGATATGACCCTGTTGTTGTTAATAACATCTCTATGTTCATGATCAGGAAACCATGATCATAGATATTAACCAACAAGCTAGTTTAACAAGAGGCTTTACTAGGGACTCTTTTATGTTTACAAATCACACAATATTAATGTTTTCCGATTAATACAATTATAGCATTGTATGTAAACATTTATCATAAGCATGAAGATATGATAATAACCACTTTATTATTGCCTCTTGGGCATATCTCCAACAAAATCTACGATTCCACTACGGACTCGGGGGATACTCCCATAGGGAAGATTGATTCAAGCATCCGAAAAATTTGTGTCCTACGGACCTGAAGCTGAACAACGGATGAATCAAAGTCTCTGCTCGAGTCTACGACTCGAACATACACTCGGGGGCTACTCCCATAGGGAGCGCTGGTCGCTCACCCTATGAATTCTTCGACTGCGATCCTTCGGATCAACATGCAACATTTTTTCGGCAACTTTGCCCTAATTAAACGCTAAAGTGAGCAACATTCTCCTTGGCCACCCGAAACACCTCCGTGTTGATAAACATTTGGATGCTGTGTCTGCGACGCAAAGATAAGACCTACATATATCATCTGATGGCCTGGTAACGCACATGACTACGCTCTGCTAATATGAATCCGTGCCAACAGGCGCGATGAAAAATCCCGACGGACGCATTGGGTACATCATTTAAATTCACTAGAATTCCACTCCTGTAAGTCCTCCGCGGCCTGAGTCGAATTACGCCAGCATATGTTCCAGGTTCGAGTCGAGGGACTCGAACCTGAAGAAGATCGTGTTGTTTTGTCCTAAGACAGTTAACGACCCCGATCCGCCGGGAGAGTCAGGCAACACACATCAACAATCCCTACACATTCTCTTGAAAGACAGAGCTCAACCCGAGGATTGAAGAGTCCTCAGCCGAATCTACGATTCGACTGAACACTCGGGGGCTACTGACATGGTTATACCCCGCGGGTACATGATCTCAACATGCCTGGTCCAGCCCAAGGAAGTCCCACGACAAATATACGTCGGCCCATGAAGACTTTAGGGTGGCCAAGGCCCATGACGCCTTCGGATCCTTGGAGAGCAAGACTAGAGTAGATAGGAAATTCAAAGGGGTAAACCCTAAAACCTGTAACCGACTCGATCTATGCCTGGGACCTGCCCATCTCTATATAAAGGCCAGGAGGGCACGACGAGGAGGCCCCCTTATAATCTCTGGCACACCACCGCATACACACATCCACGCCAGATTGCATCTGCGCACCCCTGTAACCTTCGGTTCCGCCGTAATCAAGAGCAGACAAGCAGGAGTAGGGTTTTCCCTCCGGGGTCCTGAACCTGGATAAACCTCGTGTCCCGTGTTGCTTGTTTGCTAACCGTTCCGCGATCTCCAGCATCCCCATCTTCTCCAAAACTAAAGTCCATAACAATGGGCATTGACAA
This sequence comes from Avena atlantica, assembly GCA_910589765.1. Classification (NCBI taxonomy): domain Eukaryota; kingdom Viridiplantae; phylum Streptophyta; class Magnoliopsida; order Poales; family Poaceae; genus Avena; species Avena atlantica. Next base: position 344,140,338 of record OU342738.1, on the reverse strand, counting down.
GATTAAACCTCTTCACACTGAGTTGGAGGTGCCCTAGGCGGCGGCAGCAACACAAGGAGGTGGTGGCGCCGGCGGCTTGGAGCTAGGGTTTTGGGTGTGAGGGGTAGGAGGCTCCCTACCCCTCCTCATATAGGTGGAGGGTGGCCGGTTGGGAGGAGGGAGTCCTCCCCTAACTCGGCCTCCTTGGCCGGCGGGTGGAGGGAGGGGACTTCCTCCCCAAGTAGGTTTCCTACTCTCCCTCCACCAAGCAAACTTGCCGTTTGACTTTTCAAATTGGCGTTTGACTTTCAAACTTGGATTTGATTTCTCTCTTTATTTTTCCCAGCCAAGTGACCTAGTACATGATGCAACCATTCCATATTGTCATTACACATTCATGTACCCTTCCCCCCGGAGTGCTGAACCTTCCGGACCCTTCTAGAACATTCCTGGTGAAAACATCGGAATCATTCCCCAACTCTGAAACAGGACTTTCCTTATATGAATCTTATTCTCCGGATCATTCCGGATCTCCTCGTGATATCCCGGATCCCATCCAAGACTCCGAACAACATTCCGTCTCTTACTCATCATTCCATAACTACTCAACAACATTGAATCCTTAAGTGTGTCTCCCTACGGTTTGTGAATTATGCGGACATGATCGAGACACTTCTCCGATCAATAACCAATAGAGGAATCTGTAAATTCATATGGCTCCCACATATTTCAACGATTACTTTGCGATCGAATGAACCACTTACATACGATACCAATCTCCCTTTGTCTCACGATAGTTTACTTATCCGAGGTTTTGATCATCGGTATCTCTGCATACCTAGTTCAACCTCGTTACCGATAAGTACTCTTTTCTCGTTCCCGTGGTATGTGATCCCTTGTGAGCCAGTCACATGCTTGCAAGCTAATTGGATGACATTCCACCGAGAGGGCCCAGAGTATATCTATCTGTCATATGGATGGACAAATCCCACTCTTGATCCATGTGTCTCAACCCATACTTTCCGAACACTCAATGCCATCTTTATAGCCACCCAGTTACGGTGTGGTGTTTGATGTCATCAAAGCATCCTTCCGGTGATGGTGATAAGCATGATCTCATGGTCGAAGGAATTAGGTTACTATGTATCAGAAAGCTTATAGCAATTGAACTATTAAAATGACTTGATCTTTATGCTACGCTTATTTATAGGAGTATGTCCATCATACCATTCTCCTAATGATATGATCTTGTTGTTAATAACATCTTAATGTTCATGATAGGGAAACCACAATCATCTATTAACCAACAAGCTAGTATTATGAAGAGGCTTTACTAGGGACTCTAATTTAGTTTACAAATCACACAAGTATTAATGTTTTCGGTTAATACTATTATAGCATGAATGTAAACATTTATCATAAACACAAAGATATAATAATAACTGCATTTATTATTGCCTCTAGGGCATATCTCCAACACAATGTACTTGAGAGAACCAAATGAGCAAGATACAAATCGGAGTCTAGCACAAAATCTAGAGGATTCCCCGGAATGCTTTGTAGCATAGATTGCATGCACTAGGGTTGGAAGAATTGCGCTATTTTCTTGGCAAGACATGTACAAAGGTCATATCGAAGAGTGTAATGCAATACTTGAAGTTGTGCAAGATCATGTCCTCTTTGATTTGGCACGTCTTCTTTGGCATGGCGGGAACTCACAATGATATCCACGTCCACGTGTTGTAGCACTCTTCGGTGTTTGTAGGCTAACCGAGGGTCATTCTATGGCCTTTAACTATGAGATCAATGGTCGTGCATACAACAAATGATACCATATACATGATGGTAACTATCCACCTTGGTCTACATTTGTGAAGGCAATCCCAAACCCTCGTACAAAGAAGAACTCTTGGGTTGCACAATGCGAGAAGGCTTTTGAGAAGGATGTCCAGCGGACTTATGATGTGCTCTGACAATATTTTTCTATTGTTCAAGATCCTTCTCTCACCTAGTTAGAGTCTCAAATGTGGGAGGTTATAAACCGTTATGTGATAATACACAACATAATCATCGAGAGTGAGCGGGAAGTCCAGTGTTTGATAACTATCCGACCTAGCTCAACTAGATCAGATGTCGGTTGAGTTTGCTGACTTCATCGCAACACATCAAGAAATCCGTGACCCACAAGTTCATGTTGCTTAGTGGAGCATTTTTGGGCGCTCAAAAGAATGATGCCTGATGCTTGGACAAGTTTGATTGTTATTTATTTAAATTCTTGTATAAATAATTCTATTTGTATGTTTTGATTAGTGTGTGAAACTATTTTGTTATCTCAAACTATGTAATCTGGTTTGAATTATTCTTTAGAACTATGCAATATCTTGCAAGTCTCTATATTTTATTTTAAGGTCGACCGTTTTGGACGCGTTGCTGTCGAACGATCCTTCAAGTATTTAGCTAATAACTGCCAATGTCCCTAATAACGCTCTGCTGGGTTGCGTGCCATGATTTGGAAAGCGCCGGTGAAGATGCTCTTACTCTTTTTACTCTTTTTTTAAGAAGAGTTGCCAGTAATTCCATCCATTAGGGTTGGCAACAAAGTACAAGGCCTAATTCATAGTGGGCCAGTAGCTCAGGTCTGCGATGGATCGGGTCCAGTGAATGCTTGTCCACTGGGCCAGAAGCCCAGAATCTAAAAGCTCGGGAGGAAATGCAAACAATGGGACACCTGAGGGGCTTCCTGCAAAGTCATCGACTTGTCTCGCGCGTCTTCTCCGATCTCTCGTCGCTGCCACCGGGTCCCGCAGACTCCAAAACCCTAACCAAATAAGCCCACCTTCCAGCTCCCAAAACCCCTCCCCAGACCCTTCCCGCCGCCGGACACTAACCCCACGTCCGCCGACACCGCCATGGACGCCGACGCGTCGCGCCAGGTGCGGGTGCGCTTCGTCACGAAGCTCCCGCCCCCGCTGCGGGCGCCGACCACCGCCATCGCGGTCCCCGCCGAGCTCTCCCGCATGGGCCTCTCCGAGATCGTCAACCGCTTCCTCCTCTCCGGTGAGCGCATCCGCAAACGCACCCTAACCCTGACCCCCTCTAGGACGAGCCGTCCCGTGGTGAAGTCTCTGAAAACCGGTCGCTCCGTTTCGCAGTCGAGCCGGCCCACCAGGCGCAGCCATTCGACTTCATCGCGGATGGGGAGCTCGTGCGGATGCCGCTCCATCAGTTCCTGCTCGCCAAGGGAATCTCGGCGGTACGAATTCTTGTTCGGGGATTTGGGTTTGTGGAGCTATTTCTGTGCCTTGGACGCGTCTCTGAAGAACATGTGCCAATTTGGTGTGAACGTTTTCGCAGGAGCGGGTGCTTGAGCTCGAGTATGTAAAAGCAGTGGCGCCCAAGAAGCAGGAGCAACCCTTGCCACATGATGACTGGGTTAGTGCGGTTGATGGATCGAACCCAAGGTATGGCTGTCGTCTTGAGATTGACATGGTATCTTTTTCTTGGATTTGAGGACGTGCCTTACTTGCGACCAAGTGTGTATTCGTTGATGCAAAAAATGAAACGAGTCTGTCCATTTGGGTTCACAGTAAGTAGGCGGTTCTTGAGCCGGAGAAGGTTAAAATGAGGATTATGATCTGCTTGAACAGATAGTCTATGGACACTTTAATAAACCATGAAACAGGGGATACAAGTGTAATCAAATGGCAATACTGAGGGATGGAACATGGTAGGATCGGAACCTCAAAGTAAGCTGAAATAGAGGGCAGGTTCATGTTCTTATATGCTTTTGTCCAAAGGCAATTTTTAGAACCGAGTTTGTTCTGTTCATTTTGGAAAATTCTACATAAAGACATTCTTGTCCTGGTCTGTTCTTGAGAATATGCTTCAAACAAATGAATTCCTGTAAGTGATATATATCAATCAGCAAACGATTTGTGAAGGTCGAAGTATTAAGATTGTAGCTACATATCTCACTTGGGCAATATTTGAATGCTTTCCTACCAAGATGGTTCTGTTTAGTTTTTAGAAGCTTGATCAACAAATGATAGAACTTGTGTTGCATTGTTGAGGTTGTCAGTGTAACTCACCTTCCTGATGAAAATTATATAATATACTTGTAAGTTACTAGTACAACTAAAATGAGCTTACCGTCTAATTGTCGGGCCAAGATATATGGAGCTTGCCAAGGCTAGGCTAAAATCGAGTAGTCTGCCTATCTCAACTTGAGCCAAGTCAACTGAGAAAGCCTTGATATCCAGTTATATTATTCTGTGGTTGGGCTTTTCTGAGTTAAATGCTTTGGTAGATTTCCAAATAGGGTGCTACATCTCCAACTTTTCTGGATTCAATCATGTACTTGTACTATCTAGCGCAATGTAAACCCTCTAAAAAATATCATTTTTTTGGGTGTCTCAAACGGACCAGTATTGTTCATGTATATGCTCATGCACAATACAGTGGCTTAGTTGATCGTTTCCTTGATATGCACAAATGAATATGATCTTTCAATGAACCATCCGTTGATCTTTCTTTGATGTTTTGCTTCGTGGATTCCAGTATTTCCTAAACTACTTATCTTTTGGCAGCTTCTTATTAACAGGTTGCTATGATGGTCTTGCAAGGTGGTGCTTCTATCAAGTCTCCCGTTTATTATGTTTGACCCCATTAAAAAACATAACACAGATAAACAGTGTCAATTGTTACACGAACAGTATGTAGTAGTGTTGTATGCCTTACCCATTTAACTCCCTTTGTTTGTGTAGAATATGGAAAGATGGAGCTGTATGTACTCAAGTTTTGGAGGGACACAGTGGTGCAGTTACTTCTGTCAGCTTCATCAATAAAGGTTGCTTTTCTCAAATTATATGATACGGAGTATCTGTCAAAGTTGCTTCACTGGTTCATTGCTAATTATTTTCATACCATTGGCACAGTATCAGGCCATGTGTAGCTTGAAGCAAACTAACTTCAATAATGTTGTTCCAGGAACTGAAACTGATGGCAGTTTGCATGTTGTAACGGGCTCAAAAGATAGGTCACTGCGCCTGTTCAAGGTAAATCAGTTCAGTTTTTCTTTTCCAATACTTGTTTATTTGCATTGTAACATAGTTTTCTATGTATCTTACATTATGCTATGCATTTCTGAAGTTTGATACTTCAGTCACCACGGACTCCCCGAAGCAAATTGGAGCTTACAAAATTCTTCCTGGCCATTCATTATCTGTTCAAAGTATTGCTGTTGACCCTTCCCGTAATATGGTAATGAGTCACTTGATCCTATGTCACGCAGCAATGCTATATCATATATATTTGTCCTGATTTCTTCTTAACATATTTTTCTGTACTTAGATTTGTTCTGGTTCCTGGGACAACACAATCAAGCTATGGGCAATCGAAGGATCTGAAGAAGATGGTGATGCTGTCTCAGTGAAGAAGAGAAGGATGAACTCTGATGCATCTGAACCCGAAGACTCTCAGTTAGAGGTACTTGTTAGTTGTTACATTGTAATCCAAATTATTGTTTTTTTTGTGATTAGGAAGCCAAGTACTTTCCGCTCCTTTCTGTATATGCTGGTGTTTTTCTTCGAGGTCTGGAGTCACTGATAAATAGAATACATACTCAGAGTGAAAAAATGGTTTGGTTCTGGGCGAGTTGCGAGTTATTTCTTGACTTCTTCATAGTACTTTATCTTGGACTGGGCACTTGATCAAGTTATTCATCAGTTGAAAATGGGCCTGGGTTTGGTGTTGGTCTCAAATCCTTGTGCTATAATTGATTCATTTATGGCATGGACTCATGATAAATCCTATTGATCTCACAGTTTTCATCCTGTTGCACTCCAGGGTTCAGCATCTTCAACATTTCAGGGACATGCACAATGTGTTTCTTCTGTTGTTTGGCCTGAGCAGCGAACAATATATTCGGCATCTTGGGATCATTCTGTTCGGCAGTGGGATGCTCAAACAGGGAGGGAAACTTGGAATATGGTATGCAGAGTATATTTGTAGATTGCAAATTATGTGGATAAAGAAACAGTTTTTCTATGCATATTTTGATTAGCATCTGTACATTTATGTGCTGATTTTCTATTTTTATCCCTCAATTTTGACTCTTGCCCAAGCCCATTAAATGACCAATTTGTACACTATCCGAACAATATTTTTCCTAGCAGTCATATGATTAGTGCACCTCTGTGGTTGTTTCATAACTGTACCAATCTAATTTATTTTTGGTCTCCAAATCCTGTTTATAGTTTTGTGGGAAGGCCTTGAATTGCTTGGATTGTGGTGGTGAGGGCTCTTCACTGATTGCTGCTGGTGGTTCGGACCCTGTATTGAGGGTGTGGGATCCTCGCAAGCCTGGTAAACATAGAAAACACTATGCCGTGTATTGATTTGTTGGAGCACTTTCGGATTAGCTCATATGTTTTTCTCCATACAGGAACACTAGCTCCTGTTTTCCAGTTCTCTTCGCATTCAAGCTGGATCTCTTCCTGCAAATGGCATCCAAGTTCCTGGTATCATTTGATATCATCTTCATTTGATGGGAAAGTGATGTTGTGGGATCTAAGAACAGCAGTAAGATTCGATTAATCTCATTTGCTTTCTCATTTGTTTCACACATCAGTGCATCATCGTATCATTGATGATTTTGCTCCTGCTGCAGTGGCCTCTGGCTTCTGTCGACTCACACAGCGAAAAGGTATTATTTTTTTCGTTTTGGGTTACCTTTTGCATCTTGTGGTAAAAATGAGATGCTCAACTAAATTCTATGGCTGTAGGTTTTGTGTGCCGATTGGTGGAAAGGGGACAGTGTAGTAAGTGGTGGAGCTGATTCCAAGCTGTGTATCTCATCAGGGGTTGAAATAGCGTGATGAAGATTCCTTCCGCGTGTTGTGCTATCAAGGTTTTAACTTCTCAAATTTTCAGTCTTATTAAAGAAGCCAATTTTGTAACCATCTACATCTTGCATAACGTGCCTTTGCTTCACTCCTCCTGTGTTGAACTCCATGCATGTTTTGCAGCTAACGGCGCTTCAATCCAGATTATATCGGTTGACAAGACATCCCTAAAAGCCAAACCATGCCAACTAGGGTTGAAAACATCTGTACCCTATGTCAGATCAACATACCGCCTGAAGCTGTTACACTTGGTGCCAGTGGCTGCTCATAAGTAGATACACATTAGGGATCGATCACCCCATTTTGCAATCATGTTTTGTTTTGTGCTCCTTATTTGCTGAAACTCTCAAACCAACATATTATAACAATGTTATGATCGATAATTGTGAGTTAGGTGTTGGGCCGTTAGCTTGAGGCTGACTTTGCTTCAGCCAAAACTGTATGTTCTGCTTCAGTAATCCTATATTACAAGCCTGCTTGTGTTATACAATCTGTCTTCCTCCTTTGACATGATGTTGAGTCTTAACAGCTGACCTAACAATTGTATGTGCCTGTACGGTCGTACCTGCCTGCCCATGGCATCACGAGTTTCCACAAGACCTCAACCGCAGGCTGAACAAGCGGAGAGCTCTTTCCTCACCTAAACCTTTTGCAGACATAGACTCAGAAAGTGTACACATTAGACGGGAGTGTAGACAAGTAGCTGACCAAACTTGTTGCAAAGCGCCGGACTCTCCACACGCTACATGTTGCTCCCTATAAGTAGCAGGCATCACCAGCCATCTCCCTCATCCAAACCACAACCGCTAGAGCTAGCTAGAGAGTCTGTCAGTATGGCCTCGAAAAACAATGTCTTCCTCCTCGGTCTGCTTCTCTCGTGGGTCGCCATGAGCAGCGCGGGGAGAGTGTTGGAGGAGACTGCTCCGAGCAAAGACGGGGAGCACAAGCCTGAGCTGCCGCCATTCCCGGAGGTGCACCTGCCACCTAAGCCTGAGCTTCCTAAGGTGGTGCTGCCGCCGTTCCCGGAGGTACATCTGCCACCTAAGCCCGAGCTGCCTAAGGTGGATCTGCCACCTAAGCCCGAGCTGCCCAAGGTGGAGCTGCCAACGTTCCCAGAGGTGCACCTGCCACCTAAGCCCGAGCTGCCACCTAAGCCTGAGCTGCCCAAGGTGGAGTTGCCAACGTTCCCGGAGGTGCACCTACCACCCAAGCCGGAGATGCCCAAGGTGGAGCTGCCGTCCAAGCCAGAGTTGCCCACCATTCCCGAGTTCCACTTCCCAGAGCCGGAGGCCAAGCCATGAGAAGTGCGTTCTCAGTATTGTCATCTCGCCTTCTCCGCTCGCACATGTACCTACTTATTGCCGTATCTTGTTGTTGATGTGTTTGTTTAGCCGTGGTGTCAGCCAGTCTTGTGAGTGATGTGGTTGTATATTTGCTATACATGAGGTCTGTTCGTTCTTACTGTTATCTTTTCCTCATAAGAATACTTTGAAAATGTGCATGCTCTCTTCGGTTACAATTTTCAGCACAAGTTTGGTTTGTATGGGTCATTTTTTTTCATTGACAAAGCATAGAAGCCTATGTGTTTTTTTCTTCAACGTACTGACTGTCCTTGCTCGGAGTCGGACATGCGGTGTTTGCGGTCGAAAACATTGTACATGAGTATGTCGTCTTAATGTCCCCGACAGGACCGTATAGGAGGGCAGTAGTGTAGGAGGGTGTATTCTAGTCCTAGGTGTCACTGTCACTAGATAAAAGGGATACAAAGTTCAGAGATTTTTTTTCCATACAACCCTTATCGGGCTGGGTTCCATTATCATAGAGATAACAGAACAACAACACAACCAATGCAAGTTCAGAAGTATGGTTTTACAGCTCCACCAAGCTAGCAACAACAAAAGGAAAAGCACCGCATACTGCTAGTGTTTTCTAAAAGGGAAACTGGCAAGTGAGTAAACTAATATATACTGTACACAGCATCACCGAGAGCTCAGCATCATCAGCTTTACTTATCCACTGCCCACTTTTGCTTCGGTATGCCCCCCCTGAGGGCAATCGAAGAGAAAAACCGGGTCTGGACGGGGTTCAGGGTGGTTGCTGGATCGTCACGGACCGGTCGAAGTCGTATTAGCCGTCCGTATACGTGACCGTATACCCACTTGACGTCTACGCACGAGTGTGTTGATGTACGCACGAGTGTATCCATGTGCGGTCGTCATCCTCCCCCTTCGTATATAAGGAACAGCCGAACCGTCCCCCCCCCCCCTTCGACGTTTCATTCCCCATCTGGATTTGGCAAAAGATCTCACCTACCCACTCCCACCGCCCACACCCAGCACTAGCCACCGGGGTCGCCTGGCCGCATCGACCTCTCTCCAACTACGACGATGGAAGGCCGCGGCCGTGCCGTGTCCGCCGCGGATCTGCAGAAGAGGGAGGAGAAGGGCGAGGCCGTGGTGCACGAGGTGGAGGTGGCCGTGGTGGTTCCGGAGGAGAAGGAGGCGGGGGTGGAGGTGATGGCGCCCGCTGCTGATCTGGAGCGGAAGCGGGCGAGGGAGGAGGATGTGGGGGGCTCTTCTTCTTGCAAGAGGAAGAAGGAGGCGGGAGACGAGCTGGAGGTGGTGCCGGAGGAGGGCGGTGCCGAGTCCGCTCTCGGTGCTGATCTGAATCAGGTGGTGTCGGAGGAGGACCGGGCGGTCGTGGATCTGGTGGTGGGCGACGATATCCTGGCGGGCGGCGATCTCGTTGTGGCGGATGTGGGGGAGCAGGTGGCGATGCAGGACGTGGAGGTCACTTCCGTGGTGGTGCCTGGCGTCATGGAGCCTGGCACCGCGGAGCCTGCAGTGCATGTTGCCGAGCCTCAGGTGAGTTAAATTTGACGCTCTCTTTTAGATTGTACGGTTCATATTTATGGTTTTGATTTGTACTTTGGTTTGTGGTTAGGGTTTTGATTTGTAGTTAGGGTTTGTACTTAGGCAGGGGCGAATCTACCGGCTATGCATCATTTTTCTAGATTGATTGAAACCATAGTTTTTCCCCTTCATCTTGTATTTATCTATTAGCCGCGTGATCCGGAATCGGTGATATGTTAGATGATGGAATTTCCTGTTGTAAGGAATTTGGTTGGATTGGATGAAAGCCAGATATTGTTAAACGATGTAATGTGATATATTTATCATTTAGGAGTTCACAGTTATTCTTAAAAATAGCGTTTGAAGGCCATTTTCGGCTATCTCTCCATTCACAGAGGAGCAAATCCCACTGTTGAACCCTCAGTAATCATAATTTTCCAATTTACCGTTAAACAAAAACTTTTTGATTATCCTATTTCCATATGTTGCTAGCTATCTAGTGTAGATACTTGTGATCTGTCTATGTAAAGTTAGATGAACTGCTGCTACAAACTTGATATAGCTAATCAACCATGTTGTTGAATTGTAGCTTGTTTTTTTGGATGTTGAATAGCCTACCTTTTAAGGTTATTGTACATCCCCTAGATATTTGGCATGTTTCCAAGTTTCTCTAGCTCACCATCTTGCTGTAAATCAATTATTGGGTGTTTCTAGATTCCTTATTTGTGTGTAGATGTGAAACCTTGCTTTCAAAGTCTCTTGTATGATGGCCAGTGTTGCTTATATGTTGTTCATGATGTTTTCTCTAGGTTGATGCCTAGATAAGTTGTATGGTGCTTGTGTGTTTGTACCACATGTCCTAGTTGTATCAAGTTTGTAGCAGCAGTGGTTTACTCATGTCCTAGTTGTATCATGTTGCATGGTGCTTATATGTTGTGATAAACAAGTTACCACATGTCCTAGTTTACTCTTTCCTAGTGGTTTGTTTCATATGATGCATGTTAATCCATCTTCAGCTAAATTTTGTGGGTTTTGAAGTGGAATATGTTATTGGTTTATTGCTTAAAGCCTGTGATTTTATCTATGGGCTTGTCAAGATTATCCTTTGATAGGAAATGCATATTGTTGACCAGTTATGTCCATATATATTTGTGTTATCCATTTGTTTTTTCATATATATAGTTTATTATAAAGTCTGAAACAATTAACTTTGCATCTGTTTGTTTTAATATGGATGTACAGTACATTGATCCATATGGTTTCCAGGAGGATGGAAGCCCACTTTCGGTGATACATTCAACTTTTTACATATTATATTACATTGCACATTCATTTTGTAATATTTTTTTTGCATTTTGTAAGATTGAATGTTTTTTGTGTGCATTGTAGTTTGACTCGCAGGACAGTGATGAGTCTGTGGACAAGAGGAATGAAACTTTCTTCATTAAGAAGGAAGTGATCCAGCTGCTAGCAAACAACCGCGGCCCATATGTGGTGAACAACAGGTACAGGTGCCCATACCATCCTAGGAAGCCTAGGGGTGGGATGCTTGTGAACCTGCTGCAGCACGTTCAGCAGCTCGCCATTGGCAGTTCGGATGGTCGTGAGAAGGCTCAGCATAAGGCTCTGTGGGAGGTGCTTGTCCAGGCAGACTTGGTGTAGTTAGTTATCTGAAATGTTATGTATGGTATGTAAGAACATCTAGTCTATGTTTGCTAGTTCTGGACATGGTAGGTATGATCTTCTGGTGCACTTTGATGTGATGAAGGTGCTCTTTTGCTTTGGATGTTGTGAACAATCTATCGTTTTAGTTATCTATGACGGTCTGAATCTGTGCTGTTAAAATGTGTGTGAAAATACCATTTAGTTTGCACTTTTGCCATTATGTTTGAATTTGTTATTTGAAAAATATGTAATGTTTTTTGAGAAACACATATGAGTTTTGAAATCATTTGATTTGAATTGAAACAGAAATTAGAATTGAAAAAACGAAAAACAAATAAGAGGAAAAAATAAATAAACGTACCTGATAACCAGGCCCAGCGAGATAATCTAAGCACTGGGCCAGCTCCCGTGCCCGTGGCAGCTCAGCATCGCTGTGGGCCGGCAGTAAATCGGCCCGTTTACGCGTGCTGCCCGCGGTGCCGATGAGGGTGGGAGTTTTAGTCCCACCTCGCTAGTTGGAGGCGAGGAGGACCAGCTTATATACCCCGTTCGATGCTCACCCTCGAGCTCCTCTCAAAAAACAACTCCGATTCACCTGCTATCCTGTCCCTGTAATGGGCTGACCTCTGGGGCCGCCAGGCTATACTACTCTGGTCTAGTTCGCTTGTAATGGGCTTGAGCTAGGCCAGTGTGTGGAACCCAACCTCCAGAGTGTCAAAAGTTTTTTCATGATTTTTTTTTGCCAATTAATGTACTGCGTATGTCGGCCAAAACAGGGCCTTTAGAGTCGTTTTCACATTTTTTTTAGTCATACGCGTAGCGACAAATATAGCTAAATTTTGAACTAAAGCTACATAATTGAACAAGCAAACTTATAAATATTTCTCAGAATTGACTCAAACATGGCAGGGAGGTGTGTCTTGGCATGGCATACATTTCATCTTTTGGTGTCTGTCAGCAAGGATGCCTTTAAATACCATTTTCCATTTTAAAATTCAAAATTCAGCTATATTTTGTGAAGGAAGTACAAAATTTATAGTTGAAACCTTTGTTTCACCAGCATGTTTAGGTAGATGGGGACATTTGGTGGGAACATAACCACTTTGGTGGTCTTTAATTTCTATCTTGGTCAATTTGTAGCACAAGTCAAAGTTTGGTCAAATATGAGAAAACATGGAAAATTTGAACCATAGCTACACAATTGGAACCTGTAATATTTTGGGAAAAATCATTTTTAGGCCCACAGGATGTGGTTTAACCATGGATCTATTGGTAGATCAGCTAGGTTCATCCCTATGGCTACTCGGTGTTCGACGCAAAATTTGACCAGACTTTGACCTGGCAGTATAAAATCACAAAAATTCAAAAAATAGTGAAACCTTGTCCATTGGTCTTAGATTGAGCCCTATTTAGAATGAAAAATATTAAACCTTGAGTTTGTGGAAGCAAAGATGAGTTTGTTGTCTCACTCTTGGTTCCAAGTGTGAGTCTCATGGGTGTGTACCCAAATTTCATAGGACATGGCCAGCTCCATGTCATACTTCCTCAGAATTGACTCAAACATGGCAGGGAGGTGTGTCTTGGCATGGCATACATTTCATCTTTTGGTGTCTGTCAGCAAGGATGCCTTTAAATACCATTTTCCATTTTAAAATTCAAAATTCAGCTATATTTTGTGAAGGAAGTACAAAATTTATAGTTGAAACCTTTGTTTTACCAGCATGTTTAGGTAGATGGGGACATTTGGTGGGAACATAACCACTTTGGTGGTCTTTAATTTCCATCTTGGTCAATTTGTAGCACAAGTCAAAGTTTGGTCAAATATGAGAAAACATGGAAAATTTAAACCATAGCTACACAATTGGAACTTGTAATATTTTGGGAAAAATCATTTTTAGGCCCACAGGATGTGGTTTAACCATGGATCTATTGGTAGATCAGCTAGGTTCATCCCTATGGCTACTCGGTGTTCGACGCAAAATTTGACCAGACTTTGACCTAGCAGTATAAAATCACAAAAATTCAAAAAATAGTGAAACCTTGTCCATTGGTCTTAGATTGAGCCCTATTTAGAATGAAAAATATTAAACCTTGAGTTTGTGGAAGCAAAGATGAGTTTGTTGTCTCACTCTTGGTTCCAAGTGTGAGTCTCATGGGTGTGTACCCAAATTTCATAGGACATGGCCAGCTCCATGTCATACTTCCTCAGAATTGACTCAAACATGGCAGGGAGGTGTGTCTTGGCATGGCATACATTTCATCTTTTGGTGTCTGTCAGCAAGGATGCCTTTAAATACCATTTTCCATTTTAAAATTCAAAATTCAGCTATATTTTGTGAAGAAAGTACAAAATTTATAGTTGAAACCTTTGTTTCACCAGCATGTTTAGGTAGATGGGGACATTTGGTGGGAACATAACCACTTTGGTGGTCTTTAATTTCCATCTTGGTCAATTTGTAGCACAAGTCAAAGTTTGGTCAAATATGAGAAAACATGGAAAATTTGAACCATAGCTACACAATTGGAACCTGTAATATTTTGGGAAAAATCATTTTTAGGCCCACAGGATGTGGTTTAACCATGGATCTATTGGTAGATCAGCTAGGTTCATCCCTATGGCTACTCGGTGTTCGACGCAAAATTTGACCAGACTTTGACCTGGCAGTATAAAATCACAAAAATTCAAAAAATAGTGAAACCTTGTCCATTGGTCTTAGATTGAGCCCTATTTAGAATGAAAAATATTAAACCTTGAGTTTGTGGAAGCAAAGATGAGTTTGTTGTCTCACTCTTGGTTCCAAGTGTGAGTCTCATGGGTGTGTACCCAAATTTCATAGGACATGGCCAGCTCCATGTCATACTTCCTCAGAATTGACTCAAACATGGCAGGGAGGTGTGTCTTGGCATGGCATACATTTCATCTTTTGGTGTCTGTCAGCAAGGATGCCTTTAAATACCATTTTCCATTTTAAAATTCAAAATTCAGCTATATTTTGTGAAGGAAGTACAAAATTTATAGTTGAAACCTTTGTTTCACCAGCATGTTTAGGTAGATGGGGACATTTGGTGGGAACATAACCACTTTGGTGGTCTTTAATTTCCATCTTGGTCAATTTGTAGCACAAGTCAAAGTTTGGTCAAATATGAGAAAACATGGAAAATTTGAACCATAGCTACACAATTGGAACCTGTAATATTTTGGGAAAAATCATTTTTAGGCCCACAGGATGTGGTTTAACCATGGATCTATTGGTAGATCAGCTAGGTTCATCCCTATGGCTACTCGGTGTTCGACGCAAAATTTGACCAGACTTTGACCTGGCAGTATAAAATCACAAAAATTCAAAAAATAGTGAAACCTTGTCCATTGGTCTTAGATTGAGCCCTATTTAGAATGAAAAATATTAAACCTTGAGTTTGTGGAAGCAAAGATGAGTTTGTTGTCTCACTCTTGGTTCCAAGTGTGAGTCTCATGGGTGTGTACCCAAATTTCATAGGACATGGCCAGCTCCATGTCATACTTCCTCAGAATTGACTCAAACATGGCAGGGAGGTGTGTCTTGGCATGGCATACATTTCATCTTTTGGTGTCTGTCAGCAAGGATGCCTTTAAATACCATTTTTCATTTTAAAATTCAAAATTCAGCTATATTTTGTGAAGGAAGTACAAAATTTATAGTTGAAACCTTTGTTTCACCAGCATGTTTAGGTAGATGGGGACATTTGGTGGGAACATAACCACTTTGGTGGTCTTTAATTTCTATCTTGGTCAATTTGTAGCACAAGTCAAAGTTTGGTCAAATATGAGAAAACATGGAGAATTTGAACCATAGCTACACAATTGGAACCTGTAATATTTTGGGAAAAATCATTTTTAGGCCCACAGGATGTGGTTTAACCATGGATCTATTGGTAGATCAGCTAGGATTATTTGGAAAAAATTATATGGGTTTGAATCATTTTAAATGTAACTTGGAAAAAGAGAAAATACCTAATCATAGATAAATATTAAATAACAAGAAAATTATAATTGAGTGGATTTAATAACACAGTAAAAAATAATATGAAACCTACTTAAAAGGTTTCGTAATGGTTTAAAATCAAATTGAGTTTTGAAATCATTTGATTTGAATTGAAACAGAAATTAGAATTGAAAAAACGAAAAACAAATAAGAGGAATTAATAAATAAACATACCTGATATCCAGGCCCGGCGAGACAATGTAAGCACTAGGCCAGCTCCTGTGCCCGTGGCAGCGCCGCATCCTGGTGGGCCGGCAGTAAATC
Source organism: Avena atlantica (assembly GCA_910589765.1). Lineage (NCBI taxonomy): Eukaryota > Viridiplantae > Streptophyta > Magnoliopsida > Poales > Poaceae > Avena > Avena atlantica. The sequence goes on along the minus strand of OU342738.1, from coordinate 344,124,654 downwards.
GGCCTGTGTACGCGTGCTGCCCGTGGTCCCGATGTGGGTGGGAGGTTTAGTCCCACCTCGCTAGTTGGAGGCGAGGAGGACCAACTTATATACCCGGGTCGATGCTCACCCTCGAGCTCCTCTCAAAAAACAAATCTGGTTCACCTGCTATCCTGCCCCTGTAATGGGCTGACCTCTGGGGCCGCCAGGCTGTACTACTCTGGTCTGGTTCGCTTGTAATGGGCTTGAGCTAGGCCAGTGTGTGGAACCCAACCTCCAGAGTGTCAAAACTTTTTTCATGATTTTTTTTGCCAATTAATGTATACGTCGGCCTAAACTGGGCCTTTAGGGTCGTTTTCACATTTTTTTTTCATACGCGCAGCGACGTGGTGGGTCAGATAGACACGACCGCGTCGTGGCTACATCGTCGCCCTACCGCCGTCTTCTCTTTCCCAGTTTACAACCGTGTTTCGCGTTGACTCCTTCGAGGAGCGGCCGTCTGTACGTTGCGGTGACTCGGCGGAGTGCGCCATTCGTATAACGGCGGCGCGCGGGAGAAGTACAGTGGCGGCGCGCGGGAGAAGTACAACGGCGACCGTCTCAGGTAAGATCGCATGGATCTATGATCGCATGCACCCTATCGCTTTGTGCCTAGATCTATGATCATGCTACAGATCTATGATCGCATGGTTTCGCCGTGTGTAGAGAGGGGTTGGCGGGGCCAGGGGGACGTTTTGATCTGTGGCGGCGGCGGTAACATGGTAGGGTGCAGCGGTGGTGTGAATTACTAGGGTGCCAGGGGGACGTTTTGATCTGTGGCGGCGGAGGTAACATGATCGCATGGTATGATCGCATGGATCATGAGCAGCTGATTGAGTTGAGTCAAGCCTGACGACTCTTTTGATTTTCCAATATGACCATGACGATTAGTTAGAATGAGCATACTTATTTTTTAAATTGGCATTGTTTACACTTGTTTTTAATGTAGACTTTTGTTCCATTTTTTCTTTATGCCAACAATTTCCTTTACATAGTATAAACACATGCATGCACTAAGTTGACAATTGTTTTTTATTGTCATATTGATTTTTCATGCAGCGTGATGGAACTGGATGGTGATATTGCTTGCTCTGTTGAAACATGGTGTAGACTTGTGGGCAATTTTACAAGTCAACAACGTAGCAAATTTTTGGAATCAAATATGCGAAGTATGTTACAAATTCCACCAATTCGGATGCGAGTTGTCTTGCTGCAGTACATGTTTCACATTTATGATCATGACTCTAGCACTTTTGTCCTGCATAATAAAGGCAAATTTGCATTGACTGCACAAGATGCAGAGTGCATTTATGGGTTACGAAACTATGGTCTGTCTGCTAATCGTATAATTGATGAGGAAGGTGAAGACGGAAAGTCCCGTATTCCACCACATTTTCTCAGCGCAACTACTGGCAACATTGTTATTGAAGATTTAATAGCTGATATTGTCATGAGCAAAGCTGCGGACGATGACTTTCTCCGCAAATCTGCCCTTGTTCTCCTTGGTACAGTTCTGGCGCCTATGACTAAGAGGATTGTACCGAAGGATTATTGGGTACTAGTGGAGGACATAGACCGTATGTCCACCATTAATTGGAGTGAGTTCACGGTAGATCATCTCATGGTATACTTCAGGCTTGTAACTAGATATAAACAAATTAGGCAGTGGCCTAAGGGAAATTTGTCTTTAATACAGGTATTAAATCTGTTCTCAACATTATTTTTAATATGGTAGTCTTCTCATTTTATGATGCACTAACATTACACTTGGTTCACATGCAGTATGTTTATTGGGAGAAGGTCAAGCATGTATATGATCCTTGTAGGATAAATCCAAGTTTGTCCTTGAGACCACTCATGCGTAATTGGACAGATGCTGCTGCTAGGATCAGGGATACAATGGACTGTGATCATGGTCGGGGTGAAGGACCTATTCTGGTAACGATCCATGTTTCTAATATCATATGTATATATATCATGTGGTTATGTTAACAAACTTACGCCTCTAGTTTGATTAATAACATTGAGTTATACTAATGTGTATGTATCAGGTTGAAGATAATATAACGTTGGAGTATAGGATTGAAATGCTAAATAAACCGGCGCCTGTTCTCAAGCCAAAGGCAAGTTCGGCTAGGAAGGCTATAGCCAGAAATTCAAACCAAAAAATTACTAAAAACGTGCAGGAGGTACTGACGGAGTCTATGATGGAGTGAGTGATGGATCGAGTGATGGAGCGAACAATGAATAGGATGGAGTCAACAATGGAGAAAATCGTCAAAAAAATGATGGACTCATATGCACAGGTAATCACCATGTTATTGCATGTACTATTGGGAGTTTCTATTTTTATATCTGATAGCCTACGAGTACATTATATATTTCCATTTAATTTTTCAGGAACTAATTGTCAAGTTGAATAAAAATGGCATTATGTACAAAAGCAAAGAAGTTGAAAATGGAGATGACAACCTATCATTGAATAATGGATCCTCTAGTACGGGAAAAGAATTTTGGCATGGGAAAGAGAGTGCAGGTGCTTATGCTGATCAGATTATTAAGGAAACTATTGATTCAATGAAACACACTGGGTTGAACGGTAATGCAACGCCCGACGATGGCGCACATAAGGATGGTTGTAAAGATGCAATAGGAAGCACACCTTCCAACCCAGAGTTAGTGCTTGATATTTCTACAAAAGCCGTGTCAGACCTTCCATCGGAAATGTACGGAATTAGCAAAAATGGGAAAGATCTGGATGGAGCAACTGCGTCAGACGATTCCAACAGCATCGGTAGTAAGTTGGACGTTAACAATGAGCCGGAACAAGGTTTGGGAAACGTAAGCGCAAAATTTCTACAAAACTTGAAGGTTTCGTGGGATATGAGCCCCCCAAACGTCGTGCACTTAAGAAAGGTACTCCCTCAGGTTCAGTTTACACGACACCTTTTATTTTTCATGCAGTTTCACTAGGAATGCTGGTTTAGGCGCATAGCCATTTATTACTGAATAATTGTGGCGTTTTAGCCTAGTACTCCCTCCGCTCCGGATTAAAGGGCCCCTAGTGATTTTGGGGTTGTTCCGAATTGTATTGCATGGAAGGCGAGAGAAAAAATAATTAGCTAAGTTACTATCCTCCTAAAAACGCTCCTGTCCTCTTCTTTTGAACTCGAGCATGCATTGCCAGCATGCAGAGGTGGAAACTGTCGCATGCAATGTGAGAAATCAAGCGAGCATGCAACACACTCCATTTACACGAGCATGCATTGTATGTGTACCTACTAATTACATCTGTATGTAGTTCTAACGAGTTTTTTTAACCATTTTCATAGGATTATTTGTAAACCAAGATGATGATACACGAGTCCTGAGTGCTAAGCAAATACAAGCAGCCGTGACATTGGTTGAAAATGCATGTAAGGATGAATCGAATGGTAAAAAGGTTGTTTACCAACATGCAAATGGAATTATGTTGAATTCATTAAAGCTTAAAGATGTGTTGGACCATGAGTGGGTTAGCGATCGTGTAAGTTCTACTGTGTTATGATTATTTTATATCATGCTAATACATAATAATGTTACCACTCTGATAAAATTAATTCCTCTTATGGTTACAGTTAATAGACAGTTACATTGGAGATTTGTCACTTCGTGTGGGACATGATCGGTACCTTTTTAGTGCATTAAGAACAACGTTCCTTGTGAAGAAGGGTACAACTTTGGAAGAAGCGAAAAAATCCAAGCATAACATGGACTTCACTATGTCCAAAAGTGGCTCAATTGGAAGAGTAATGGATGAATATTTCTTGCGAAATAAGGTAATTAGAACGTACATCATTTGTATGTTGAAAAGTGTTTTGTTGATTACATTCTTCAATTTATGTAGGTATATTTCCCTCTAAATATAAATGACGCGCATTGGACGACTGTAGTCATGCACATACCGAAACAAGAATTTCAAGTTCTCGATTCTTTGTACTCTTTATCTACAACGAAGAAAATAATTGAAACAATGGTAATTTATTCTCTTAAATTTATCATGTACTACCTTAATACTTGTGTACATTATAATAATTTTTGCATTTTTCAGAGATATCAAATAGCGTATGACACAAAACAAACTAACATGATTACAAAATCACAATACTCCGACGTATCAAAATGGCCTATAAAACGTTATGAATTGGCTCGGCAAACAAATGGGTGAGTTTAGTTTACTTTTGTTTTTCTTGTATATTTCATGTTATCCATCATGCAAAATAAAATTAGTTCTTGTGCTGTGTCCCAGAAATTCATGTGGCTTATTTGTGTTAGAGTGTATGGAACACTGGGATGGCGATAAAATGACTAGGGAAATTTCGCAGGTTTGCATATTCTTTTAACTATCACTACCCGACCAGCTGTACTAAAAATATTTGTACTTACTTAGATTTGTCAATGCAGTCCATAGTGAATGATAACAGAAGACTGAAGGTTGCTCAGGTTGTTCTGTCCCCTTCAAACATCTGCACTGTCAGAACCAAGGTTCTTGAGGCGGCTAAACACATGAAAACCTGAGGAACGAATTATGGCTTGTAGGTTGGGTTTTAGTCCCGTAGAAGGTTTCTCACCCTACAGGTTTTTTTGTTTCTATGTTACCATGACATGCTTGTAAAATATACTGAATATTTTGGATTTATACTCAATAATTTGTGTTTATTAGTCCATGTTTCAACAAACGGCACCGGAATCGAGAGCCTACAACCCATATACTACATCAAATATTGCATCTAAACAAACAGTTGCTACAAGCCAAAACGCTGCAACAATCGAGACCCGGTCCCCCTCTGTCTCAGGTGTTGCGGTGCCACCTACGCGCGTCCAGTTCTGCACGCGTCCCTCCTCTCCACGCTGGGACGAGGGGGAGTCTGCTCCCGCGTCACCTCGTTCCCCCCAGTTCCCGCCCAGTCCTCTCCACACGGTCCCCCCACCTAGCGATGCAAGTGGGATGGGACTTCCGGCCCACCAGTCACGCGTCCCGTCCCGCCGCTGGAGCACGATTATTATGTCCATGGGATCCCGCTAAGCATCAGAGGGATCAGCTCTTCCATCGCTACCCCCACCGTACGTCGCCAGGGCCACTAGGGTGCACTCTGTCCCCGCACAGTATGTCGCCACATGCGTGGGCTGACGCAGCAGACGAGGGGGACGCGGAAAATTCTATCTTTTTTCTACACAGAAAAGCCTGTTTTTTCTGCCGCGACATGGCTGCCTGGTTTTTCCGCCACGACAAATTTACACATCAAGTTATCATCATTGTTTTTTTCGGAAACTTTAGCAATAACCATTCATACATAGCCATTGTTTTCTTCAAAACGGATTGCAACATTAATCCACCTTAATTTCATGATAACCAATAAAGATAAATAAACATAATACCCACATGTCACTATTATGTCCCTAATCAAGCATTACAACCAATCAAGATAACCAAACAACGTTCTCATAAACCAGATAAAAATCTCAACTACTGTTTATGATCTTTTTCACTTCTGGATAATCATGATGATGAGCTCCCTCTCGTCAGCATACTTTGTTACTGCTGCTCACGTCGAACTAACATTTCTGCAAGATACCTGCAGATTACAAAGACAAAAATCATAAATAACTATATTACAATAATTAATACCAAAATTAAATATAATGGTTACCTGTGATGGAGTTTGCATTTCACACTATTTTTGTTGTGTCCAGGCGTTTTGCAAATGCTACACAACTTTAACCGCTTTTTCTCATCATACCCGGTGGTCTACCGTTTTTACTCACAACATTGCTCTTTCCTTTATTCTTTCCCTTTGGAGCACCTTTTGTCTTGACTTTAGCAGGATCACCTATTGGAGTAGTCACTACTAGGAAAATGGTCGTTTGTGGCGCACCTGAAAGGCCCATCCGTGGCGCACCTGTAGTGCGCCACGGGCCTTGCGCTACGGCTATCTCTCAGCCGTGGCGCACTGCCTAGTGCGCCACGGTTGTGTAGAGATAGGCGTAGCGCACCACCTAGTGCGCCACAGAAGTTTGGCATGGTGCGCTACCCCTTGGATCTTCTGTGGCGCACTACCCAGTGCGCCACTAAACATCCATGGTGCGCTTTAGGTGTAGTGCGCCACAGAAGGTAGAACATGTGCGCCACAGATGTATTTTTTTTTTAATTTCCAAGCCAGATTATATGCAATACAGATTATATACAATATTACAGCAGATATACACACACAGATACAAGATATACAATTATATATATAAATACTCGATATGAAAAACAAGATTGAAACAAATACATATAGATAAGTCTCATACATGAATACATAGTCCAAGTTACATTGTTTTGATCATGTTACAAAGTAGTAGTTGGTGACATGCGAATACATGTGTCGATCGAACAAGTTAGAGCTCGGAAGCTCGCCTAGACATCTAAACTAGCTAGCTAGACACAAACGCGGGATAAATAACCAAAGAAGATAAGCATGATCACCGCCGCGACGAAGGTGTAGGTCTTCATCCGGTTCCTTGTCCTAACTCCCGCTAGATAGCGCGTGTATCTATCTTCCGCCTCCGCCATAGTGTTATACCCTTTGTAGCTATTGCCGCTGAAACGGTGCACCTGTCTCCGGCAGTCTTCCCAATCATCGTAGACTCCGGGAACCCGTCCCTTGTACACGACGTACCACGTCATCTACAAGTTGACAATAATAACTAACCGGTGATTGAAAAAACATGTATAATTAAAGTCGCATATGAAGATACACTTATAGAAAGTACTCTTAAATCAAAAAGAGCAAACTCAAAAAGCATGCCTCATATATAACTAGCTAGGTCGTTGGACACAGGAATTGCTTATGACGGGACTGCTAGCCAAGTAGGATGCACAATTCCTGGACTTGTGCATATCACAAGGCTAACAATCCCGTCATAGCACATTCACATATATATTGTGCCACGACATTTCAATCATCGGCATATTCTCGAAAAAGACAAAAATAACTCAAAAAGCATGCCTCATATATAACTAGCTAGGTCGTTGGACACAGGAATTGCTTATGACGGGACTGTTAGCCAAGTAGGATGCACAATTCCTGGACTTGTGCATATCACAAGGCTAACAATCCCGTCATAGCACATTCACATATATATTGTGCCACGACATTTCAATCATCGGCATATTCTCGAAAAAGACAAAAATAACTCGAAAAGCATGCCTCATATATAACTAGCTAGGTCGTTGGACACAGGAATTGCTTATGACGGGACTGCTAGCCAAGTAGGATGCACAATTCCTTGACTTGTGCATATCACAAGGCTAACAATCCCGTCATAGCACATTCACATATATATTGTGCCACGACATTTCAATCATCGGCATATTCTCGAAAAAGACAAAAATAACTCGAAAAGCATGCCTCATATATAACTAGCTAGGTCGTTGGACACAGGAATTGCTTATGACGGGACTGTCAGCCAAGTAGGATGCACAATTCCTGGACTTGTGCATATCACAAGGCTGACAATCCCGTCATAGCACATTCACATATATATTGTGCCACGACATTTCAATCATCAGCATATTCTCGAAAAAGACAAAAATAACTCGAAAAGCATGCCTCATATATAACTAGCTAGGTCGTTGGACACAGGAATTGCTTATGACGGGACTGTCAGCCAAGTAGGATGCACAATTCCTGGACTTGTGCATATCACAAGGCTGACAATCCCGTCATAGCACATTCACATATATATTGTGCCACGACATTTCAATCATCGGCATATTCTCGAAAAAGACAAAAATAACTCGAAAAGCATGCCTCATATATAACTAGCTAGGTCGTTGGACACAGGAATTGCTTATGACGGGACTGTCAGCCAAGTAGGATGCACAATTCCTGGACTTGTGCATATCACAAGGCTGACAATCCCGTCATAGCACATTCACATATATATTGTGCCACGACATTTCAATCATCGGCATATTCTCGAAAAAGACAAAAATAACTCGAAAAGCATGCCTCATATATAACTAGATAGGTCGTTGGACACAGGAATTGCTTATGACGGGACTGTCAGCCAAGTAGGATGCACAATTCCTGGACTTGTGCATATCACAAGGCTAACAATCCCGTCATAGCACATTCACATATATATTGTGCCACGACATTTCAATCATCGGCATATTCTCGAAAAAGACAAAAATAACTCACACTTGTCGTCCGAGAACCAAAGAGTAAGCAAAAAACCCAAAGAGTAAGCAAAAAAACCAAGCATTGATTGATATATAATAATAATAAGCAAAATAAGTAAGCGGTGATTCATAAACCTAATAAGATAAGTACACTTGTCGTCCACACACACACAAAGGTCATCTATAGTTTGCAACTACAACTAGGCCAACATCAAGCCTTCTGGCTCGGCTTAGGGAACGGGAGGACGCCCTGCCTCGTCATGAACTTCCTATAGTCACCCTGCATCTCTAGGCGATCTTCTATGTCACGGTTATTCGGGATATTTCCTCCGTAGAAGATCCCCCCCGAAGTCATGACATCACGAAAGATGATTGCCCCAAACTGCTGCTGGATGCGATACATCTCTTGTCTAATATCCGAATCATTGATCTTGGCCTTTGCTTCGGCCCACTGTTTGAGATGATCTGGCAGCGTAGAATTCTGCTGGTCAAGTAGGAACGCCCTCATGTGATGGAGTGCGTAGTAGGCTTCCTTCTTACTGTTTTCCGGCTGCTTCACGCAGGGGAAATCTGTTACGTGGTTGAAGACGTGCCTGCCGAACTTGACCTTCTTACGCACGAAGCTGGTGCCTTCCGTCGAGGCAAAGCCAGTGAGAGCATCATCCAGAACTTCCTTGATCTTGTCGTAGTTTTTCTTCTTTTCTAGACTCCCCGAGTCGAAATACGTGGCGTGGGAATGCTTCGGCGATAAGGAGATGAGCGTGCAGTGTTCATCTCTGCGCAAAAAATTCAAATGGAATGTGTTGAAAAAAGAATGATGATGATCTAATAAAGCCAATCGACGGTGGCGACTGAATAACGACTTACTCGGGAAAGTAAGGCACGAGAATGTATTCCTTTGTCTTGTTCGCCACGAGGATTCTTTTTAGGTACGAGGCCACGATACGTCGTTCGGCGGGGGAACCCAAGCAGCCGTCACGCATGTAGTAGGGGTCCACTATAGCGATGCCCGGTGTGTTTTCTCTAATGATCTGCGTGGCCAGGCTGAGAGAAAAGAGACGGACCATGGTATAGTGCAGCGGGTATAGGTGGAACATATTGAAGATGTCCTCGAACCGCAGGAAGAACAGATCCGCGGGGGCAGTGTCGACGAAGCCCAAGCCTGGTGGCACCTTAACCACGAATACCGGGTGCGAGGGATCTTTCTCCGATAGAAGGCGTCTCTCTATCGTCAGCACGCCGTCATGCACACTCTGCAGTTCCGAACTGGCGAGCTTCCGCAAATTCTTAGGTAGCATGGGCTCACCCGCCACATGAATCCTCCACATAATACCCTCGGGTCTTGGTGTCCCATCCCGAAACCTGATCGGATTCGTAGTTGTTGACGCCACCGGCTGGCTCGAGCTGCTAGATTTTCTTTTCCTGCCCTTTTTTCCTTTTGGAGAGCGGGCAGGCACCGCAATCTGAGCACCGGCCGCCCTATGTAGTGTGTCAGGGCTTAGAATAAAGGGCCGGTTGGTTGTATCAGCTGGCTCTGTAAAGGCGCAAGCTGGAGGCGTCTCCTGAGAACCAAACAGACGCTTGGTGATAGTGGCTTTCTCTGTGGGGCCACCAGCTAGGTCTTCTTCGTTGCCAAACTGAGTGCTGAAGAAGTGATCATTCCAGTCTTCGAAGTCCTCGGCCGGATCCTGCGCCATGTGCATATCATCAACATGATCATCCGACCCACCGCGTGGAGGTGACGGCGAGGGCGGTAAGGGGGCCTTGCCACCGCTTGTCGCTGGCACGACAGGCGGTGCTGTTGTCTGTGGCGTGATGGCCCCCGCCGTCCCCAAACGGATCATGCTCTTTGGCCATAGCATGAACAAGCCGAAGCAACTTCTGAGGACAGACGACTCTTCTTCATCCGCTCCTGGGGGTTGAATGGGAGGTTCCAGGTCGTCGCAGCCCCTTAGCACCCGACTAATTTTAACCCTGTGCACGCTATCTGGCATCGACTTTGAGTGGAACGTGCGCTGCAAGGGTTGAACGATGGTACCCTTGGCAACATCCCTCAGCTCGTTGTTCACGTAGCATAAGAGAGTGCAAGGAACATCCGTCTGCGGAAAACATGTACGGCGTCGTCAGAGCGAGATGCCACAAGAGACGGAAGGGCTGCTTGATGGAGCGGTAATTAAAGCAATTTGTTTACCGTGATGGCGTCGAGATCGGCTAATGTCGACGCACCGCATACGGCGACGGGCGTGCAAGAGACGAAAGGGCTGCTTGATGGCGCGGTGCTGGCCGCCGGTGTATTCTCCCTACCGACGGGTGCTTGGAGCTCCGGTGCCGCCGCGACGATGGCAGGGGGGGCACCAACATGTACTCCGGCGCCGCGGTGATGGCAGGGGGAGTCACCAACACTTGCGGCGCCGCGGTGCTAGCGGGCGGAGTCACGAACACGTAGTTCGCCTAATTCGTCGGCGCCGCGTTGTTCGAGTGGCTGCTGACCATGCTTGGAATCGGGCACGACCCTACTCGACCACCCGCACTCCAGTTCGCTATTGACTCCACCAAGGTAGGCAGGAAGGACGTAAGGGTGATTGCCAGGTTGTCTTGGACGATCTGCGGGATCCGCGCCACTTGTGCCTTAAGTTCTTGAACCTCTCTGTTTTCCTCCTCGCTCCTTCCCGACGGCGCCACATGCGTCCTCGGCGGTGGACCAAAATGATCCACCCAATTCTTACCCCCGAGGCCGGCCAGACGGCCAGCCGACGACGGCTTCTTCGTAACCGGCTCTATTTTCTTGGCCCGGTTCATCGCCCTGTTAAAAGGGTTATCCCACCGGGTGGCCGCCGTCGACCCCTGGGATGAGGAACCCTGGGATCCATGACTAGCAACAATTTCCTCCTCCTGCAGAAGAAGTAACAGTGAATCATTTAGATCATCGATTAGATTGCAATCGTGTTGATCACCGGTAATTAGATTATACTTACCACAATTTCCTCGAATTCCTTCACCGCAGGATCCGCGGTGAGTTGTTTGGTTTTTGGGTCCACATGGAAACGGGCCCTGATGAAGTTTCGAACCTGCCCAGGTTCGAATTTAGCAAAGGGGTTTTCTATCCCCTTGGATCTATACTCTTCGTCCTCCTTATTCCATTTGGCCTCCGCGGTTCTGTATCCACCAGATCCGAGATGGTGATGACCTATATTCATCGCCTGCAACACCTTTCCCCGATTACTATTGGCCAGGGCTCTTTCGGATTCACACCTCTCCTTGAACTCCCGGAACTGATCTTCGGTGATCTGCGGGTCAATCTTCTGGATCTCCTCGAGACTTTTGCCTTCTTTATAGATCTTCTTCTTTATCCGGGTTCTCCAGCTGGCCAGGGCGGTGCTCATCTTTGTGAGGGCGGATTTGTTTACTTCGTTCCCATGATAATTTGTGTTCTGATACTTAGCGGGGAACTTGTATCTGGCGTGCAGCTTCTCGAAGAGGAGTGTGCGCAAGTGGCCATTATCTTTATGCCGGAGATTCTCGGTGTTGATCGAGATGGTTGTCCGGGTGATCGCCGCCACTTGCCCACCGTACCCTTTGACGACAAGGGCGGGATCCAAAGGAACCCCTGATGGGCTCACTTCGGTAATTTCCTCCCTGACCGTGCCGACCGTGTTCGGGCGCCGGTCCTTCGGCTTCTTCTTCTTAGGAGGGTTGCTACCACTCCCTGTGCCCTCGCCGCCATCAGTGGTTTCATCGTCCGCCGTTCCTTCGGCTTCTTCCTCCGCGTCTTCCATCTCATCATCCTCGCTCTCCGAAGGATGGTATTCTTCATCGTCTTCTAGACGCTGGGCCACCTCCCAGAATGTCAATTGTTTATTCGGAGGTCTGAGTTCTCCTTCAGCGCTGATGCGCTTAGAACATCCAGCCTCGTCGTTGTCACACATCTTTGCACTAATAAAAAACAAATAATTGGTTAAATGCACGGAAAAATCCGGCATGACCTTTGCTAATTTTCTTAAACTAGGAGTGCCCGATTTCTGCCAAAACGGAAGTTAATCAACATTCCGGCAAAAATCGGGACTCGTTTCATACAAGAACCTGCATACACACATAATAAAGTGCTTCATATACAAGCACAAGCACAATTTCAAGGTGCTATTGTCCCAGCACAGATAGTAGCAAAACCAACACTACTCTATTTTTCCTTCCAAACCATTTCACAACCACATCCATCCAGTCCCAGCACAGTGCCACAACCATATAAACTTTTGTTATCAATTTAAGCATAGCCATATGACAGAAGCTATCTCTTTAAGCAACAATGACAACCCAATTAAAATAAATCAGGCCATAGACATGCCTAAACCCATGATATATGCTGATACATCAAGGATCAGGATATTTCACTTCCATAATATCAACTGAATCAGTTACCACACCATTGAATGGCCTGGAACTCTGAAAGTGGATTTGTGCATTGGTGTGAAGTGCGCAAACTCAACTAGATGGCCTGAAACTTTGAAAGTGGATTGAACTATGCAGCCTCTAACCTTGCTACTCTGAACCCTAAGCTTACCCTGAACCCTTGCTACTCTGAACCCTAAGCTATCTACAAGCTACATTTATCGTCGCAGTTCACAGCATCATCTGCATCAAAGGAACAAATGGTTCTTGTGCCTTGGTAATTTAACTGATCATGCATCAAAGGAACAAATGGTTCTTGTGCCTTGGTAATTTAACGATTTCTGGTTTTCCATAAGGACCAAATAAGGACCTGTGTAACAGTTGTCCATATGCACAAAAGGAAATGCACTTTCTTATACAACAGTAAAAAAAGGGAACTTGGTTTCATGAAACCTTCAGGTTACACAGGTTCATAGTTAGTGAGTGCAATGTAAACTACTGCATATCTTTGTTCTACTACTGCAATGTAAACATAGGAGACATGCATTAAAAAACACAAGTTTTACTACTGCATATCTTTGTTCTACTATTGCATTTTCATCTACTCTGAACCTAACCTAAACCTAACCTGAATCTTGCTACTCTGAACCTAACCTGAACCTAACCTGAAGCTTTCTACACAGAATGTCATTCGGTCCTCTCACTCGAAAATAGTGTTCCTCCCCCTCTTCTTCCCAACTCTTCAGATTGACTTGCAGAACAACAACTAGTACTGATCTGCCGGGACCAAGCTAGGTGTTTAGTGTTCAGCCAAGAATGGATCCATGGATCGGCAGCCAGCCTTCTCTGTACATGTTTATGAACAGCAAGTACTGAACAGCACGCATCAAGAACCAACAACACCATGGTTCTTCTTGTTCTGCCTGCTCTGTACATGTTTATGAGCTAGGACTGAACATTTCTGTTCTCTGTTTATATAGGTTGCGGTTCTTGAATCGGAGCTGCAGCGGGTGAGCGAGGAGAACCGGCGGCTGGGCGAGATGCTTAGGGAGGTGGCTACAAAGTACGAGGCCCTGCAGGGCCAGTTCACGGACTTGGTCACGGCCCATCAATCCAACGCCGGCGAGAGAGGGAGAGAGGGAGAGAGGAAGATAGGGAGAGAGAGAGAGGGGAGGTCGGCAGGAGACTCACCAGGAGGGAGCGCGGAGCTGGACGACGGCGGGCGGGCGGGCGGGCTGGCGGACGACGGCGGGTTCCTCCACGGACTCCTCCTCCTCGGACGCGCACGACTCGGGCTCCTCCTCCTCCACGCGCAGCTGGCAGGGCTCCTCCTCCTCCACGTGCAGCTGGCAGGGCTCGGACGACGACGGGCGAACGACGGAGTGCGACGACGGCGGCCTCCACCTCCTGAGACGCGGCGGCTGCCCCTCCTCGGACACGGGCCTCCTCCTGAGACGCGGGCCTCCTCCTGAGACGCGGGGAGCCCTCCTCCTCCTCAGACGCGGCGGCGGATCGAGAGCGGCGGCGGCAGATCGTGCTCGATTGGGCTGAGAGATGGAGAGATGGGGATGAGAAGTGAGTGGGGACGGTAAGAAGAAGAGGAGGCACGCGCTGTTATAACTAAACGGCCTTTAGTCCCGGTTCGTGGCTCCAACCGGGACTAAAGGTGCATTCGTCCCGGTTGGAGCCACCAACCGGGACCTATAGTCCAATTTTCAGCAGCTGAAGGGGCGCGCATGCAGGGGCCTCTTTCGTCCCGGTTGGTGGCTCCAACCGGGACGTATTCCCCTGTTTTCAAAAAATTTCAGTTATTTTCTCTCTGTTCCCGCCTTATTTTTTATTTTGGGGTTTAAATTTGTAATGTTTTTTAAATGATAATTACTTTGGAATTTAGAAAAACTTTAAACATAAAAAGTGTTTGGATTTGAATAGCTAATTCGAAACCATTTTCTGTTTTGAAAAATAATTAATGTAACCATTTAAACTACGAACCATTTAAAATTAATAATGAAATAACTTATATTTTTTAAATATTAATTTGGAATTTAGAAAAACTTTAAACATAAGAAGTGTATGGATTTGAATAAATAATCCAAAACCAATTTATATTTTTAAAAAATAATTAATGTAACCATTTAAAATTAATTAACTTATATTTTTGCATATTAATTTGGAATTTAGAAAAACTTTAAACATAAAAAGTGTTTGGATTTGAATAAATAATTCAAAACCATTTTCTGTTTTAAAAAACAATTAATGTAACCATTTAAAATATGAACCATTTACAATTAAAAATGAATTAACTTATATTTTTTAATATCAATTTGGAATTTAGAAAAACTTTAAACATAAGAAGTGTATGGATTTGAATAAATAATCCAAAACCATTTTCTATTTCTAAAAAATAATTAATGTAACCTTTTAAAATGAATTAACTTATATTTTTAATATTAATTTGGAATTTAGAAAAACTTTAAACATAAGAAGTGTATTGATTTTTGAATATTTTTGAGATGAACCGGTTGGGCTAGCGTTTACAATATTACAATCTTTTTTGACCACGCGTTTACAATATTTTAAACAAAATAATTTGTCCATAAATATTACAATCTTTTTCGACCACGCGTTTTACAATATTTTTTGAGCTAGCGTTTTACAATCTTTTTTCCCTTCTTTGTCGCGGTTGAATAATTTAGCCCCGGCACTTTAATGTTTCTTCTTTCGAACGGGCTACCTTTTTTGGGTAGGGTTGTCCTTTTTCTTCTTGTGATGTATGTTGCTGCATCGTAGTCGTCGTCATCTTCAATCTTTGGATCGCCGTACTGGTCGAAGTCTTGCTCATTGGCGACTCCATCCATTCCGATGATGTTCCTTTTTCCTCTCCTCACGACAACACGGCTAGGCTTTGTCGGGTCGGTAATGAAAAAACATTGGTCCACTTTGGTAGCCAGTACCCACGGTTCATTTTTCGCGGCCACGTTTGCACCGGCGGCCTTGGATTTGGCTGCTTCGGGTATAACCATGGTTGTGAAATACCGGTCTTCTCTTTCGACGCTCTTTGCCCATCTGACACGGAACATCGGCACCTTTTCTCCACAGTAGTCGAGCTCCCAGATCTCCTCGATTCTTCCGTAGAATCTTTCCTTCACGTTGTCATCGGTGTAGAATTCCGACGTTACGCCTGAGTTCTGATAATCACACTTGTTGTCCTTTTCCTCCGTGTAGAATGTGTAGCCGTTGATATCATACGCCTGATAGGTCACCAGGTTTTGCATCGGTCCCTGCGACAAGGTGAATATGATCTTTTCCGTGTCAGAAGAATGCGAGCGCGGGGGATTATCAAGGAGCGTCTGCCTAAACCAACGCGTGAAATCTGAGTTGTGCTCTTTGATTATTTCTCCCTGCGTCCTCTGTATGCCCCAGTCACTGTACTTCTTCTCGATTAACCTTTTGTGCTTCTGTACCCAAGGATCGACCAGTTCTAAATGCTGTAGCGCGACGAGGTTTGCTCGATCAAAGTCTGCGCGTCGAAAATCGAAGTCTGCATGCAGTATGCGACGACCCTCTCGGTGACCAGATCCGTCGAGCTTGCCAAGGTGTCTGTTGACGGGAAGACCGACAGGGTTCTCGATGTCTAGATAATTCGTGCAGAAAGAGATGCACTCTTCGGCCAGAAAGCCCTTGGCTATGCTTCCATCTGGACGGGACCTGTTGCGAACATATCCTTTGATGTGTCCGTTCATCCTGTCGAACGCCATCATGCTGCGGAGGAACATCGGCCCGAGTTGTACGATGTCCTCCACGGCATGGACCAGCAGATGCACCATAATGTCGAAGAATGCGGGTGGGAAGTAGACCTCAAGCTCACATAGTATCACCACGATCTCCTCCTGTAGCCTTCCGAGCTGATTCAAGCCAATCGACTTCCTAGAGATGACGTCGAAAAACTTGCATAGGCCAAATAACGTTTCACGGACGTGCTCGTCCATTATCCCTCTTAGTGCGACCGGAAGTACCTGCGTCATTAGCACGGCACAGTCGTGAGACTTCATGCCACTGAACCTCTGCTTCGCCTCGTCTAGGTATCTGCTTATCTTGCCCGCGTAGCCGTAAGGAAATTTGACTCCTAGAAGGCACTTGAAAAATTGTTTGATCTCATCCTGGCTTAGAGTGAAGCAAGAAGGAGGGCAGTAATATTCGTTCTTCTTGAACTTTTTACACTTCCGACGACCTTGTGTCGTCTCTGACTCATGATCATCGTCATCTTCCTGATCATCAGGAGTAGTGCGTCCTCCGTGAAGCTCCTTCCGGATACCCAAGCATATCAGGTCGTGCCTTGCTTTCGGACCATCTTTCGTCCTATCTGGCATGTTGATTATGGTGGCGACCAGACTCTCGCACACGTTTTTCGTGATATGCATGATGTCGAGGCTATGAGGCGTGCGGAGAAACTTCCAGTATGGCAACTCCCAGAAAACAGACCTTGTTTTCCATACCTTCATCAGCGGCTTGTCTTGTTGCTGCCTCTTTCGCTTCTTTCCAGGCTTAGGACAATCTTTCCAGTTTTTCAGCAACTCTTCCACTTCTTCGCTGCTCCTACGCTCTGGGATTCCTCGGGTCTCTGATTTGCCATCGAACAGGTCTCCACGTTTTCTCCATGGATCATTCTTGCCGAGCCACCTCCGGTGCGCCATGAACACGGTTTTCGATGACCCTGGATCTTTCTCTAGTTGGAGATAGCTTGTGTTATCCATGCACCTAACGCATGCGTAGAATCCTTGGATAACCTGCCCCGAGATATACCCGCAACCTGGATAGTCTTGCACCGTAGTGACCAACGCGGCTCTCATAGTGAAATAATCTTGTGCGACGGCGTCGTAAGTATTGGCTCCAGATTCCCATAACGTGGCTAGCTCCTCTTTCAACAGCCCGAGATACAGATTGATGTCGGTACCAGGTTGTTTCGGCCCTTGAATTAGCATACTCATTTGTATGTACTTCTTCTTCATGCACAACCATGGAGGGAGGTTGTACATCCATACAAACACAGGCCAAGTGCTGTGCGTGCTGCTCTGGCTACCGAACGGATTGAGTCCATCGGTGCTCACACCAAGCCTGATGTTCCTCGAATCTCCACCGAATTCTGGGAATTCGAGGTCCAATGCTTTCCACTGGCTAGCATCTGAAGGGTGCGTCAGCAGCTCATCCTTTTCGGGGTCATCATCATCTCCTGGCTTCTTCCTTTCCGCATGCCATCGCATGAGCTTCGCTTCCTTAGGGTCCGCGAAATAGCGCTGCAGACGAGGGGTGATAGGAAAGTACCATACCACTTTTCGAGGTGCTTTCTTCCCTTTCTTGTATCGACTCACGCCGCACACCGGACATGTGGTTTTCTCCGCGTCCTCGCCCCGATAAATGATGCAATCGTTGATGCATACGTGATATCTAACGTGCGGTAGATCGAGAGGACAGACGATTTTCTTGGCATCCTCGATACTAGTTGGACATGTGTTCCCCTCCGGGAGACGATCGTGCCAGAATGCCATCATATCGTCGAAGCTTCCGTCGCTCAATTTGTGCTTTGCCTTCATCTCCATAGCCTTGAGCGTTACATTCAACCGGGTATCATCGGGCCTGCATCCTTCATACAATGGAGTAACCGCGTCTTTCTCAAGTTGCGCAAGCTTGGATTTCTCTCTAGCGGCAGCCCTGGCGTTACTCGTCTGCTTGAGAAGCAGCTCTTGCACATAAGGGTCCCGCACCCAGCCTGACGTTGTTCCATCGTCGTCTGCTCCTCCGGCATCTAGATCACCATCATCCCGGTCTGCTTCCGTACCTTCACCATCTCCAGGAGCCTCTTCATCATCTCGCCCGTTCTCTCCGTGATGATGATCATCGTCATGTTGGCCACCTTCTTCACCGTCTCCATCATCTACGCCATCGCTTATCCAACGAGTGTATCCATCCATGAAACCATGGCGGAGCAGGTGCGCCTGCAGATTCCCGGAATCTGGGTCGATCACCCAGTTGAGTTTGCATCTTCTGCACGGACATCTTATATTTGTCTTGTTATTTCGTATCATGTCGGCCGTCGCACATTTCAAAAATCTAGACACAATGCCTTCGCTCATTATGCGGACCATTTTGCCTGCACGATGTACACGGTACAATTTTGAAGTCTATTAGAACCACATAATGAATGCATGCATGCAATGGTCGATAGAAAATTTCGGCATGACCTATCCTAAAATTAGGACCTTTGCGAAATGCCAAAGTCTTGCCAAAATGGAAATGAATCAACATTTTGGCAAAACAAATGGCAACTTGTTCACATACAAACACAAGAGAGAGAGAGACCGATCCATACACACATGAACATATCATTATCCTCTCCATACACACATGCATGAGCATCATCGATACTCTCCATATACACACACATATGACCATCGATCCTCTCCACACATACACACATCATGAGCATCGATCATCTACATACATATACACATGAACACATCCTTACATGGACAACTTACCGAGATGAGAGACCGATCGCGAGAAAGATGGAAAGGAGAGGTGCGCGCGTCGACCGGAGACGGATAGATGAGAGACCGGAGACCTCCTCTATTACTTATGTAACATCCAAAGCAAGTTTTACATGCTAAAAATGGTGAATGTATGGAGAAATTGAGGTGGGAAGGAGAAGATCCCGACTAGATCTAAGGAGGAAGAAGAAGGGGAAAGTGAAGTGTGGGTGGTGGATGTGTGGGCACACATGTGCACATAAAGTGCTGCCCTAAAAGAATCGAAACATCCGTGGCGCACACGGCCCCAGTGCGCCACAGGGAGTACAAACTTCTGTGGCGCACTAGGCCGAGTGCGCCACAGATGCTCCTAGTCCCTGTGGCGCACTAGGAGGAGTGCGCCACAGAAGTTTGTGGCCGTTTCAGAGCAGAGGTGGGCATGCGCTTAGTCGTAGCGCACCATGCTCACGTGCGCCACAGATGACCCTAACAACCGTGGCGCACATGACTGTAGTGCGCTACAGAAGTTTGGCGTGTGGCCAACAGGGCCCTGGCCCACACACATCTGTGGCGCACTATGGTCATGTGCGCCACGGTTGTTCTAGTTATTAGTAGGGCACTGCCCACAGGTGAGCCACGCCTGTTTTAGCCGTGGGGCACTTCAACCATGTGAGCCACGGATGTGCTGATTACCTATAGCCGTTTTCCTAGTAGTGAGTTGCACTTGCAGAAGGTCCTCCATCAGTATTAGTGGAATTTCTTGGACCACGTACTCCTGCATCGTACGCCACTTTTTTCGATATAACTTCCTGGTACAAGGTCTTTATTTGTTTGTACAACTCAGGATTATTGCAGGCGACATGTAATGCTTCAGACGACATCACACTGAGCTCGGAATACCGACTCCGCTCCTCTGCCCCAGGAAATCCCCAGCCAAACAGATCGCTCGTGCGCCTCGAAGGTAACCCACTTCTGGCATTTTTTGAGAATCGTGCAAGAACAATACACCTTGGTAGTTTAACTAATTTCAGCTCGGTCAACACAAACAGAATATGCTTGCAAGGAATTCCTCTACGTACCATCCTCCGGCAATTGCAATCTATACTTTGTGCTGAATTGTTTGGTGTATAGTCCACAGAAAAATTATGGCGTCGGTTATTTGACCATGCCACAAGATACCTTACCGAATCTTCTATTCCCACACTTTTTTCTACAGTCATCATGCCTTAAATCTTACGAAGATCATCCTACAAGATATAAAAATTAGCTGGGGTGAATGTGCTGGCCATTGCTAACTCAATTTGCTGCCATTTGGTAACAATCACAGGCATAGTCTGTGAAGCCGTGCAGTCATCTCGCGCCTCTGTTTCCCGGATACGTACAATGGCATTCTCATAGTGCACAATTAAATCCACAAGCGTCATCCCATAATCGAGGTGAAGATGAAGGGACGAGTTGAGACTTTCACTACGCTGGTTGCTTTTCATCCCTAGCCAAAATCCATCTGCGAGGTAAGCAGCCGCCCATAGGTGCTTCTTCTTGTACATTCTATTTAGCCACATTTTTGTCTTATCTGTCTGCCATTTTCTCACATATGCATGCCATCCTTCCTCAAACTTGGCCTTCGTGGTGGAGTAATATAATAGAGACCAAAACTCTGGCAATGATTTGGAACTTAGGTGCTTGCACATGTTCTTTTCAATGTGCCATGTACAAATACGGTGCCACACGTCCGGTAATACACTTCGTATCGCTCTCATCATCGCAGCATCCGCATCCGTGATTATAGACCGTGGCCTCTTCTGACACATTGCTTTCAAAAATGTTTTCAGGAGCCAAGCATAAGTATCCTCGGTCTCGTTTGATATGATGGCACATCCGAATACGGTAGTCTTCCGGTGATTGTTCAGGCCGACAAACGGAACAAAAGGCATACCGTATCGATTCATCTTGTAGGTGCTGTCAAACACCAAAACGTCACCATAATCTTGGTAGTCCTGACGTGACTGAGAATCACACCAGAAGAGACATTTCAAACGTCCCTTATCGTCAAGCTGATGATCATAAAAAAGTCAGGGTCCTTTTCCTTCCTGCTTTGCATAATGCCGATGGCCGTGGCCGCATCGCCGCTTGAAAGTAGCTTCCTTTTCTCTCTGGCACACATGTTATACAAATCCTTCCTCGTGAATCCAACTTGATTGTATCTACCGTACTTGCTGATGAAAGAACTCATGATCATATGCTTTCTAATCCCACTAGCTGCCATTGCTAATATCTCTGCTCTTTGGAAATCTTTGATCTTCCTATGAGACCAAAGAAAAGGCACCTCATCAGGTCTAGCTAAAATATGATTGTGCTTGTCATCAAACTTCTCAAC
Source organism: Avena atlantica (assembly GCA_910589765.1). Lineage (NCBI taxonomy): Eukaryota > Viridiplantae > Streptophyta > Magnoliopsida > Poales > Poaceae > Avena > Avena atlantica. Next base: position 344,103,140 of record OU342738.1, on the reverse strand, counting down.
ACACCAAACACCTTTAGATTTATCTAGCTTCACGACCAGTTGCGCTGTGCATCCACAACGAGATTCTGCTCTCGGCTTGTATTTTCTGCCTTCCAAAGGCAAGTATTTGCTACTACGTTTCCCTTCCCTGGAGCATACGAACTGCCTCTTACGTATATCATGCGATACCTTTTTGTTTTCCTTATACCTGCCCTTTCTTATGCTGAATCCATGGTCTTTAGCATAGCTGTTGTAAAAATAATAAGCCGCAGGTTCAGAAACAAAAGTCATATCCATTATTTTCCAATACTTCTCCCGCTCTTCACCTGGATGCCCAATATCCCTGTCACATTCCCCCTTATATTCTTTCTCTTTAAGAACATTCCCAAACACCTACAAATCCATAACATATAACACATAAGTTATTAGCACACTGGTACAACTTGGGTATATATATCACATAAAATATAAACACATACCTCAACATTATCACATGTCTCCAAGTCTGAATCACCATAGTAGTCAAAACTTTTATCACTCCCAACTATTAACTGAATAATTCAATACGAAAATAATAGTAAGTTCTATTTTCATGCAACTAATTTCATCCACATATATACCTACAATAATGCACATACCTTATTCACGTACTCACTGTCCAATACCTCAGAATCGTTCTCCTCATTAGCAACTTCTAACTCAATCTACACAACACAAATAAAAATGAACATAATTTTATTTTGTTGTCTTCATTGCAATTACTAGTACACCACATAAAATTAAGGCCACTCACATTTTCGTCTGATGCATCATCAGGATGGACGTGCCCATCTACGTGAGAATCTGATCCATGGTGGTCAGAGGACTCGGAATCTGATCCATGGTGGTGAGAGGACTCGGCCTCATTGTCCAAGTACTCGTCATCTTCTTCCATCATACTTGAACCACTGCTATACACCATTATCTGCAATCACTAGAAACCATGAGAGTGGTCGGAATTATCTTACGACAACACGGAGGAGTAGGAGGAGGAGCCGTCACCGAACCCTAGAAGGCGACGATATCTCACCTCTGACGCGTACTAGGTCTAGATCGTCTCCGATCTGGAAGTGTTGCGATCTAGACTCGTACGATCTGGAAGTGCTGCGATCTAGACTCGTACGATCTGGAGGTGCTCCGATCTCGATTTTTTCTAGATGACAGGAGCGGCGATGAGGTCTGTCCCGCGTCTTAGGGTGCTGCCGTGTCTAGAGGAGAGAGGAGCGACAATGAGGTGCGATCTCGTCGGCTGCTAGGGTTACGCCGCCGGTCGGATCGCCGTGGATCTCACGTGGGACGTAGAACGTGGGACCTAAACCGGCTGCGTAGAGGTTCTGAGTAACAGCACCTCTACAACGTGGGACCTAAACTTTTTTTCCCCTAAACACACCCTATACAAAACGGATACGTACACCGATACAAAAAACATACAGCGCTAAACCGGCTCCTAAACTAACCCGGGACATGCCGTCGAACCACCCAGACCCGGTTTTTCTCTTTGATTGCCCTCAGGGGGGGGGGGGATACCGAAGCAAGCCTCATCCACGGCCACCGTGGATAGACATCAACATTAATCAACCATTAATAACGAACTTCTTCATCACCTTCCATCACATCATCAGTCTCATCCTCCACATTTAAACTTTGTTCTAGAGCCTCCAGCCTTAGTAGATCACATCCATCCTTCCTCCCAAGACTCCCAACAGCATTCTCACTAGCACCAGCTCTGATAATGTCCCGCTCCGCCTTCGAATGTAAACCTGACTAGTAGTTCAGAAAAACACAAGCAAAACAAATGAGCTCAACTGGTGAGTTGATCAGCTTTTTCTCAAAAAAGCACGGTCTCTTGTTTTCCAAATAGCCCAACACACTGCCACCAATGCCGTGATCTGAATATTCCCGCTAACAGGTAAAAACCGGGGAATCCACCAGAAATATTGTGAAAAAGATGCTGGACGATCATCAGCCCCAATAGATTGAGCAAACACCGACCAGACATACTTTGCCACAGCACAGTTGAAGAAAAGATGAGAAATAGTCTCATCTTGTTGACAAAAGGCACATTTAGGATCCCCAACCCATCCTCTCCTGATCATGTTATCTTTTGTAGCTATAACATTATGCCAAATTAACCACAACCACACCTTTATCTTCACAGGAATTCATGCTTTCCACAGATGTTTAAAGGATCTATCAACTCCACTATTCGACAGTTGTTTATACACAGATTTCACAGTGAATTGCCCTGACTTAGTCCATCTCCACCTTGGCTTATCATCCTCATCTGACAAAATAACTGACCCCAGTTCTATCTGCAATTCTATGATTTGTATCTGTAACACAACAGTTGGCCATCTTCTCATGGGGAAATGCCATCTGGATTCAGAAACTTCTGCAACCGATGCCTCTGTATTAGTGCAAATCTCAAACAATTCTGGGTATTTCTCTTTCAGTGGCATCTGACCAAACCAAGCATCTCCCTAGAAATTAGTTCTCTTCCCATTTCCTACCACCATGAATCTACCTTTCAAATTGATCTCCCTCACAGCCAGCATGTCAGACCAGCAAGAAGAATCTCTAGGTTTCTTTTTTATCCCATATATACCTTTTGACCCTAGATATTTGTCTCTCATAAAATTCTGCCAAGGTCCATCTTCAGCCTCCAACTTCCACCACCACTTACACATGAGACTGATATTGAATTTGAACAGATTTTTCACACCCAAACCTCCTTTCTTTCTTGGCCTACACACAAACTTCCACTTGATCAGATGATATCTTTTCTTATTAGCTCCTCCATACCAGAAAAAACCCTGGTTGGTTTATCCAGGTCCTCTATATTTGTTTTATGCACATACGGAGTTCAGGGATGACTAGCATTGCGCGAAAGGAGGTGGCAGGAATCTAGGTCTCAACGTAGATGACACTGATGAGGGGTGCAGGTCTTTGGGACACCATGACTGTTAGGAAGAAACACCCTTAGCTGTACCTGGGCAGCGCTAGTCACTTTATAACCTTAATCCACAATGCATATTCAGTTCTTCCATAGGATGAAGTTGTAAGGTTGGCAATATTCAAAAGCAAAACAAAAAAATGGAACAAACTAACTGAACCTATGTCACCGAGTGCACAATCCTAATGAATGTTGACTCGGACATCACCTAGCACGGTGAATTCTCACTAGTTAGCGACTGACACAACAAATTAAGCTGGGCCTCGTGCACAAGTAACTTTGACTGATAGTAGTTTCAGAAACAAACGGGCAACTTCAAAGTTCAGGAATGGTTGACCAGGGTGGGAAAGTTCAAGAACCCAAAAGTGCATTTGAAAATCAAATTAATATTGACCTCAAATACTTATTATATTTCCTGTGCCTCCACTAACTGGGCCTGACTTTAGGAAACTCTGACGATAGAATGCAATGCTTTTACCCAATACAGAGTGATTTTTCTGGCGTTCTCTAGAATCTCTAGAAAAAGGAATTGCAGTAGTATCATGATAGGAGACTATTAAATTAAATCTGAACAATATTAATTACTACTTCCTCAGTGTAGAAATAGACTTGCGCACTAATCTGGCAAAATGCTCGATCCACCCGATACAGTGCTCGCCGGATCAAGTGAGTTAGTGCGTGGCATCTTGGGGTGCGAGGTGGGCAGCTTCCCTTGCCGGTACCTCGGTCTTCCTCTAGGTCTTCGCAAACCGACAGAGGCTCAGCTGCAATTCGTGGCGGATCAAGTGGAGTTAGCGCGTGGCATCTTGGGGTGCGAGGTGGGCAGCTTCCCCTGCCGCTACCTCGGTCTTCCTCTAGGTCTTCGCAAACCGACAGAGGCTCAGCTGCAATTCATGGCGGATCAAGTGGAGTTAGCGTGTGGCATCTTGGGGTGCGAGGTGGGCAGCTTCCCCTGCCGGTACCTCGGTCTTCCTCTAGGTCTTCGCAAACCGACAGAGGCTCAGCTGCAATTCGTGGCGGATCAAGTGGAGTTAGCGTGTGGCATCTTGGGGTGCGAGGTGGGCAGCTTCCCCTGCCGGTACCTCGGTCTTCCTCTAGGTCTTCTCAAACCGACAGAGGCTCAGCTGCAATTCGTGGCAGATCATGTGGAGTTAGCGCGTGGCATTCACCACTCTTGTGAAGACAATCCTTTCGGCTATCCCGGTCCACGCACTCATGTCACTGGACGTCCCGTCGCAGACGTTCGTGGCCTTCTACAAGATTGTCAGGGCGTTCCTATGGAGAGGTAGGAGAGAAGTGAAGGGCGGCCACTGTCTGGTAGCCTCGAAGAAGGTTTGCTCGCCTAAGGAGTTTGGTGGCCTGGGCATTCCTAGCCTCCTCTTGTTGAACTTCGCGCTGAGGTACCGTTGGGCGTGGATGCAAAGGGTGGACCTGGTTAAGCCGTGGGCGGAGTTTAACCTACGGCTGCCGCGCCAGACGATGGAGCTCTTCCATGCTGCCACTTGGTACACTTTGGGCAACGGGGAGCGAGCTAGGTTTTGGCAGGACGGGTGGATCAATGGCCGCCGGGTCGAGGAGATCGCCCCGAACCTCCTAGCGACGGTGCCACCGAGCAAGGTGCGAGCTTGCTCGGTCAAGGAGGGGCTGGATGGGACTTGGCTCAGAGACTGTGGGCCGGACCTAGGAGAGGCGGCGGTCCCGGAGTTCTTCCTTTTGTGGCACGCGCTGGTTGGGGTTAGACTCAACCCTGAGCGCGAGGACGTGCTAACCTGGAGATGGCCGGGGGATGGGACTTAGCGAAGTCGGTGTATGGTGCCTTCTTCGCCGACACTCTCCGGGCACCTGCCTTCACCTAGATTTGGCATTCTCGGGCCCCGCACAGTTGTAAGTTTTTCGCCTGGCTGGCGTCGAGGGACCGGTGCTAGGATGCAGATCGGTTGGAGAGAAGTGGGCTTCCTCGTCCTCCCAAGTGCCCGCTTTGCGATCAAGTGCAGGAGAGCATCCCACATATCTTGCTCCGATGTGCGGTGGTCAGGGAGATATGAGCTTGGGCGCTGCTTAGGTGGGGTAAGATTCAGTGGATGCCCGCTGCGGATTCAGACCTCCTCCTGTGGTGGACGACGAGACCGTGCGCGAAGGCTCACCAGCGGGAACTATGGACGGCTACCATCCTGGTCTTCTGGAGCCTTTGGAGGCATCGGAACAATGTGGTGTTCAATGGGGTGCGCTCGGAGGTGGAGGCCGTCAAGACCAGGATACGAAGCGACTTTAGGCAGTGGCACTTAGCTAGGCTGTTTCGTCCTGATGTTTTTGGCTTCCTGGAGCTGGTGACCCTATCGTTAGAAGTAGAGTAAGCTTAGAGGTCTGGGGAGCTACTACCGCTATGTTGGTAGCCGTGCTAGCCGCCTAGCGACGTTGTAACTGTCATCGGCAGCTTTTTCTATGTGTTTGGTACACCTTTCAGGGTGTATCTTAGAAATAAAAGTAACTTATGTATCTCTATACACTAAAACATCTCTAAATATATGTAAATCTAGAATCCATGTGACTTATTTTCTCGACGGAGGGAATAGAACCTAATTAAGATAGAAGAAGGATGAATCTATGCACTCTAATGAGAACCTAATCGACGTTAGGTCGAATAGCAACAGCGGTGTCCATGTTGATGAACAAACTTGCTGGTGTTCTTCTACCAAATCATGGTCCTTTGGCCACAACGTTTCGTCTTCACTGTTGGCCTAACAATTGTTTGTCATCTCACGGTCGTACCTGTCCTGAACACAACATCACATTGTCCTCATCTACTCAACTGCAGCGCTAGAGAACACTCTCAGCGTCTCCTCACACAAGTCGTAAGCAGACAGCCGAACATAGCCTCGAAATTAAAGCGCAAAGATGAACAGGAATTGTAGACAAGTAGGCAACCAACCATATCTGAAAGCATTATTGGACTTGGACCCTCGCTAGTATACACCTCAAGGTTATTTGAACTCTATATGTAGAACGAAACATCTGTCATCTCTTCCACATTCAGACCACACCTACAGGGCTACAGGGTACAGAGCTTCCTAGCTGCACAACAACAGAAGTTCAGCAATATGGCTTCGAGAAACACCATTGCCGTTCTCCTCGGGCTGCTCCTGTCATGTGTCGCCATGAGCGGCGCCGCGAGGATCTTGCAGGAGGAGGCCGTTCCGTCCAAGGACGAGGAGCACAAGCCCGAGCTGCCACCGCTGCCCAAGTTCGAGCTGCCGCCGCTCCCGGAGGTGCACCTACCGTCAAAACCCGAGCTGCCCAAGGTGGAGCTGCCGCCGTTCCCCGAGGTGCACCTGCCACCCAAGCCCGAGCTACCGACGTTCCCAGAGGTGCACCTTCCAGCCAAGCCGGAGTTGCCCAAGGTTGAGCTGCCGCCCAAGCCGGAGATTCCCACCATTCCCGAGTTCCACTTCCCAGAGCCGGAGGCCAAACCTTGATGACTGTATTCAGCTGTGCCCTGACCTCTGCCCGATCTCGTACATTTGTATCTGTTGCTTGTGTTGTGTCTCTGGTGCGATTGTCTAGTCCGAGTGTTTTGGCGTGTCTCGTGAGTGATGATCGATTATCTATGTGATGCACACGTACAATACATTACATGGGCGTACATGTGTAGTACTCTCTCCGTCCCAAAATAGATGTCTTAAATTTACTAAAATTTATATGAATCTAGACATTATTTGAGTATATAGATTCATCTAAATTTTAACAAAACTAAGTCATCTATTTTGGGACGGAGGAAGTACTATTTTTTTTATATCTTACTGTTTACCTTTTCTCGTAAAAGTATTTGAAGAGTTGAGGTCATGTTCATTATTCATTGTATCAACTTTTTTAGCAGAACCATGTAAGGCGTCTTTATTCTTTCGTGAAGGTTTGCGAAATAACTCGGGCTGCTCAATGGAACGCCACTAGATCTCCCTCCTCATTATATAGACAGATTACAAGTGTTAGACTTGGAGTCCAAGTCAAGTTACAAGAATTGTTATACAAGAAATAATCCTAACTAAATTAGGTAGGCAAGATCACGTGTGATCCTTGCCGTCTCTGTAACACGCCCCCGCAGGCTGAACTCGGTGCTTAACCAATGGTTAGACTGGACTTGAATTCTTGAAACAACGCAGTTGGCAGCCATTTTGTAAAGATGTCAGCAAACTGTGAACTTAACGGTACATGTAGAACTCGAGGTGCACCAAGGGCCACCTTCTCTCGGACAAAGTGTATATCAAGCTCAATGTGCTTCGTGCGTCGATGCTGAACTGGGTTGGCCAAGAGGTAAACAACACTGACATTGTTACAGTAGACAATAGTGGCACTGTCAAGTGGCCGTTGTAGTTCCTGTAGAAGACTGCGTATCCAGCATGTTTCAGCAATAGCAGTGGCGACAACTCTATATTCAGCTTCGGCGCTGGAACGAGAGACTGTTGGCTGTCATCGAGATGACCAGAAGATGAGATTGTCCCCCAAAAACACACAATAACCTGACGTAGATCGGTGGGTATCCGGGCACCCTGCCCAGTCGGCATCTGAATAAGCAATTAAGTAGGTGGAAGTGGAAGTTGTGAGGGTAAGGCCATGATCTAGGGTGCCTTTTAGATAACGAAGTGTGCGTTTAATGAGAGAGAAGTGAGATTCACGAGGATCATGCATGTGTAGATAGATTTGTTGAACAACATAAGAAAGATCAGGATGAGTGAGGGTGATGTATTGTAAAGCTCCTGCGAGACTACGATAGAGAAATGGGTCAGCTACTGGATTTCCATAGGCAGATGGTAGTTTGGATTTAGTGTCTACTGGAGTTGGCGAAGGATGACAATCAGACATGCCTCCACGGGAAAGAACATCAAGGATGTATTGACGTTGACTGAGATGAAGGGAGGAGGATGTGCGAGTAACAGAAATACCTAAAAAGTGGTGAAGAGGACCTAAATCTTTCATGGCGAATTCAAGACTGAAAGTAGCAATGATGGTTTGTAAGAATGGGAGTGTGGAAGAAGTGAGAATGATATCGTCGACATACAAGAGAAGATAGGCTGTGTTGGACCCTGAGTGAAAGATGAAGAGAGAGGCATCAGATTTGGATTCAGAAAAACCAATAGACTTAGCAAAAGCTGCAAAGCGTTAGAACCAGGCCAGAGGTGCTTGCTTGAGACCATAGAGGGATTTGAGAAGGCAACAAACGTGATTTGGACGAGATGGATCAACAAATCCAGATGGTTGTTGACTGAAGACTTCCTCATCAAGGTTGCCATGTAAGAAGGCATTTTTGACGTCGAGATGATGGATGGGCCATTTGTGAGAAAGGGCTAGGGAGAGAACGATGCGGATGGCTGCCGGTTTGACGACCAGACTAATAGTTTCATCAAAGTCTATGCCCGGATGTTGTGTGAAGCCACAAACAACCCATCATGCTTTATGACGAGAGAGAGAACCATCGGCATTACATTTGTGGCGAAAGATCCATTTTCCACTAACAATATTAGCACCCGGAGGGGGAGGAACAAGAGTCCAGGTGCCGTTTTCCATGAGGACATCATACTCCTCCTGCATAGCGAGGCGCCAAGAAGTGTCACGGAGGGATGTTAGGTAGTTGTGAGGAATAGGGGATTGAGCAATCACAGAGAGATTTAGTTTGGCCAGTAGTCTAGTTAATCGTCCTGTAGTGCTACGTGTACGGTGAGTAGGAGGAGGAGGGTTGGGTATGGGCGTTGGTGGTGATGGTGGCAAGGGTATGTTGATCACAAGAGAAAAGCCAGTGGCGGCAGCGATGGTAGAGTTGTCTGCCGCGGTAGAGAAACGGGCCGTTTTGGCTGCCACAGCAGGGGTGTTGTCTGCCGCGACAGAGATTATAGTGGTTTTGGCTGCCGCGGCAGGAATATGGACGGTGTTTTTAGGGGAAGTTTGAATGTTGGAAAGAATGGCTAGGGTTGTGCATGGCATCAAAGATAGGCGGGTCAAAGATGTCTAGATTGGTTTGTGGATGGTTTGGTGGTAGTGGCATATTGGAAGGTGGATTCATCGAAAGTAACGTGTCGGGAGATTAGGATTCGACGAGTGAGAAGATCTAAGAAGCGATATCCTTTGTGTCGAGGAGGGTAGCCAAGAAAGACACATCTGGTTGAGCGAGGAGCGAGCTTGTGATCGGATGTGGAGGCGGTGTTCGCATAGCATAGGCAGCCGAACACACGTAGGTGGTCATAGGTAGGGTGTACGCCGTAGAGAATGAAGTGTGGTGTGTTGCGTTGTAGGGCTGCAGAGGGACGGATATTAAGGAGGTATGTCGCAATGTGGAGGGCTTCTGCCCATAGGTTGGATGGCATGGAGGCTTGAAAGAGAAGTGATCGTATGACATCGTTGATTGTGCGAATGGAGTGTTCAGCTTTGCCATTTTGTTGAGAAGTGTATGGACAGGAGAATCGAAAGAGTGTGCCATGTTTGGTGAAGAACTTGTTGAGTTTAAGATTTTTGGATGCAGATTGAAGAGTTTTGGAGCCTATGTGCATGATAGGGAGAGTGGCACCATTACCAACGGTGATGGATTATGGAGGGGAGGTACAGAGGGAGTGAAGATTACCAGGGTCGGATGCCATATGAGAGGAGGCGCCGGTGTCCATGCACCAATCGTTGCCAGGTAAATACATGTTGTTGAGGGCAGCGAGTAGGGCGGGGTCGATATGCTGCTGCTGAGGGAGATCTTGTCCTTGGGTGGTGTAGGCCTGGGGCATCATGCTAGGTCAGGGACCGAGAATACCAGTGGGTGGTGCACGCCATGGCGATGGAGCGGGCAGTCGTGGCTGCCACTGAGCCTGTTGGAGATGCTGTTGATAGGAGCGTGTGGGTGCGCCTGTCCACGGGTTGTACTGCCAAGGCGTGTCGCGACTGTAACACCCTCAGAATCGGACCTATGCAAGTTTGAGCAAAATTCGCCAAACCCGCATAGAAACGATTCAAAGGTGCCCACCAGGCACTTTCGTGCGGGTGGAAAACGAAATAATAACATTACACAACAGTCCTCGATGGGACCCACAGAACAGATATATATAACAGCGACTCAGAGAGTCAAGAATACAGATATAATATACAAAGATCCAAATCACCTTGAAAACGATATAGCGTCCAGCTACGGACAAGATGCAAATGGGGCTAAGAGCCCTGAAGAATAACCAATGGCGTCCATAACCCTGCCCAGGCCATGCCGGAAGGGTAATCCTGCTAACGGCGTCGCATCTCAAAACCTGCTTAAACAAAAGGGGTGCCGGCAAAGGGCAAAGGAAAAAGAGGAGCGTCAGTACTGAGGCCAGTACACGGCGAGACTAGAATTCGGCGGTCCTCGCCTACATAGGTATGGTGGACTGAGCGGCAGCGGCAGCATGCACTGAGCGACCTATAGAGACTCGATACAACTGGCGGTTATCAGAGAGGGGTAAGGAAGTCCTATTCGGATCCAACCTGAAGCTAACTCCAATCAAACCCATCCTGGCGTGTCCCCCTCGACACCGATCGAGGAAGTCAACCGAGGAACTCACACAGTGGGCAGTTTTATTTATTTGGTTATCGTTGCAGCAATTACTAGTCAGGTTAAAGATAGTCGTCCTGATAAAATAAGCAGTGGGCACTTTTAGTTATTCATTCCGTTGCAGTTGCAGCAATTACTAGTCAGATACAGATGGCATGATATAATCCCAAAACCCAGCAGTTGTTGGTACTTTTATTCAGCCATTCCGTTGTAGTTGCCATACTTACTAGTCAGGTACAATGGTCGCAAGCGACAATCCAAAACAAGCAATTGTGGGCAGTATTATTTAGCCATTCCATTATAGTGAAGCTGATTACTAGTCATTATAAAGTCAAATTTATAGCAATAAACTTTAGTTATGCTTGTCTATGATCGAGATACTGTGCTCCAAGTCGTCCATAACCGCGGACACGGCTTTCAGAAAGTTTTAACCCGGCCGGGGTGCACAAATAGCAACACACACACGATCAACCTCGGAAAAACCAAATCAAAACCCAACGAGGTCTTCACGACAGAGCAATCACAAGATTCAGAAATATTTCAGGGGGCCACCCCATTAAGCTACCCGTAACGAAGTAAGCTAGCTCCGAGACGGACTCAAGGTCTGGGTAGACGGCTGTGAACGACTGGGAACCCCAAACGGGGCTTGTCGACACCGCGGAATCGTGTCCCGATCCTAAACAGTACAAGTGCTATCTGTCGCACAATTTAATTAAAGCAGTAAAGCATGGCATAAGTACAGGATCGTAAATAAAACCTCAAACTAGTTTGTGGCCCCAAGAAATAAGACGGAATCAAGCTCTGGCTAAGGAGGGCCCATACTCCCCATATGTGGATAGCGCGATAAATCAAGGAACAGGTATCAAGTACTCGGGGTCCTACGGGACACAAGTGGGCGTTCGGAAACCAAATGTTATCTATCACCCACCGATGCCTCTACTTATTTCAATTTTAGTTGTTAAACAGAAATTAAAGTGACGATAAGTAAAACTAGAATCATCTCCATCATCAACATGCGGCAATACATCAGCAACTGTGGCATATGACGACACACATCAGCACTTGAGCAAGCAACTACGACGCGCAAGTCCAACTATCTACCAAACAACAGGTAATAGGGTGTGTCCAAGACAATATAGGGCTGCACGGTATATCACAGGTACGGAAACTAAAGCATCGCAACACAGATAGCAATAGATCAACAGGAGGGAATAAAGACTATAAAAATAAGATAGGTAGAAAAGGGGGAGATGCTCGCCTGAAAACATTGTCGAAGGTTCAACCGACGATCGGGGCGAAGCTCACTTCAACTCAACGGCCTTATCAGCGAAGAACCAAAACACTAGAAGAAACACCGGATGCAATATTTAATACACGGCAGAAGATCGGCATGATGCATGTAAGATGCATGGCATGGCAAGGTGCGATGCAATTAGGTCAGATTAGGCGGAACCGGGGTCCCGACAATTAATTAGATGGTTCAAGTTATTTAGTACCCCGCAATTTGAATGTTGTTTAACCAGGCCAAATAAGATACCGGTTCACTACACAAGTTTAAATGAGGCCGATATAAGGCTAGGTTTGCCCGCATATGGGCCCCATATTTAATTATTAGGTGAATCGGCATAAGGCCCCCAAACCAATGATATGCATGCGAGAATGACAATTTAATATGCGACAAGTTGTCATGTTATAAAATAGGGTTCGAGGAAAAGAGGTCACACATTAGGGTCTCGACGGTCTTGGGGTTCCGGGGTTCGGGGCTCGGCCTCAGGGTTCGGATCTGGGGTTCGACGGAAGCGTTCTCGGCGGAAACGTTCTCGGACTCCGGGATCGTTCTCAGATTACTAGGGAGATCTTGGTGCATCCGTGGTCTTCGGTCAGGTCGAGGGTCCAGGCGTTCGGAATGCAGTACTTGGCGTCCGTGAAGGAGAACTTGAGGGTCCAGCGTCTCGGTGTCCTCGGATCCGAGCGGAAGAACTTGTCGGGCCGGGTCCGATCTTCGGGGTTCGGGAGGGAGAACTTGGCGTGTTGGTAGAAGAACTTGTCGTTCCGACAGGTTCGGATTCCGTCTTCAGGGTTCTACCTTGTTGTTGCACTCCATCGGTCAAGGTTGAGATTGTTCCGAAGATCTTGCCATGCGGCGCATAGCCGATGTAATACCCACCACATCGGCACAACGTCGGGTAGCTCTTGAAGAGGTCCTTTAGCACCAACATGTCACCTGGAGCTCATAGAACATGGTAACCAGCAGCTGTCGAGGTGGTCCTGAGAACGGCAGCGGGCCCACGAGCAGCTCGAGACGGTGCAGACCGCAGCGAGGGGCGACTGTCAGAGAGGAGGGGCACGGGTGCGGGCGCGGTGCCGGTCGGGCTCGGGGTTCCAGGGTGACGCAGTCGGGCCGGCCAGGCCGTGTGTCGGCGAGGCGGTCGCGCGGGCGGCCGGACGATGGGGCGTGGGCGGTGGAGGTCGGGGCAGGGACGGCGCCTGGCGCGGCGGCGGTTGGCCGGACGCGGTGTGGAGGAGGGGGAGCGGAGACCTGGTGGCAGGGAGCTTGGGGCCGGGGCGTCGGCGAGCCGGAGCGACGGGGGACGCGGCCGGCAGGAGCGCGCCGGGGACGCGCGCGGCGAGCGCCAGGGGCGGCGCGGGACGGGGAGAGCGGAGGCGGCGCGCGAGGGGGGCCGGGGGAGGAGCTTGCGGGCGTCGCCGGGGAGCGGAGGAGGCCGGAGAAGCTGCGGCCGGCGAGGCGTGGTTGCGGGGCGCGGCCGGGCCGAGGCGGCGAGCGGCGACAGGCTCGGGGAGGCGACGGCGCTGGCTCGGGAGGCGGAGGGTGGAGGCGGTGTGCTGGCGTGGGCAGCGCGCGGGAGTGGAAGAAGGGAGGGAGAGGGCGACCGCGGGGTGGGCACGGGGCTCGGGTCGCTGTCGCGCGCGGGAGGCGAGGGGGGACGCCGGCGGTCCGGTGGCGGAGAGGAAAGGGGCCGTCGCCGGCGGGGGTTGTGGCTGAGTGGGGGAGATGCGAGCGAGAGGTAGGGGACGGTTGGGGAAGGGGGAGGAACCGGTCCGCGTGTGGCCCAGGGGGGCGGGCCCACGGGACAGGGAGAGTGTCTGGCGTGCGTGTAGTGTGTGCGTCGTGTGCGTGCCCGTGCTGGGGTGTGGGGCAGGGGGGAAGGTGAGTGGCTGAGGGGTGGGCCGCACGGGCGAGTGGGTCCCGGGGCGTGGGGGGGCTGGCTGGCTTTGACCAGGGAGGAGAGAGGAAGCTGGTGGGTGGGGGTGATGTGGCAGTTTGTGGTTGGAAGGGAGGAGAGGAGAGGGTGAGGTGGCGCATGGCGATTGGCCAGGGTGAGGTGGAGGGGAGGGTTGGGTAGAATTTTAGGTGGGATTAGGATTTAGATGGGGCTGGCAGGGTGGACCGATTTAAAAACAGGGGTGGTCGTTCGGGTCATTCGGCCCGTTCGACTGCCCCTCTAAAAATAATATAACTTTTATTTGCTTAAATAACACCGTTCGCAAACCGATAGCGGGCAAAACAAAATAGTCCGGCGACCCGGGTTTTGGCGTTTGAATAAAGATGGGGCGTTTTTAGAAAACAACACGGGCTTTGCAAACATAGTTTTATGCAACAAACACATGATGATGACGGTGCAATGCACAAATTCAACGCGATTTTCTAGTAGTGGTTTTGCGGGATGCCACAGCGACCGCGTCCACCGCGACCGCCTCCACGTCCACCGCAACCGCCGCGGTTGAAGGAGTTGGTGTTGAAGCCGCCGCCCACGTAGCCCCCGTCCGCTGCCTCCTCCCCCGGGGCGATCATAGTTGGAGCGATCGCCCCCGGAGTTGGTGCGGTTGGTGATCACGGGTTGTGCGCGTTCGTATTCGACGATCACGTTGTTTCCGCTGGCCCAGAGTGTTGTAGAGGCTGCGTTTCGGGTGTCGATACGACGCTGCGTCTCCTCAAGGATGAGCGTTGAGCGCGTCTGGAGAAACGATGGGAAGGGAACCTGAAATGGGAGGAACGAACACAGATGAGTGTAAGTATCCTTGAGACCACGGAGGAGGGTCAGAAACAGTGTCTCATCACTGATGGGTTGGCCGACGTCGGTGAGGGAGTCGGCCAGGGTCGTAAGCTTCGCGCAGTAGTCACTGATGGAGAGATCGCCTTGGGGAGTGTTGCGGAAGTCCGCCTCGAGCTGGATGGTGCGATGCTTCTTGTTGTCGCGGAATAGATTCTCGATGGCATCCCAGATCATCCGATCTGTGGAGCCCGGGCGCATGACGATGCCAAGGAGGTCGATGGAGATGGAGTCGTAGATCCAGGAGGGGACGGTGAAGTCGTCACGTCCCCAATCCGAGGTAGGGGAGGTGTCGGAGGGTGTGGCCTCCCCCATGATGTGGGCCGACAGTACGTAGCGGCCGAGAGCAACGATGAAGAGTTCATGCCATGGGGTGTAGTTGCCGTTGTTGAGGTCGAGCGTGATAGGAACGTGGAGTTTGATGGAGGTGGCATAGGTGGAGTGGCTAGGGAGAGGTGTCGTGGTGGGATTAGGGTTTGGTATGGGGGTGATGGCAGCCGCCAGGCCTGTGTCGTGGGTTGTGGGGGCAGGAGGGGTAGGAGAGGTGGCTAGTTGGAAGAGCCTGGCCTCACGAGCATCAAGTTCGGCGGCGCGGGTGGCGATCTCTTGCTCTTTTTCGGCGAGTTATTCGGGAGTCATGGCGGCGGTGGGGGGAGGGAGGGATTTTTTAGGGTTTTGGGGAGGGAGGAGTTTTAGGCTTGGGATACGGCCTGCTCTGATACCATGAAGGTTTGCAGAACAACTAGGGCTGCTCAATGGCACGCCACGAGATCTCCCTCCTCATTATATAGACAGATTACAAGTGTTATACTTGAAGTCCAAGTCAAGTTACAAGAATTGTTATATAAGAAATAATCCTAACTAAATTAGGTAGGCAAGATCACGTGTGATCCTTGCCGTCTATATAACATTCTGCATAATCTGGCCAGATGGCGCCATGCTCTATTGACTTAAACTGGGAGGCCATTGTTCCTGACACCGAGGACTTAGATGATTTAGGCCTTCTATTATCCGAAGAGGAGATCAATTCGGCTATCAATGACATGCCACCTGACAAGGCCCTAGGTCCGGATGGATTCACCGGTGCCTTCTTCCGTGCTTGTTGGGATGTTGTGAAGGATGATCTCATGCTCGTCGTTAATAGATTTTTTGAGTTATCAATCAACAACTGCCATATATTGAACACTGCAAACATTGCCTTGCTTCCAAAGAAAGAAGGAGCGGATTGTATCTCCGACTTCAGGCCCATCAGTCTAATCCACGTGATCCCCAAAATTATTACCAAGACAATGGCTATTCGCCTTCAGATGAATGACATCATTTTCAACAGTCAGAGCGCCTTCATTAAATCTCGCAGCATCCACGACAACTTCATGTATGGCATAAATGCCGCACGGCGTCTACACAAGAAGCGCACCCCATCCCTGTTAATTAAGCTTGACATTGCTAAGGACTTTGACTAGGTGCAGTGGGACTATATCCTCGACCTCATGCGGCGGAAGGGTTTTCCTCCAAGGTGGCGTGCATGGGCCGCTCTGATATTCTCAACTGCCAATTCTAGAGTTCTTCTAAATGGCCACCAGGCAAAGATATCTCTCATGGGCGCGGGCTAAGGTAGGGCGGACCTCTCTCGCCACTTTTATTCGACATCACAATTGATCCACTGCAGAAGATTTTGGAGTTGGCTACTGAGGCCGGTCTTCTGCAACAGCTTCCTGGAAATTTTTTGAAGTCTCGTATTTCGTTGTATGCCGATGACACCACGATCTTCATAGCTCCTGTGGTTCAAGACATCTCAAATCTGGCTATGATTCTACATAATTTTGTAGAGGTCACTGGTTTCGTAACCAATGTGGACAAAAGCTCGGTGGTTCCCATATGTTGTGAGGGAATTGACCTTAACTCTATTCTTTAGGATTTCCCAGCAATCGCTTGCACGGTTCTCAATAAAGTGCCTTGACTTGCCTTTAACACTGGAAAGGCTGCGGTGTATTGACCTTCAACCTTATATTGACAAGGCCATATCCAGGCTCAATCCTTGGAAATCGAGATTTCTTAACGTGGCAGGCCGTGCGGCTCTGGTCAAATTGGTTCTCACAACTCTTCTGATTTTTCTCCTCACTGTTATCAAAGCTGATAAGGTGACGATTAAAGCTTTGGACAAGATCCAACGGAAATGCTATGGGCGTGCAAGACTGTGCAAGACTGCTGTGAGTGGTGGAAAATGCAAAGTAAGCTGGGCTAAGGTTTGTCGGCCAAAGAAGCTTGGAGGGCTAGGTATTCTTGACCTATAAAAATTTGCTAGGGCACTAAGGCTGAGGTGGCTATGGCTTGAATGGACGGCTTTAGATAAGCATTGAGTGGGCATGGAAACGCCCAACGACGACATTGACAGAGAGTTCTTTAACGTGGCAACAAAGGTTAGCATTGGGGATGGCAAGAAAGCTTCCTTTTGGAACTCCTCTTGGCTGAAGTGTTTGGCGGCTCTAATTTTTGCCGCATCAAAAAGGAAGAAAATGCTGGTGCACGAAGCATTGCAGAACTCTTAATGGATCGCTGATATTTCGGTCTAGAACTTCACTGCTCAGCATCTGGCATAGTATGTCACCCTCTGGGGTGCATTGCAGGATATCGTTCTTTTGCCTGGCGCTGAGGATACGATCATTTGGATGCTCATGACCTCAGGAACTTACACTTCGGCCTCTGCCTACAAAGCTCAATTTTTTGGCTTCATCCCTTGATCCTTCGACAAACTTGTTTGGAAGGTCTGGGCGCCGCCCAAGTGTCACTTCTTCTCATGGTTGGCGGTGCATAATAGGCTATGGATGTCTGATTGTCTTGCAAAGAGGGGATGGCCACACCTGTTCACTATGTTCCTGCCATGTGGAGACGGCCAGACATATCCCGTTCAAGTGCAAATACTCTAAGAGAATCTGGTGTGCGGTGGCCTCCTGGCTTGGTTGCCCTACCACTAGTAGAAAACAGGCTATCCGTTCGTGCCTCCTAACAGCATTAGTCTCGGTTCCGTCACGAACCGGGACTAATGCTAGCACGCGTCCCGGTTCGAGCGGCCACGTGTACGCCCCTTTGTCCCGGTTGGTGGGGCAACCGGGACTAAAGGTTGAGGCTTTAGTCCCGATTGCTCCGTCCCGGTTGGGGAACCGGAACTAAAGCCCCTTACCAACCGGAACACATGGGGCTGTTTCCACTAGTATACACTTATCCAGAACAATGGTTCGGATCAACCCATGGTATTATAGTATTGGGAGGCAGTCGCGCAGACGCCTTCTGCTTGTCCCCATGGCCTGAAAAGTTACGCTTATTACGTGAGAGATTTGGAAAGAGAGAAACGTCAGAGTCTTCACCAGCAAGTTCGCAATCGTCGGCGACTGTTATCCAAAAGATAAAAGGACGAGAGCAATAGTTGGATTTTGGTACAAAGCATCTCCAGGAGATTACAAGTTAGCGTGGCTTTCTCGTCAAGGGATTTTTTTATTTTGGCTTAGGCCACCGTTTGTTCCTACTCTCTCCGACCCATTAGTTGACACAAATTTGTTTAAATTTAGATAAATCTAGATACTATTTAATATATATGTTTATCAAAT
The DNA here is from genome assembly GCA_910589765.1 of Avena atlantica. Taxonomy (NCBI): domain Eukaryota; kingdom Viridiplantae; phylum Streptophyta; class Magnoliopsida; order Poales; family Poaceae; genus Avena; species Avena atlantica. The sequence goes on along the minus strand of OU342738.1, from coordinate 344,084,942 downwards.
TTTAACAACTCGAAGTCAACTAATATTGATAGGAGGGAGTAATATAAATATAAAAGGCAAAGATTTTTGCCTTGTTTAAAAAAAAAAACTGAAAATTTTCCCTTAATCTCCGCACCTCCCGTTTCGTTTGTTGTGCGGCAACGTGCACATATCGGCTACACGATGTGTGGGTCCTTTTTGTTATAGAATCAGTGACACGATGTGAGATCTTCTCGATAGAGTAATACAAATTCATAAGTCTTACCGAATGACCGATTATTCTTTTCGAAGCTTGATTGAAAGCTCTTTTGATTTAAACGGATCTTTACTTTAACGCTCAGTTTGAATGAAAATACATATTACTTAAATTGTATTGCTAGTTAGTGTCATACAACATGATGTATGTAATACAAAACTTTGAATAATCATATTTCTAGGGCTTTCGCAGAGAGGCAATGAGGAGGCGATCCATCTACCCTCAACCCCTACCCTCCGCTGGCCGCTAAGGTGGCATGTGGTGGGAGGGGACTCTAGCATCCCCAGAAAACTACTACTAGAAAATCGCTAATGTTTATACTTTGTGCATCATCATGACATCATCATGCATCTAATTTTCTAAAACTATTTTGCTAAAAGACCTATTTTGCTTTCTATATTAATATCCTTCCCTCTTTGTTCAAATCAAAACCCTAGGTCCATCTGGATCTTTTATCTATCTAAAACCTAACTACAAAATATTTTGTTTTAGAAGAAAGAAAATAATATTAAAACTAGTTTTATCGGGGGAGGCAGCCAGCCGTTTAGGCCGGGCCACCTACAACCCCGGCATCCAGATCCTAAAAGATCTGGGCCCAAAACCCAGACCCTAGAACTACCTATTTCCCTAAGCCAAACCCTAATCCCAGCAACCCGCACCCACAGCCGCCACATACTCCCTCACCCTGTCGCCGCCACCAGACCCAAAACACACCACATGCACGCTGTCGCGCAACCGCAAGGCATGCACACGACCCACCCGGTCAACACCCGACACAGCCCGACCCCACCACCACCACACGACCAACCCAGCATACACGGGATCCCCGCCTTGATGCCCCTGCCCTCCTCGCTCTCCCTCGCTCACGACCCCACTTTCCTCACGTCGCTCCTCTCCCCAAATCCCTGGCACCGCCGCCTCCGGATCCCAGACACCCCTCGACCTCGTTCCCCTACCTTCCTCTCCATCCCTTGCTCAGATCCGCCGCCGCCTGGCCTCTCCTGCCGCTCGCCTCCTACCTCCTCCCGCAGAACCCGCGTCATCACCGGCCTTTGTTCCGCCGCCTGCAGGCCCCCCGCGAGTGCCACCAGGCCCTCGACCTCGTCGTCCCTGCAAGCCTCAGGCACCGTCGCTCCGTCCCTCTCGACAACCTCGCCTCGCCAAGCTCTTCCCGCGGCCATGCCCCGCGCACCTCGCCTCCCGTGCATCCTCGCCACCCCAGCACCGGTGATCCTCTTCTCCGCCACCAGCAGAGACTACGCCGGCCGTTCACCTCATGTCGGCTTCCTGCAAGCTCCTCGTCACGGAAACCCCTCCGACCCCGCGCAGCCGTCCCTGCTGCCGGCAACAGTGCTGCCACCGCCACCTTGTCTCGTCCCTGGATCCTCTACTCGAGTCGGCTCGGCCTTCGCATCATGTGGGTGCCCGACCCTGCTCGTGAATAACCTCACGCGTGTACCGTCGTCGGCGCCTCCCTATGTTGTGGCATGCGACCCCACACGGGACACCTCTTGTCTGCCTTGCAGCACCTCAAGGTGCCCTGGTGTTCTGCTCCTGTTGCTAGTGTGGTTACGGTGTTGTTGCGAAGCTGGAACTCAATGCAAGTTGCTGCCTTGTCTGTATTGAAGCACCGGGTGATTCTGTCATGAACACCCAAACCTCAAAATCTTCTCTGCCGATGTGTTTTGTCAAGAACTTCGCTCTGGTATCGTGATCCTGTGGCCACCAAGTTCGGCTCTGCATGCCAAGTCCGACATCGGCCAACCAAGGTGGAACCACAAGACCGTCGACACGGATACGATTCGGAGACCCTGGACCGCAAGAACGTCCCTGGAGTCGAACCCCGAAGACCGATCCCGCCGTGACCGAGCCCGAACCCCAAGACCTTCGTGTAGGGGTTCGTAGCATGGAAAAAAAAAAATTTCTATCGCATACAAACAAACAAGCCAAGATCTATCTACTAGATTGTAGCAACGAGTCGATGGAATAACTTACCCTCGAAGATTCCAAAGCGTTTAACGAGAGCGGATTCTCGTGGGTGATGTAGTCGTACTCTTCCCGATCTCAAGATCGTGTAGACGATCCTTCCGGCGCTGCGTTTCGGCAGCGCTCCCGCAGTCGGTCACACGTTCGGTACTCGACGAAGACCTTCCTCTCCCTTGTTCCAGCAGGCAGCGGAGGTTGTAGCACTCTCCTCGTGATTCCGGCAGCACAACGGCGTAGTACCGGAAGTAGAGGGGAGATCCCGCAGGGCTTCGCCTTAAGCCGGAGCGAGTATGGTGGAGTATGAGAGAGTACTATTAGTGGTCTAGGGATTAGACACACCAATTAGAAGGCTCTAAACCGCAGGCTAAAGCAATTAGAAGCTCTAAACCAGAACGGCTCTAAACCGGAGATTAGAGGTAGAAACTTGTGTGTCTAGAGGAGGAGGCCCTGCCCCTCCTTTTATGGGTGGAGGGGCTTGGCGCGCCAGGGGAGGGAGGGAGTCCCTCCCCAACTCGGCCTAGGGCTGGCCGCCAGCTTGGAGGAGAGGAACTCCTCCTCCAAGTTGGTTTCCAACTCCTCTTGCTTGTTTCCCACAGTTTCTTGTTTTAGCCGTTTGACTTTCAAACTGGACATTTGAATTTTCTGTTTTAGGATTCAATTTAATCCTTTATTTGGGACAGCAAGAACACTTAGTACATGATGCAATCATTCCAATATGTAATGACACATTCATGTACCCCTCCCCCCCCCCGGAGTGCCGGACAATCCGGAACCTTCTAGAACATTCCCGATGAAATCACCGGAATCATTCCCGAACTCCGAAACGGGACTTTCCTTATATGAATCTTATTCTCCGGACCATTCCGGATCACCTCGTGATATCCCGGATCCCATCCGAGACTCCGAACAACATTCGGTCTCTTTCTCATAATACCATAACTACTCAAAACAACGTCGAATCCTTAAGTGTGTCTCCCTACGGTTCGTGAATTATGCGGACATGATCGAGACACTTCTCCGAACAATAACCAATAGAGGAATCTGGAAATTCATATGGCTCCCACATATTTCTACGATTACTTTGCGATCGAATGAACCACTTACATACGATACCAATTTCCCTTTGTCTCACGATATGTTACTTATCCGAGGTTATGATCGTCGGTATCTCTGCATACCTAGTTCAACCTCGTTACTGATAAGTACTCTTTTCTCGTTCCCGTGATATGTGATCCCTTGTGAGCCAGTCACATGCTTGCAAGCTAATTGGATGACATTCCACCGAGAGGGCCCAGAGTATATCTATCCGTCATATGGATGGACAAATCCCACTCTTGATCCATGTGTCTCAACCAATACTTTCCGAACACTCAATGCCACCTTTATAACCACCCAGTTACGGTGTGGTGTTTGATGTCATCAAAGCATCCATCCGGTAAAGGTGATATGCATGATCTCATGGTCGAAGGAATTAGGTTACTATGTATCAGAAAGCATATAGCAATTGAACTATTGAAATGACTTGATCTTTATGCTACGCTTATCTATAGGAGTATGTCCACCATATCATTCTCCTAACGATATGATCTTGTTGTTGATAACATCTCAATGTTCATGATAGGGAAACCACAATCATCTATCAACCAAGCTAGTGAAGTATAGAGGCTATACTAGGGACTTCAAATTAAGTTTACAAATCACACAAGTATTAATGTTTCCTTGTTAATACTATTATAGCATGAATGTAAACATTTATCATAAACACAAAGATATAATAATAACCACATTTATTATTGCCTCTAGGGCATATCTCCAACAGTCTCCCACTTGCACTAGAGTCATCTAATCTAGATTACATGGTAATATACCGAACACCCATGGCAGTTTGGTGTTGGTCATGTTTTGCCCTCGGGAGAGGTTTAGTCAACGGATCCGCCACATTCAGATCTGTGTGTACTTTGCAAATCTTTATATCCCCATCCTGGATATGTTCTCGAATAGCATGAAAACGTAGCTTGATGTGCTTCAGCTTCTTGTGTGACCTTGGTTCTTGCGCATTGGCTATGGCGCCCATGTTATCACAGTAGATAGACATTGGGTCCAGCGCACTAGGAACCACACCCAGCTCTGTAATGAACTCTTTCATACATATCGCTTCTTGTGAAGCCTCCGAAGCAGCCATGTATTCCGATTCAGTTGAAGATCTCGCCACAACGCTTTGCTTTGCACTCCTCCAGCTAACTGCTGCACCATTCAAAATAAATACGTATCCGGATTGTGATTTAGAATCATCCGGATCAGTGTTCCAACTAGCATCGGTGTAACCGTTAACAACGAGCTGTTCATCACCTCCATAAGAAAGAACCATATCCTTAGTTCTTCTCAAGTACTTAAGGATGTTTTTGACCGCTGTCCAATGATCCACTCCTGGATCACTTTGATATCTGCTAGTTAAACTAACAGCATATGCAATGTCGGGTCTAGTACATAGCATGGCATACATCAGAGATCCTATGGCTGAGGCATAGGGAGTCTTACTCATCCTTTCTCTATCTTCTGCCGATGTCGGACTTTGAGTTTTACTCAAGGTCGTATTGGGCAACATGGGCAAGAACCCTTTCTTGCTTTCTTCCATTCCAAACCTCTTTAGAACTTTGTCCAAATATGTACTCTGTGACAATGATATTTGGCGTTTCGATCTATCTCTATAAATCTTTATGCCTAATATGTAAGCTGCTTCGCCAAGATCCTTCATTGAAAAACTATTATTCAAATATTCCTTGACACTATTAAGAAGGTCTCCATCATTCCCAATCAACAATATGTCATCCACATATAGTATTAAGAATGCTACAGAGCTCCCACTCACTTTCTTGTAAATACAAGCTTCTCCATAAGTTTGTATAAAACCAAAACTTTTGATTACCTTATCAAAACGTTGATTCCAACTTCGGGATGCTTGCTTCAATCCATAGATGGACCGTTGAAGTTTGCATACCTTGTTAGCATCTTTAGGATCGACAAAACCTTTGGGTTGCATCATATACAACTCTTCATCAATGTCTCCATTGAGGAATGCTGTTTTGACATCCATCTGCCATATCTCATAATCATAATATGCAGCGATTGCTAACATAATCCTCACAGACTTTAGCTTCGCTACCGGTGAGAAAGTCTCACCGTAGTCAACTCCTTGAATTTGTCGAAACCCTTTTGCGACAAGTCGAGCTTTATAGACAGTAACATTACCATCAGCATCTGTTTTCTTCTTGAAAATCCATTTGTTCTCGACAGCCTTTCGGCCATCCGGTAAGTCCACCAAAGTCCATACTTGGTTTTCGTACATGGATCCAATCTCGGATTTCATGGCTTCTTGCCATTTATTGGAATCTGGGCTCATCATCGCTTCCTCATATGTCTCGGGGTCATCGGTGTTGTCCACCAACATGACACTCATAACGGGATCATACCAATCTGGAGTGGTACGAGTTCTCGTTGATCTCAGAGGCTCTGTAGCAACTTCAACCGAAGTTTCATGATCACCATCATTAACTCCCTCTCTTATTGGTGCAGGCACCACAGGAACTTCTTCCGGTGCTGCGCTACTCGCAATTTCGAGAGAAGGTTCGACAACCTCGTCGAGTTCTACTTTCCTTCCAGTCACTTCTTTCGAGAGAAATTCCTTCTCTAGAAAGGATCCATTCTTGGCAACGAAGGTTTTGCCTTCGGATCTATGATAGAAGGTATACCCAATAGTTTCCTTTGGGTATCCTATGAAGACGCATTTTTCTGCTTTGGGTTCTAGCTTGTCCGGCTGTAACTTCTTTACATAGGCTTCACATCCCCAAACTTTAAGCAACGACAATTTAGGTTTCTTCCCAAACCATAATTCATACGGTGTCGTTTCAACGGATTTAGACGGTGCCCTATTTAAAGTAAATGCGGTTGTTTCTAATGCATAACCCCAAAATGATAGCGGTAAATCTGTAAGTGACATCATAGAACGAACCATATCTAAGAGAGTTCGATTACGACGTTCGGACACACCATTACGCTGTGGTGTTCCCGGCGGTGTCAATTGTGAAAGTATTCCGCATTTCTTCAAATGCTCGCCAAACTCGTAACTTAGATATTCACCTCCACGATCAGAACGTAGAAATTTAATCTTCTTGTTACGTTGATTCTCTACCTCACTTTGAAACTCCTTAAACTTCTCGAAAGTTTCGGACTTATGTTTCATGAAATAGATATACCCATATCTACTCAAGTCATCCGTGAAGGTAAGAACATAACGATAACCACCGCGCGATGCTACACTCATTGGACCACACACATCGGTATGTATGATTTCCAATAAGTCCGTAGCTCGCTCCATCATACCAGAAAATGGAGTCTTAGTCATTTTACCCATCAGACATGCTTCGCATCTTTCAAGTGATTCAAAATCAAGTGATTCAAGAAGTCCATCGGAATGGAGTTTCTTCATACGTTTCACTCCAATGTGACCAAGACGACAATGCCACATATAGGTCGAATTATCGCTTGATTTCAAACGTTTAGCCTCAATGTTGTTGATATATGTATTTCCACTATCGAGATTCAATAAGAATAGACCATCTATCAAAGGTGCATGTGCATAAAACATATTACTCATACAAATCGAACAACCATTATTCTCGGACTTAAACAAGTAACCGTCTCGCAATAAACAAGATCCCGATATAATGTTCATGCTCAACGCAGGCACCAAATAACAATTATTTAAGTATAAAACTAATCCCGATGGTAGATGAAGGGGTAGCGTGCCGACCGCGATCACATCAACCTTTGATCCATTTCCCACGCGCATCGTCACCTCGTTCTTCGCTAGCTTCCGTTTATTCTGCAGCACCTGTTTCGAGTTACAAATATGAGCAACCGAACCAGTATCAAATACCCAGGCACTACTACGAGTACTAGTGAGATACACATCAATAACATGTATATCAGATATACCTTTCTTCTTGATGTTGCCGTTCTTCAAATCCGCCAAGTACTTTGGGCAATTCCGCTTCCAGTGACCTTCTCCCTTGCAGTAAAAGCACTCAGTATCAGGCTTAGGTCCAGCCTTGGTCTTCTTCGCTGGCGTGGTAACTTTCTTACCACCCTTCTTCAAGTGTCCCTTTTGCTTAGACTTGCCTTTCTTGAATTTGGTGGTCTTATTGACCAACAACACTTGGTGCTCTTTCTTGATCTCCACTTCTGCAGATTTTAACATGGCAAAGAGTTCTGGCAACGTCTTATTCATGTTCTGCATGTTGTAGTTCATCACAAAGTTCTTGTAACTTGGTGGTAGTGATTGGAGGACACGATAAATCCCCAAAGCATTAGGAATCACTATACCCAAGCTTTGAAGTTTGTTAGCGTGCCCAGACATCTTAAGCACATGCTCACTGACGGAGCTGCCCTCTTCCATCTTGCAGTTAAAGAACTTTTCAGAAGCCTCATAGCTTTCAATTGCCGCATGAGTCTCAAAAATCAATTTGAGATCCTCGACAATATCATATGGGTCTGAATCCTCAAACCTTTTCTGAAGCTCCGATTCCAAACCATACAAGATAGCACACTGAACTATGGAGTACTGATTCTTCCGAGCGAGGTAAACATTCTTTACTTCATCGGGAGCATCAGCTGCAGGTGGGTCACGCAGCGGTGCATCCAGCACATAGGTCAAATTACCAGCTGTGAGGACAATCCTCAAATTGCGGAACCAATCCGCGAAGTTGCTTCCATTGTTTTTCAACTTTTCTTTCTCTAGGAACGCATTAAAATTGATGGTAGGGGCTGCCATTGATCTACAACATATTTGCAATAGTTTAGACTAAGTTTATGACAAATTGAGTTCAAATTAATTAATGTAATTAAACTAGGTGAACTCCCACTCAAAACAATATCCCTCACATTGTTTTAGTGATCAGACGAACCAAATCCACTACATCAACACCGATCATCACGAGAGTTGATATAGTTTCAATGGCGAACAATCGTCATGTTCATCATATCTACTATATGATTCATGCTTTACCTTTCGGTGATCCGTGTTCCGAGACCATGTCTGTACATGCTAGGCTCGTCAAGATCAAACCTTAGTTTCCGCATGAGCAAATCTGGCTTTCTCACGTTGTATACACTTGCGGAATCTAACACACCCGATCATCACGTGGTGCTTCGAAACAACAAGCTTTAGCAACGGTGCTAACTAAGGGTGAACACTTTATGACTTGAAATTCATGTGCATGAGGGACCATCTTATAATGCTACCGTCGTCTACTAAGCAATACAAGATGCATAAAGGATTAACATCACATGCAATTCAATATATTTGTGATATGATATGGCCTTTCTTCTTCGTGCTTCCGATCTCTATCTTCAACCACGAACATGATCTCCATCATCACCGGCATTGCATCAAGGTCAATGACGCCTCTCCATGGTTGTCGTCCACCGGCTTCAACTATTACAACTACTTTTAATAGACACGCGGGTCTTAACATAAATTAAAGACAACCATATGGCTCCTGCCAGTTGCCGACTTACAATAAGGAACATTGCATACATCAAATATAATCACAATCATGGCCATATCACATCACTGCACACCCCTGCAAAACAAAGTTAGACGCCTCTACTTTCTTTGCATATTTTACGTGGTTTGGGGCTTTCAATAAGTGTCATTCTAACTTACGAACAAGAACCACAACATTGATACTAGTATTGTTAATCACCCGTTGTAAATTGGATCTTAACTATGCTAGGAGAAACAGGCACCCGCAAAGCCACTTATGCAATACAAGTTGCATGTCAAGCGTGGAGCAAGTCTCATGAACGATGTCATGTAAGGTTAGCCCGGGCCGCTTCATCCCAACATACCGCAAGTGCAAAGTACACAAGAAGCAATCGACAATAAAAGCATCAACGCCCACAATGACCATTGTGTTCTACTCGTGCAACAGATCTACATATAGACACGGCTCTGATACCACTGTAGGGGTTCGTAGCATGGAAAACAAAAAATTTCTATCGCATACAAACAAACAAGCCAAGATCTATCTACTAGATTGTAGCAACGACTCGATGGAATAACTTACCCTCGAAGATTCCAAAGCGTTTAACGAGAGCGGATTCTCGTGGGTGATGTAGTCGTACTCTTCCCGATCTCAAGATCGTGTAGACGATCCTTCCGGCGCTGCGTTCCGGCAGCGCTCCCGCAGTCGGTCACACGTTCGGTACTCGACGAAGACCTTCCTCTCCCTTGTTCCAGCAGGCAGCGGAGATTGTAGCACTCTCCTCGTGATTCCGGCAGCACAACGGCGTGGTACCACAAGTAGAGGGGAGATCCCGCAGGGCTTCGCCTTAAGCCGGAGCGAGTATGGTGGAGTATGAGAGAGTACTATTAGTGGTCTAGGGATTAGACACACCAATTAGAAGGCTCTAAACCGCAGGCTAAAGCAATTAGAAGCTCTAAACCAGAACGGCTCTAAACTGGAGATTAGAGGTAGAAACTTGTGTGTCTAGAGGAGGAGGCCCTGCCCCTCCTTTTATGGGTGGAGGGGCTTGGCGCGCCAGGGGAGGGAGGGAGTCCCTCCCCAACTCGGCCTAGGGCTGGCCGCCGGCTTGGAGGAGAGGAACTCCTCCTCCAAGTTGGTTTCCAACTCCTCTTGCTTGTTTCCCACAGTTTCTTGTTTTAGCCGTTTGACTTTCAAACTGGACATTTGACTTTTCTGTTTTAGGATTCAATTTAATCCTTTATTTGGGACAGCAAGAACACTTAGTACATGATGCAATCATTCCAATATGTAATGACACATTCATGTACCCCTCCCCCCCGGAGTGCCGGACAATCCGGAACCTTCTAGAACATTCCCGATGAAATCACCGGAATCATTCCCGAACTCCGAAACGGGACTTTCCTTATATGAATCTTATTCTCCGGACCATTCCGGATCACCTCGTGATATCCCGGATCCCATCCGAGACTCCGAACAACATTCGGTCTCTTTCTCATAATACCATAACTACTCAAAACAACGTCGAATCCTTAAGTGTGTCTCCCTACGGTACGTGAATTATACGGACAGGATCGAGACACTTCTCCAAACAATAACCAATAGAGGAATATGGAAATTCATATGGCTCCCACATATTTCTACGATTACTTTGCGATCGAATGAACCACTTACATACGATACCAATTTCCCTTTGTCTCACGATATGTTACTTATCCGAGGTTATGATCGTCGGTATCTCTGCATACCTAGTTCAACCTCGTTACCGATAAGTACTCTTTTCTCGTTCCCGTGATATGTGATCCCTTGTGAGCCAGTCACATGCTTGCAAGCTAATTGGATGACATTCCACCGAGAGGGCCCAGAGTATATCTATCCGTCATATGGATGGACAAATCCCACTCTTGATCCATGTGTCTCAACCAATACTTTCCGAACACTCAATGCCACCTTTATAACCACCCAGTTACGGTGTGGTGTTTGATGTCATCAAAGCATCCATCCGGTAAAGGTGATATGCATGATCTCATGGTCGAAGGAATTAGGTTACTATGTATCAGAAAGCATATAGCAATTGAACTATTGAAATGACTTGATCTTTATGCTACGCTTATCTATAGGAGTATGTCCACCATATCATTCTCCTAACGATATGATCTTGTTGTTGATAACATCTCTATGTTCATGATAGGGAAACCACAATCATCTATCAACCAACAAGCTAGTGAAGTATAGAGGCTATACTAGGGACTTCAAATTAAGTTTACAAATCACACAAGTATTAATGTTTCCTTGTTAATACTATTATAGCATGAATGTAAACATTTATCATAAACACAAAGATATAATAATAACCACATTTATTATTGCCTCTTGGGCATATCTCCAACACTTCGACCCTAATGTGTGACCCTAATCCGAGCCCTCTATTTTATAAATGCTATATATATTTGTTGCATTTAAATTGCCATGCTTGCACACATATCATGTGGTTTGGGGGCCTTAATGCCGATTCACCTCATAATTAAATATGGAGTCCATATGCGGGCAAATCTAGTCTAAAATTGGATCCATTTAACTTTGTGTAGCGAACCGATTCCATGTTTTGCCTTTAATACAACATTTAAATTGCGAGGTATCCAAACAACATGAACCATTTAATTGATTGTCAGAATTCTAGTTCCGCTTAATATTTCCAATTGTATCGCATCTTTGCCATGTCATACATCATACATGCATCATGCCCGATATTTTTCCGTAATATTAAATAGTGCATCCGGTGTTTCTGCTAGTGATTTGCTTTTTTCACGGATTAGGCCGATGAGTTGATGCGAGTATCGACCCAATCTTCGGATGTACCTTCGGCAATGTGTTCCAGGCGAGCATTCTCCCCCTTTCTACCTATTTTATATTTCTAGTCTTTACTTCCTCCTGTTGATCTATTGCTATCTGTGTTGCGATGCTATAGATTTCGTATCCCTTTATACTTTCCTGCAGCCCATATATTGCCGTGGACACATCTTATTACCTGTTGTTTGGTAGACAGTCGGCCTTGCGAGTCGCAGTTGCTTGCTCAGGTGTTGTTTCAATGTCGTCAAGTACCACAGTTGTTGGAGAAATGCCGTATGCTTTATGTTGGAGATGATCATGACTATAATTATAGTTTAATAACTAAAATTGAAAGTAGGTAAATAATGCAGAGACATAGGTGGGCAATAAATGTTGTTTGGTTTTTAACCGTCCACTTGTGTCCCGTAGGACCCCGAGTACTTGATACCTGTTCTTTGAATATTTGCACTATCCGCATGTGGGACCATGAATTCCCTTAACCCTAGCTTGAGTCATTTTAATTTCCGCGGGGCCACAAAGTAGTTTGGTGCTTTATTATTATCCTGTACTTATGTCATGCTTTACTGCTTTAATTACTATTGCGCGTGGAGCGCTTGTACTGTTTAGGTAAGTGGAATGTTTCCGTGGTATCGACAAGCCCAGTCACACTTTCGGATTCCCAGTCATTTATAGCAATTGACACAAACCTCTGGGTCCGTCTCGGAGCCGGCCAACTTCGTCGCGGGTTGCTTAGTGGGGTGGCCCCCTGAAATCAAATATGAATCTTGCGAATGTTGTGTCGTGATGCCTCATTGGGTTTTCATTTGATTTTTTCCGAGGTTGATCGTGCGTGTGTTGCTATTTGTGCCCACTGCAGGGTAAAACTTTCTAAAAGCCGTGTCCGCGGTTATGGACGACTTGGAGCATAGTATATCGATTATAGACAATTATAACTAAAGTAGTGCTATAAATTTGACTTTATAATGACTAGTAATCAGCTTCACTACAACGGAATGGCTAAATAAAAGTATCAACAACTGCTGGGGTTTTGAATGTCTCATGGTATATGTATCTGACTAGTAAGTATTGCAACTACAACGGAATAGTTAACTAAAACTGTCCACTGTTTATAATATCAGGATGACTCATGCTATCTATATCTGACTAGTAATTGCCACAACTATAACGGAATGAATAAAACTGTCAACTGTGTGAGTTCCTCGGTTGACTTCCTCGTTATTGGAATTATGCCCTAGAGGCAATAATAAAGATGTTATTATTATAATTCTTGTTCATGATAAAGTTTATATTCCATGCTAGAATTGTATTAAGCGGAAACTTTAATACTTGTGTGGTTTATGAACAACACCGTGTCCCTAGTATGCCTCTATGGACTAGCTCATTGATTAATGATGGTTAAGGTTTCCTAACCATAGACATGAGTTGTTGATTAATAATGAGATCATATCATTGGGAGAATGATATGATGGACAGACCCAAACTAAGTGAAGCAATTAGATCGTTTCATCGTGTTCATCTTTGTATTCCTTAGACCATGAGATAATACAACTCCCTGGTATCAGAAGAAAGCTTTGAGGTCATCAAACGTCATCCTATGAGAGGGTTATCATAAAGGTGTCTCTCAGGTGATCGGAAAGTACCTATTGGGTTGTATGTATCGAGATGGGATTTGTCCCTCCTAAGTCGGAGAGATATACTTCAGGCCCACTCGGTAATCGATATCAACACCGCTTGCAAGCATGTGGTTAAGTAGTTAATCACAAAGTGATATCGGATTACGGAACGAGTAAAATACTTGCTGTGAACGAGATTGAACTAGGTATGACGGTACCGACGATCAAATCTCGGGCAAGTAAAATATCGCGAGACGAAGGGAATATATATGGGATTGATTGAATCCTGGCATCGTGGTTCATCCGATATGATCATCGATGAATGTGTGGGAGTCAATATGGGTTTCCAGACCCCGCTGTTGATTATTGATAGAAGATCATGTCTACATGTTCTCGAACCCGAAGGGTCACACACTTAACGTGTCTCGACGCTAGGATAGATTGGATAATTGGTTTATGAGTTTTTGTTCGGAGTCTCGGATGGGATCCGGGACATCACGAGAGGTTCCAGAATGGTCCGGAGAATAAGATTCATATAAGGCAATGCAGTTTTTGGAGTTCGGAATTGTTTCGGGTTAATCGGTATTGTACCGGAAGCTTCTAGAACCTTCCGGAGGGGGACCAACGTGGCCCCACCTGCCAGGAGGGGGCATGGCCTATGAGGGAGTGCCCTGGACGCATTGGGCCAGGGGCAAAAGGCCCCATAGGGCCCATCCGGCCAACCTAGGGCAAAACCCTAGGAGAGCTTCTAGAAGGGGGGGGAACTTGCCCCCCACTCCTCCCTCCTTGGCCGCCGGCCCTAGGGTTTGGGGGAGGGGCAAGGGCTGGCTTCCCACCCCTCTATATAAAGAGGGCTGGGGGCGCACCCCCTCCTACACCTCCTCCTCGAACCCTAGCCGCCCTCCTGCCCTCCTCTCTCTCCCTCCCGACTGCACGTAGGCGAAGCCCTGCTGCAGAAACTCTCCACCACTTGCACCGCACCGTCGCGTTGTAGATCCAATCCGTCTCTCCACCATACTTGCTGGACCGAGGAAGGAGGAGATGTCGAGGTGCTGCACTTGTGCATCTCTTGGAGGCATCGCCACTTGCGGTGTTAGATCAGATCGGATCGCGAGGAGGAGAAGCGAGTATGACTACATCACCCACGTTCCGACGAACGTTCCGTTGTGCGAATCTTCAAGGGTATGAAGATCTCATCTATTCCCCCTCGTTGTTTGCATCTCCTAGATTAGATCTTGGCTTTCCCGTTCGCATCCGTAGAATTTTTTTGATTTACTATGCTGCAAAACCCTTCAGTGGTATCAGAGCTAGATCTATGCGTAGATGTGTTTCACGAGTAGAACGCAACATGGTTGTTGCGGGCGTTGATGTTTTCTGTTGCAAGCCTCTTGTTTGTGTTCTTCTTATGACGCGGTATAGTGAGATCGAAGTGGTCCAGGCCAACCTTACGCGACGTCGTTCGCGAGACCGGCTCCGCACTTGACGTGTGGCTTGTTCCACACATGCGGCTGGTGGATGTCAGTTTCTCTCACTATAGTTGTCATGGGATTAACAGCGGAGTTTGGCAACCATAATATCACCGTTGTGGCTTTCCGTAGGTAAGAATCGTTCTTAGCATCTACTCCCATAAAGCCACGTAAAACATGCAACAACAAAGTAGAGGCGTCTAACTTGTTTTTGCAGGGAGTGTTTTCTGTGATATGGTATGGCCCAAGATGTGATGTGTATATTGTATGCGATGATCATGTTTTGTAATGTTTCACGACTTGCATGTAGATGAGTACACAACCGGCAGGAGCCATATGGTTGTATTTATAATTGTGTATGACCTGCGAGTCAACTTCTTATACGCCATGTAATAGCTTTACTTTATCGCTAAGTAGTTAGCAATAGTTGTAGTTGCTATTCGTGGTGGAGGCAATCATGGTGGAGTGATGGAGATCATGCCGGAACGCACAAGATGGAGATCATTGCGAGAAGATTGGCTATACCATGTCACATAAAGTTATATGCATGTGATGTTTATCCTTTTATGTATCTTATCATGCTTAGATCGCGACGGTAGCATTATAAGATGATTCCTCACTTAAAGATCAAGATAAAAACTGTGTTCTCCCCAAGTATGCACCGTTGCGAAAGTTCGTCGTGTCCAAGCATCACGTGATGATCGGGTGCTATAGACTCTACGCTCACATACAACGGGTGCAAGCCAGTTTTTGCACACGCGGAAATACTTGGTTCTAACTTGACGAGCCTAGCATGTACAGACATGGCCTCGGAACACATGAACCGAAAGGTTAAGCATGAGTCATATGAATGATATGATCGACACTTCGTTGTTCGCCATTAAAACCACATCTCTTCTCGTGAAGATCAGATTAGGTTTGGTGAATTTGGATCATGTTCACTAAACAACTTGAGGGATGTTGAATTTAGTGGGAGTTCATCTAGTAATTTGATTAAGTTGAACTAGTTATCATGAACATAGTCTAATTCGTACTTGCAAATATTGTAGATCAAATGGCTAAGTCCAACTTCAACTTCAACGTTTTTGCTGAGAAAGAAAAGCTTAAGAACAATGGGTCTAACTTCACCAACTGGTTCCGCAATCTGAGAATCATTCTCTCTGGCGGACAAAAGGACTATGTCCTTGAGAATGCGCTAGGTGACGCCCCTGCTGTAGATGCGCCGGCTGATGAGAAAGCTGTTTATTAGTCGCGCAAAGATGATTATGGTGTGATTAAGAGCACCATGTTGTTTGCTATAGAATCGGACCATCAAAATCGTTTTGAGGACTATCCCGGGCCCTTTGAGATTCTTGAGGAGCTAAAAACTATGTTTCAAACTCAGGCCCGTTCTGAGAGATATGAGATCTCTGAGAAATTCTTTAACTGCAAGATGGAGGAAGGGAGTTCCGTTAGTAAGCACGCCATAAAGATGTCGGGCTACACTCAACGCCTTGAGCAACTGGACTGCAAGATTCCAGAGGAGCTCAAGATTGACAGGGTTCTGCAATCACTCCCTCCCAGCTACAAAAGTTTTGTAGTGACTCATAATCAGATTGGTTCTACTGATACGATCACCGAGCTCTTCGCTAAGCTGAAGGCTACGGAGGTGGACATCAAAAAGGATAATCATGTGTTGATGGTCAACAAGCCCCCCACCTTTAAGAAAGGTAAGGGTGCAAAGAAGCCCTTCAAGAAAGGCGGCGGCAAGCGCGTTGCCCCTGCTGAGAAGAAGCTCAAGTCTGGACCTAAGCCGGACACTGAGTGCTTCTATTGCAAGGACAAGGGTCACTGGAAGCGCAATTGTCCGAAGTACTTAGCGGACAAGAAGGCTGGCACCATCAAAGGTATATTTGATATACATGTTATTGATGTTTTCCTTACTAGCCCTCGTTGTAGTGCCTGGGTATTTGATACTGGTTCAGTTGCTAATATTTGTAACTCGAAACAGGAGCTACGGAATAGATGGCGGCTTGCGAGGGATGAGGTGACGATGCGCGTTGGCAACGGATCAAGAGTTGATGTGATGGCCGTCGGCACGCTCTCCTTAGTTTTACCTTCGGGATTAGTTTTAAACCTTAATGAATGTTATTATGTGCCTGCGTTGAGCACGAACATCATATCTGGATCGTGTTTATTGCAAGACGATTATTCATTTAAATCCGAGAATAATGGTTGTTCTATTTATATGAGTAACATCTTTTATGGTCATGCACCTGCTGTGAATGGTTTATTTCTTCTGAATCTCGAAAGGGATGAAACACACATCCATAACATTGAGGCTAAGAGATGCAAGGTAGATAGTGATAATACTACTTATTTGTGGCACTGTCGTCTAGGTCATATTGGTGTAAAACGCATGAAAAAACTCCATTCGGATGGACTTTTGGAGTCTCTTGATTTTGAATCATTTGACACATGCGAACCATGCCTCATGGGCAAGATGATCAAAACCCCGTTCTCCGAACTTGTTGGAAATCATACATACCGATGTATGCGGACCGATGAGTGTTTCGACGCGCGGTGGATATCGCTATTTTCTCACTTAACGATGACTTAAGTAGATATGGGTATATCTATTTAATGAAACATAAATCTGAAACATTTTAAAAGTTCAAAGAATTTCAGAATGAAGTGGAGAACCATCATAACAGAAAAATTAAGTTTCTACGATCTGATCGTGGAGGTGAATATTTGAGTTATGATTTTATCACGCATCTTAAAGCAAGCGGAATCGTTTCGCAACTCACGCCACCCGGAACACCACAGCGCAATGGTGTGTCTGAACGCCGGAATCGAACTCTATTAGATATGGTCCGATCGATGATGTCTCTTACCGATTTGTCGTTATCATTTTGGGGTTATGCATTAGAAACCGCTGCATTCACTTTAAATAGGGCACCATCTAAATCCGTTGAGACGACACCGTATGAACTATGGTTTGGTGCTAAACCTAAGTTGTCATTTCTTAAAGTTTGGGGATGCGAAGCTTACGTCAAGAAGTTGATGCCGGACAAGCTCGAACCCAAAGCGGAGAAATGCGTCTTCATAGGATACCCTAAGGAAACTATTGGGTATATCTTCTATCACAGAACCGAAGGCAAAGTGTTTGTCACAAAGAACGGTTCCTTTCTTGAGAAGGAGTTTCTCTCGAAAGAAGTGAGTGGGAGGAAAGTAGAGCTAGACGAGGTTGTTGAACCTTCTCTTGAGTTGGAGAGTAGCGCAGCACCTGAAATTGTTCTAGTGCCGCCTGCACCAACAATAGAGGAAGCCAATGACAAGGATCATGAAGCTTCGGACGATGCTGCTACTGAACGTCGCAGGTCGACAAGGTCGCGTGCCCCTCCTGAGTGGTACGGTAACCCTGTCTTGACTGTCTTGCTGGTAGAAGATAGTGAACCTACGAACTATGAGGAAGTGATGATGAGCCCAGACTCTGAGAAATGGCTAGAGGCCATGAAATCCGAATTGGGATCCATGAGCGAAAACCAAGTATGGACTTTGGTGGACCCTCCTAGCGACCGAAAGGCCGTTGAGAGCAAATAGATTTTCAAGAAGAAAACAGACGCGGATGGTATTGTTACCGTCTATAAAGCACGACTTGTCGCGAAAGGTTTTCGACAAGTTCAAGGTGTTGACTACGATGAGACTTTCTCTCCCGTAGCGATGTTTAAGTCCATTCGGATTTTATTAGCAATTGCTGCATTTCATGATTATGAAATATGGCAGATGGATGTCAAGACTGCGTTCCTCAATGGCAATATTGATAAAGAGTTGTATATGATGCAACCCGAAGGTTTTGTCGATCCTAAGGATGCTGATAAAGTGTGCAAACTTCAGCATTCCATTTATGGACTGAAGCAAGCATCTCGGAGTTGGAACCTTCATTTTGATCAAGTGATCAAGAGCTTTGGATTTGTTCCAAATTGCTACGAAGCTTGTATCTACAAGAAAGTGAGTGGGAGCTCAGTGACATTACTGGTACTATATGTGGATGACATATTGATTATTGGAAA
This sequence comes from Avena atlantica, assembly GCA_910589765.1. NCBI lineage: Eukaryota > Viridiplantae > Streptophyta > Magnoliopsida > Poales > Poaceae > Avena > Avena atlantica. Next base: position 344,066,192 of record OU342738.1, on the reverse strand, counting down.
TGACATTGACATGCTTAACGATGTGAAGAGTTATTTGAACAAGTGTTTTTCAATGAAAGACCTAGGTGAAGCTGCTTATATATTGGGCATCAAAATCTATAGAGATAGACGCCTGATAGCTTTAAGCCAGAGTACATACCTAGACAAAGTTCTGAAAAGGTTCAGAATGGATAAGGCAAAGAAAGGTTCAGTGCCTATGTTGTCAGGTAAGATATTGAGCAAGGCTCAGTGTCCAGCTACGGTAAATGATAGAGAAGCTATGAGCAAAGTGCCTTATGCCTCGGCCATAGGTTCTATCATGTATGCCATGCTGTGTACTAGACCGGATGTGTCCAATGCTCTTAGTTTGACGAGCAGATATCAAAGTGATCCAGGAGTGGAACACTGGACAGCCATGAAGAACATCGTAAAGTACCTAAATAGGACTAAAGAAATGTTCTTAGTCTATGGATGTGATGAACAGCTCGTCGTAAAGGGTTACATCGACGCCAGTTTCGACACCGACAAGGATGATTCTAAATCTTAGACATGATACGTTTATATTTTTAATGGAGGAGCTGTGAGCCGGAGAAGCTGCAAGCAAAGCGTGATCACAGGATCTACAGTAGAAGCGGATAACATGGCTGCTGCATAAGCGTCAAGTGAAGGAGTTTGGATCAGGAACTTCATCACTGAGCTTGGCATGGTTCCAAGTGCATTGGACCCACTGGAGATATTGTGTGACAATACTGGCGCCATAGCACTCGCTAAGGAACCAAGATATCATCCAAAGACCAAGCATATCAACCGCAAGTTTCATATAATCCGAGATTATATAGCAGATGGAGATCTGAAGATTAGCAAAGTACATACAGATCTGAATGTCGCAGATCCATTGACTAAACCTCTTCCACGTGCAAAACATGATCAGCACCTTAGTGCCATGGGTGTGAGATTGTTGCCAAATGTAAACTAGATTATTGACTCTAGTGCAAGTGGGAGACTGTTGGAATTATGCCCTAGAGGCAATAATAAAGATGTTATTATTATAATTCTTGTTCATGATAAAGTTTATATTCCATGCTAGGATTGTATTAAGCGGAAACTTTAATACTTGTGTGGTTTATGAACAACACCGTGTCCCTAGTATGCCTCTATGGACTAGCTCATTGATTAATGATGGTTAAGGTTTCCTAACCATAGACATGAGTTGTCGATTAATAATGAGATCATATCATTGGGAGAATGATATGATGGACAGATCCAAACTAAGCGAAGCAATTAGATCGTGTCATCGTGTTCATCTTTGCTAAACTTTTCTTATGTAAAATATTGTATTCCTTAGACCATGAGATAATACAACTCCCTGGTATCGGAAGAAAGCTTTGAGGTCATCAAACGTCATCCTATGAGAGGGTGATCATAAAGGTGTCTCTCAGGTGATCGGAAAGTACCTATTGGGTTGTATGTATCGAGATGGGATTTGTCCCTCCCAAGTCGAAGAGATATACTTCAGGCCCACTCGGTAATCGATATCAACACCGCTTGCAAGTATGTGGTTAAGGAGTTAATCACAAAGTGATATCGGATTACGGAACGAGTAAAGTACTTGCTGTGAACGAGATTGAACTAGGTATGACGGTACCGACGATCAAATCTCGAGCAAGTAAAATATCGCGAGACGAAGGGAATATATATATGGGATTGATTGAATCCTGGCATCATGATTCATCCGATATGATCATCGATGAATGTGTGGGAGTCAATATGGGTTTCCAGACCCCGCTGTTGATTATTGATAGAAGATCATGTCTGCATGTTCTCGAACCCGAAGGGTCACACACTTAACGTGTCTCGACGCTAGGATAGATTGGATAATTGGTTTATGAGTTTTTGTTCGGAGTCTCGGATGGGATCCGGGACATAACGAGAGGTTCCGGAATGGTCAGGAGAATAAGATTCATATAAGGCAATGCAGTTTTTGGAGTTCGGAATTGTTTCGAGTTAATCGGTATTGTACCGGAAGCTTCTAAAACCTTCCGGAGGGGGACCAACGTGGACCCACCTGCCGGGAGGGGACATGGGCCTATGAGGGAGTGCCCTGGCCGCATTGGGCCAGGGGCACAAGGCCCCATAGGGCCCAGCCGGCTAACCTAGGGCAAAACCCTAGGAGAGCTTCTAGAAGGGGGGGGGACTTGCCCCCACTCCTCCCTCCTTGGCCGCCGGCCCTAGGGTTTGGGGAAGGGGCAAGGGCTGGCCGCCCACCCCTCTATATAAAGAGGGCTGGGGGCGCACCCCCTCCTACACCTCCTCCTCAAACCCTAGCCGCCCTGCCGCCCTCCTCTCTCTCTCCCTCCCGACTGCACGTAGGCGAAGCCCTGCTGCAGAAACTCTCCACCACTTGCACCGCGTCGTCGCGTTGTAGATCCAATTCGTCTCTCCACCATCCTTTCTAGACCGAGGAAGGAGGATACGTCGAGGTGCTGCACGTGTGCATCTCTCGGAGGCATCGCCACTTGCGGTGTTAGATCGGATCGGATCGCGAGGAGGAGAAGCGAGTACGACTACATCACCCACGTTCCGACGAACGTTACGCTGTGCGAATCTTCAAGGGTATGAAGATCTCATATATCCCCCCTCGTTGTTTGCATCTTCTAGATTAGATCTTGGCTTTCCCGTTCGCATCCGTAGAAATTTTTTGATACTATGCTGCGAAACCCTTCACTCGTTTGGTCTCGAGGGGGAAATACCAGGATGGGTATGCTTGGTGATAGTTTTAGGTTGGATCCGAATAGGTCTTTCTTATCCCTATCTGATAGCCTCTAGTTGTATCAAGTCTCTATAGGTTGTTTAGTGCATGCCGCGCTGCCGCTTCAGTCCACCATACCTATGTAGGCGAGGACCGCTGAATTCTAGTCTCGCCGTGTACTGGCCTCAGTACTGACCGCTCTCTTTTTCCTTTGCCCTTTGTCGGCACCCCTTTTGTTTAAGCATGTTTTTAAGATCGACGTCGTTAGCAGGGTTACCCTTCCGGCTTGTCCTGGGCAGGGTTATGGACGCCATTGGTTATTCTTCAGGGCTCTTAGCTCAATTTGCATCTTGTCCGTACTCGGACGTTGTATCGTTGTAAAGGAGATTTGGATCTTTGTATTGTATATTTGTATTCTTGACTCATGGATTCGTTGTTGTATATATCTGTTCTGTGGGTTCCATCATGGACTATTGTGTAATGATATTACTTCGTTTTCCACCCGCACGAAGTGCCCCGTGGGCGCCTTTGAATCGTTTCTATGAGAGTTTGGCGGGAATCGCTGAAACTTGCATAGGGCCGATTCTGAGGGTGTTACAGGGACCTTAGCTTAGCGTGTCTAGTCCTATAGGGTCTTCGAGTTATTCGTCTCCGGTGAAGGGGCATTGTTGGTGATGACAATAAATGTCTTTTAGGCTACCCTGGTCGATATTCTTCCGGAAGGAGCTTCGACGGGCTGGAGTTTGAAGTCAATCATCAGTCATAGGTCTGGCATGAAAAGGTTCTGTCTACAACGATGTTCTATGGAGAGGATGTTGTAGCTGCGTAATTGTGTCCTCCACCTGATGAGGCTAAGCCAGGTACGGTTTCTAATAAGAATCCAACCTCAAGGGTGGCACGATCTTCATAGGTTTGAGGGGGTTTGGGGGAGGATACGAAGAACACGGTGAATAAGAGAGTGGAAAACAAATATACAAATTGCACATCACACCCGAATCTGGTTTGCTCCCATTGGACCGAACCGCCAACCCAATAGAATCCACATGGAAGAGACATAAAGATAGAGATCCACGGTGAAAAGATTGGCAAGTAAGAGGACAATATCCTATTGTGAAGAGATTGCAATCGATAGAGATCCAAAAGGAGAGATCAATGCAATAGAATGCACAATAACAGAAATCATAGAGCAATGATAGCACCTTCTACGTCTCATAGATTAAATCTAGAGGCTTTGTTATCCATTAATGGATCTTCCCACAATTGGTGGGACGAGAACAAAGCTTTATCTTTTCATCTTAGCTCGGGCTCACATATGGATATGGAGACATATATATAGCCAACCACGAAAGGATAAGTTGTGGAGGTAAGATTACATGATCCAAGTCTCGCTTATGCCCACACGCATGCACACAAGTGGCAATGTCGTTTATCCCCAACCGGATTGACATAGGCACATTCTAGCAAAGTGTGTAGCTACAACCAAAAGGGCAATGGTCATCATCCATATTGAATTGCATGCACTAGCCAATACAACCAACATGCCGAACTGATGAAAAAGGGCTAGACAATATATTTCAACATTTATCCTACGTCTTTGCCCTTTGGCCTATTGTGACGTTTGTTTGGGGAGCCGCAATATTTATTTTTAATTCTTGCGTTAGCCAAAATTTGATCCTAGGACCTCCTGCTCTGATACCATATTAAAGTGTATGCACTAGCCAATGCAACCAACAGTCCGAACCGATGAAAAGGGCTAGACAATATATTTCAACAATCCACAATTTTTTGTTTATACCATTACGTTTTGTTTTTATCTAGACTAGAAACTTAGTTAGCATACTGAATTTGTCTAACCTTTTACAACATGAAGGCAACGTATTGCTTTCAATCCAAGAAAGAACAGAACACCACTTACACATGAAGCTTACAGGAACTAAACACACACCTAATACAGATAACTCATAACTGCATTTACATTTTGGAGATTACCTTCTCTAATTGTGCTATAAAACTGTAGATATACCGTCATTCAAGATAATTTTCAAAATTATACCCACAATAATAAAATTTCATCTGCTAACGGGGATATCTTGATGACAACAAGTATTCTTCTTCTAAGCTATACTGTCTGCTCACCTCCGCCGTGTTTCTACCGTCAGCGAACACATAACTTGGTGCATTCATATCAAGGGTCACAACCTTAACATGTGATGCCCGAATGTTCTCTAGATTCATCTCCACCAGCCTCATGGACGGTCGGTGCTCTGCTTGCAGCCTCACGCATGCGGCTGCCAGCATGGCAACCTCTTCAACCTCTTTGCTCCCTTCGTTCACGACCTGAGGATCTAGCACATCAACCAGGCTGCCTTTAGCTAGCATGGCAGTGAAATGTGTGATGAGGTTGTCCTCCTCAGATGACCTGTATAAATATGGTTTCTTTCTAGTGAGCAACTCCATGAGGAGGACGCCGAAGCTATAGACATCGCTCTTTTCATTAAGTCGCCCCGTGGAGCAGTATATGGGGTCTAGGTACCCTAGAGTCCCTTGGATAGCGGTCGCAACAACCCCTGTTTGATCGATCGGAATGCCTCTCGAAGCTCCAAAGTCGGATACCTTTGCTGTCAGAGTGTCATCTAACAGAATGTTCTGGGACTTGATATCCCTGTGGACTATAGGAAATGCGACGGCGGAGTGAAGGTACGCGAGAGCTCCCGCGGTTTCGGCTGCAATTCTTAGCCTAACCTCCCATGGCAACGATGTCGGCCCCTCGGCATGGAGATGATGATAAAGGGTCCCGTTGGAAATAAACTCATACACCAACAGTGGCACCTCCGTCTCAAGGCAGCACCCGAAAAGTTTCACGACATTCCGATGGTTGATCTGAGATAGAATGGCTACCTCGTTTATGAACTCGTCGATCTCCCTCTGGATTGCAACTTTGGACTTCTTAATAGCCACGACATGCAGGTCCGACATGATCCCTTTGTAGACCGTGCCATGCCCTCCCTTGCCGATCTCACGAGCTTTGTCGAAACCGTTTGTTGCCTTCTCCAGCTCCACCAAGGGTATGATCATCCTCTCGGCAATGTCAGCCTTTTGTGATACCAGTTGCTGCAACAGGTTCCCGCGGTTTTGCCTGAAGAATTTCTGCCTCAGCATTCTTCTCCTCTGATGCTTCAGCTGTCGTGTCACAAAAGCAGCACCCAGTACCAGGAGTAGAAGGCCAGCGCCACTGCCAATTCCTATGCCGACACTTATACCTGAAAAACATTACAGGAGATATGCCTTAGTTATCGGGAAGGATCTCTGGTGTACATAACCTCAAAATAATTAAATCTCTGATGTAAAACTACAGAGCTGGTTTAGTTTCTCTAAGCTGAGCCTGAAACTGGTTCTTTCAGAGCATTTCGGTCTGTACTTGTGAGGAGAAACTTTATACTCCCTCCGATTCATATTAATTAATTTAATTTTGTCCAAATTCGTATGCATCTAGTAAAGTATTTAGACTAGATTCATATATATATATATATATATATATATATATAGACAAAGTTGAGTGAATTAATATGGATTGGAGGGAGTGGCTCGGTTTCTTTAAAATGGAAAAAATGGGGGGAAAATCCCTTTAGTAGTACGAAAAACAGAGCAATCGCCGATGTGCAACCTACATGAATGGATGCAAATTCAGTGGTGTCGTGCTCACCTAGGGAAGACTTGACGCAGCCATTTTTTATGCGCGGGTCGCCACGGGTGCCGCGCGGACACCTGCACATGTACCCTCCGACCGTGTTGGAGCACTCGCCGGCGCACATGCCCGGCAACGCGCACTCGTCGACGTCTTGGCAACCGCCGGCGAGGTAAGGGTTGCCCTGGTACCCGTCCTGGCACCGGCAAACGTAACCGCTGCGGTAGTTGCCGGTGATGTTGTGGCACGAGCTGTGGGTGCTCCGGCACGCGCTCCTCGCCGCGTCCTCGGGACAGCCTGACGTCGCCACTCCCGGCAGCACCACCGGCTTCGAGTCCACCGCGAATTCGAGAACCAGAGGGACCGCCGGCCGGCGCGAGGGGGAGTACCCAGGCGAGTCGCCGAGGAGCGCGGCGGAGGCGGCGTCGAACCACCCTCGCTCGGCGATGCGCACCGCGATGGGCAGCTTGTCGTCGTGCTCGTGGCTCGAGTCCAGCCACTTGAACTGCACGCCGTAGGAGGGCCGGCCTATGGGGATGGGCGTCTCGCAGCAGCCGATGCCGGAGCACGCCGACGCGGCGGCGCCGCCGTTCCCAGCAGGGGAGCTCGTCACCACGCCCGTCCACTTGTCGTTGATGGAGCAGAAGGAGGAGCAGCCGCTGATGACGTTGCCGCCGCCGCCGTCCCCGACCAGCGTGGCCTGCACGTTGCACCCCGTGACGACGAACTGGTTGTGCCTCTCCGACACCACGTACGGGCCGGCGCCGGCGCCGCCCCACGTGCCGTTGCCGTCTTCCCCCCCGTCGAAGGCGAGGTTGACCTGTCCCGCGCTGTCCACGACGCGCAGCGTGGAGTTGACCAGGGAGATCTCCACGACCTGGAGTGTGCCGCCGCCGCCGACGAGCAGCCGCGTCCGGTTGCGGTCGCAGGTGAGGTTGAAACCCGGCCAGTAGCACCCGTCGCCGATGCCGAACGGGTAGGGGATACTCACGTTGCCGCAGCTGGCCAGGCAGTTCGGCGGCGGTCCTGTGCCTCGTACGGCCGGAACTGCCGCCGAGCAGAGCAGCAGCAGCGAAGCCAGCAGGGGCCCCGCCGGAATAATCGTCATGGCGCGCGGGCATACACTACCCGGCGATCATCATGGCGCGCAATGATCCATCGATGATTGATGATTGTCCCTCGAGTCCGTTATAAAGATTGAGCAACTTGTACGAGTACATGGCAGAAAGTTGTAGAAGACGTACTAGCCGCAACGTATGGTGACAGTGTGAACGCGCTCGCTCGCTTGACCAACCAAACGCGGGCATGCATCGTTGACTGACCTGGGGTAGGGTGGGTGCATCTGACGTGGGCTTGCCAGCTAACTAGCTTTTGCATAAGAGGATATTGTCAAAAGCTAGGCATCTGCATAATTCAACACACTACTGACGGACCAACTCCACTGGAAATGATTATCCATCCGTCCCAAAACCAACTTTTTAAATCGTTTGTCACTGCAACCAAATCACATACTCTCTCTGTCCAGAAATAAATAACTTAAATTTGTTCAAATTCACACGTATCTCGATATGTTTTGTATAGATACATCTAAATTCAGAGAAAGGCAAGTCACTTATTTTTGAACGGAGTGAGTAATACTAAAAAGTGGCACTTGTTGATTTGCTCATTTTACTATCCCTATCCCGAACAAACCCTTCCGGCTACGAGGCGAGGTCGTCCATAATCTATTATTTATAATGCAATAACCATGTTTTGTGTTTTGTGTATAATGCAATAACATATTCCCACATACAGACTATAGTAGAAGACGACGTCCTCTCGTCACGTCCGCTCCCCTGTTCCGACTCGCGGCCCTGTTCATGGCGGAACCACCTCGGTTTCCGTCCATGGCGCCCTCTGGGGGTCGAGTCTGAGCCCGTACCTACCTCTCACCGCTTCTGCTTCGCCACCTCCCACTCCTAGAAACCCTTATCGGCTCCGCTCGCCGCCGTGTTCTCCACCCACTGCGAGAATCCTTGATTTCAGATCTGGTTTTCATCAGCGGTTGGCCCTGGCGATCGACGGAGATGGTAGAGGGGATGCTGGAAGAGATAAGTGGATGGGAGGGGAAGGAGAAGGTGAGCGGGAGGAATCATCGATCAGACAGAAGGGATTTGCAAGCGGACTGGGGCTCTCGCCGGAGTCGTTCGCGGCGAAATCAGGTGGGGTCCAGTCGAATCAGGGACAAATGAGTGCTTCAGTATTGGGTCCTTTGATCCGTTCCTCGTTGGAGCCGAGCAGGCTCCTGGTGGTGCCGGGGTCTCGAAGTAGTCGGGAGAAGCCTCTCGGTCCGCAGAGAAGGAAGCGAAGGAGCATGACAGTGGCAGAGCTTCTGAAGATCACCGAATTGAAGCCACCCAGTTTGGCAATGCCTCCGCAGAAGAAGGTGGTCAGGAGAAGGGGAAGGCCGCAGAGATCAGGCTCCCTGCTCTCGCGCTTCGTGTAGGATCGTCGTCGAGAAATGCTGAGAGGTTTGTTGTCTGTGGAGGTTGTTCCGGAGTTCTCGAGGAAGGAGTATACTGTTGCGCTTGCTCTGCTCAATCTGAACCAGCAGGCGACACTGTTCGATTTGGTCCTCGATGCTCTGAACAAGGGTCTAGTTCCTTGCAGCAGTGTTGTTCATCCGGCGGGAAGTCAGTTCAGTTTGTCCACGGAGGAAGGAGACAAGGTGGAAGAAGGTTTCGTCTGTTGAGGGGTCCAGTGGTCAGTGAGGTGAAAGAGGTGGTGGTGGTTGGGGGAGATGGGGAAAGTGCTGATGCTTTTTTCTCCCAACTGTGGATGCATGGAGATCCACGCTCACATCTGCGCCCATCCCCACCACTGAAAGCCCATCTGGTTCTGCCCAGCAGTATAAAACAAAGTTCCTTGAGGCCTAGGGTTCGTGTTCCTCTCCTGGTAGTGGCGGCGCAGAGGGAGCAAACTGCTAGTCTTCAGTGTTTAGGAGTTGAGTTCCCTGCAGATCCAGTTGGTAGTGTTGTGGGGGGAGTCATGGGTGATCGAGGCAAGGGAGGTAAAGGAAGGGGCAGAGGTTTCTCCAATGGACAAGATCAGTGGCAGTAGCAACAGGTGCAACCTCAACAGCAGATGCAGCCACAACAACAGGGGAACCAGCATGGACCTTTTGAGTTTGGTCAGTTTAACCCTCAATTCTTTGCTGGACAGTCCCCTTTTGGTTTTGCTCCTGGAGGTATGATTTCACCTTGGGGTTTCAGTGGCCCTTACCCTCCTTTTCAGCAGCATCCCCAGTTTGGTGGTGGTTCTAATCAATGGTTGGCACCAAACAACAATCCCCAACAGCAGCAGCAACAGGCTCAGGTGGTGGAGCAGGATGATAAGGTGAAGAATGCTCAGAAAAGCAAAAAGAAGCAGAGTGGTGTTGTGGCTAGAGATGTTTAGGGGTCAACTGGCTCAGGGGGGAAGATGACTTATGTGAATGCCATTTGCCTTTGTTGTGGGGAACCTGGTCATCTACAGGTGAACTGTGAGAAGAAACCCATGTGCTTCATTTGCAAATGTTTTGGTCACCTAGTGGATAAGTGTCCTGTTAGAAGAATACCCCATCAGTTAGCTAGATACATTGGGAGTGGTGCTCCAGACCTTGGCTTTTATCATGTTGAGATCCCTGAGGTGATCGCTCATCTTTTTTCCTCTTCAAAAAATTGTGGTGTGGTCTTGGTAGAAGAAGGTTCTTTGTCAGCTGAGGAGCTTGCTGTGGAATTCTCAAAAATCTACAAGACAAACTGGCCTTGGCAGATTAGGGAACTAGGGGCTGATAATACTTTCCTGGTGAAATTCCCACCTCATATTGTGATGGAACAGTGTAACATCCCAAAAATACTAAACTTGGATCATCAAACTCTGATCATCAAAATTAGGGTTAACAAAAACTTTTCCAACTAAAGATATGAAAGCATTCATATGTGTGTATTAAAATTTGGATTATTTTGAATTGCCATGATTCTGTGTTTCTTTTCTTGTAAATGATTCTTAGGTGAAATAAACATCATCGAAACAATCCCCAAACTTTTCCCAAAGACAAACAAGTCAAGACAAATAAATTAAGTGAATGGTCACTTTGGCCAAATTAACTCTCATGCCTACTTTGGCTATCCCTAACTTTCAGAACTTAACAGAAACATGTATGGATCTTTGCACACCTTTATAGTACTCATAATAAGGTACCAAGGCCCACTTTGTGATCATCCAAAAACATTCAAATGCTAAGTTTAAATGACAGATTAAAATTGAATCTATCTCATATGGGAAGATCCCACTATTTCAAAAACCACTCAAACAAGCTCAATTTTCAAAACCCAAGCATCCACAAAATGTTGGAATTATGCCCTAGAGGCAATAATAAAGATGTTATTATTATAATTCTTGTTCATGATAAAGTTTAGATTCCATGCTAGAATTGTATTAAGCGGAAACTTTGATACTTGTGTGGTTTATGAACAACGTCGTGTCCCTAGTACGCCTCTATGGACTAGCTCATTGATTAATGATGGTTAAGGTTTCCTAACCATGACATGAGTTGTCGATTAATAATGAGATCATATCATTGGGAGAATGATATGATGGACATACCCAAATCAAGCATAGCAATTAGATCGTGTTCATCTTTGTGAAGCTTTTTCTTATGTCAAATATTGTATTCCTTAGACCATGAGATAATGCAACTCCCTGGTATCAGAAGAAAGCTTTGAGGTCATCAAACGTCATCCTATGAGAGGGTGATCATAAAGGTGTCTCTCAGGTGATCGGAAAGTACTTGTTGGGTTGTATGTATCGAGATGGGATTTGTCCCTCCCAAGTCGGAGAGATATACTTCGGGCTCACTTGGTAATCGATATCAACACCGCTTGCAAGCACGTGGTTAAGGAGTTAATCACAAAGTGATATCGGATTACGGAACGAGTAAAGTACTTGCTGTGAACGAGATTGAACTAGGTATGCCGATACCGACGATCGAATCTCGGGCAAGTAAAATATCGCGTGATGAAGGGAATATATGGGATTAATTGAATCCTGGCATCGTGGTTCATCTGATATGATCATCGATTAGTATGTGGGAGTCAATATGGGTTTCCAGACCCCTCTGTTGATTATTGATAGAAGATCATGTCTGCATATTCTCGAACCCGTAGGGTCACACACTTAACGTGCCTCGACGCTAGGATAGAATGGATAATTGGTTTATGAGTTTTTGTTTGGAGTCTCGGATGAGATCCAGGACATCACGAGAGGTTCCGGAATGGTCCGGAGAACAAGATTCATATAAGGGAAAGCAGTTTTTGGATTTCGGAATTGTTTCGGATTGTTCGGTATTATACCGGAAGCTTCTAGAACCTTCCGGAGTGGGACCAACGTGGCCCCACTTGTCGGGAGGGGGCGTGGGCCTATGAGGGAGTGCCCTGGCCGCATTGGGCCAGGGGCACAAGTCCCCATAGGCCCAGCCGGCCAAAACCCTAGGGAAACCTTTTAGAAGGAGGGGGAAAACTTGCCCCCCTCTCCAACCCTTGGGGCCGCCGCCCTAGGGCTTGGAGGAGGGGCCAAGGGGGACGGCTAGCCCCCTATATATAGAGGTCAGGGGCGCAGCCCTCCCCCCTCTCCTTCAACCCTAGACGCCATACTGCTGCCCTCCAGATCTCTCTCTCCCGACTGCGCGTAGGCGAAGCCCTGCCGCAGAAACTCTCCACGTTTGCACCACACCGTCGTATTGTAGATCCAATCTATCTCTCCACCCCACTTGATGGACCGAGGAAGGAGGAGACGTCGAGGTGCCGTATGTGTGCATCTCTCGGAGGCATCGCCACTTGCAGTGTTGGATCGGATCGGATCGCGAGGAGGAGAAGCTAGTACGACTACATCAACCATGTTCCACCGAACGTTCCGCTGTGCGATTTCTTCAAGGGTATGAAGATCTCATCTATCCCCCCTCGTTGTTTGCATATCCTAGATTAGATCTTGGCTTTCCCGTTCGCATCCGTAGAAAATCTTTGATTTACTATGCTGCGAAACCCTTCACAGAATCCTCAACACATGCCTAGCACACCCACAAAAATCTTTTCAAAATTCAAAACTCAAGTTCATGCGGCCATTTCATCAAACGGGTTGCAGATTCAAATCAACTAAATCAAAAAAAACTATGTTGAGCAGTGTTTTGGGCCAACCTTGTTCCCTCTATGGATGCAACTAGCCTTAATAGATCATCTAGCACCCTTGAATAACCTCTAGCACCACTGTGAGCTTGCCATTGCCATCAATGGTGAGCAGGTCGAGCCTCACCATGTCACCCCAGTGTGGACAGCAAGCTAGGAGAAGAACTAGCTGTGCCCACCTTGTCTAGCATGCATTCCATGCCTCACCGCCCCCTCTCGACTAGCCCTAGCTCGAAGACAGAGACCAGAACCGCCAGGAACGCCGCACCCGCGCTGCTGTCGACCATGCCGACGCGCACCCCAGTGCACGCGCCGTTCCCACTCAACCCGACCACCTCGAGCCCTCGCCGCCCGCCAGCATGCACCCCGCCGTCCCAGGAGACCACCAGACATGTTCGTTTCACCGCCCGTACCCCTAACCACCGCTCGCCGCGACGTTCGCCGTCTCTGCCTCGCAGAGCACCGCACGTTCCCGACCGATTCCCACCGCCCCTACACGCGCATTTAAGCTCTAGAGCATCGCCAGGAGACCGTCCGTCGATCGCCAACCTCAGCCATGCCGCTAGCCGCCCGTAGCCATGTCTCCACTGTCGCCTGCCCATCCCTCTCGGTCTCGCCGTCGAGCCTATAAAAGGAGGCAACCCCCGCTCTATTTCTTCACACCATATTACTCCCCACCTCTCACTGAGCCTTCCCACTTCTTCCTGGAGCAAGGCGAGCAGCACATCGCCGGAATTTGGCCGGAGCTCGCCGCTGCAGAGGAGGAGAGGAGCCGTCGATTGGAGCCGCCCTAGGAGGAGCTGCCAGTGCCAGGAGAATCGCCGTCGTCGACTTCGTCATTCGTCCCTATCACCGACCCTCGCCTTGAGCCCCAGTGATCCTCCCACGACCCCCACTGAGCCGCTAGGGTTCGAGCACGCCGGTGACCTGTTCATCGTCGACGACGACCCTCAGCCGTTGATCTCACTTCTAATCCAACGCACCACATCGCCCCGTACCGCTTCGCGTGTTATGAGCCACTGACGGGTGTAACCGCCCTGTCAGATAGCCCCGCGCTGCGAAGTGACACCGGGCCGACCCATTAACCCTTCCCGCACAGCCCAACCGTTTGAATTTAGATTTTTCTATTTATTTCAAACTCAGTTCTGTACTTAGTTTCAAAAATCATCCCAGCTCGATTCACTAAACCAAATTGCATGAAACCAATTTTGTTAGAAATGTACTGAAATGCTTAATCCAAGCCCGTTGGATTCAAATCATTTGGATATGTAGATCAACCTTGGTAAAAATAACAAGTCAGAAGCTTTTCTACATTCAAACATTTTTTAAATTTCAACCATAATAGCTTTTGAGTTGATTCCAACTCTCAAAAATCACATTTGACCATACCTTTCAGAATATATAAAAACATATGTTTACTTAGAGAAATAGTGTTCAAGTAATAAAAGAATGCCACATAGGCATTTCTTGTCATTTTATTTATTTAAAATAAAAGGTTAAACCTTATTAAATTGTGACACCACTTTAAATCACATTCCCATAGACTGAAATATGTGGTGATGACATGTGTCAACATGAACCCATGTTTGGTTTGGAGAATATTAAATCTTAAGTAGTTTTTCAGTGAGTAGAAATTACTTTTCTAAAAATAAATAAATAATGCAAATGCTTTATTCTTGTAAGGTTAGTGATGAGGCTAGATCATCTATAGAAAACCTTTGTGTGATGATTGAAAATAGTTAAGTATTGTTTGGTGATTGTGTATCTCGTATTTATTCATAGACGCTAGTACCGACCAAGGATACGCGGAGGAAGGAGGATACTACGAAGAAGCCGAGAAGAACTTCAACCACTGCTCTGCACAAGGAAAGCCTTACTGACCAAGTTGACCTATGCAAGCCTAATACTACTAGTTGATTGAGCAAGCTAACACTTGCAAGACACCTTACTTATGCAAGCTAATACCTGCTTGTTACCATACCAACTATATGCCTTAAGCATATGTGATCATACCCACTTGATAACCCAATCCTAGTTTAACTTGCAAGCTTTCTACTTTATTTATTTATCAAAGCTATTACTTAGAGTTTACTTAAGTGACTTGTAGATTCTAGGAGGATAATTGAAGGTTGCATAAAGAGCATTAAATTTGGCCTAAGTTAGATAATCTTGATGTCATCCTAAGGCATGAGATTGAACTTAATTAAAAATCCACTAGTTTACCACCCCTCCTTAGTACTTACCCCACTTGTAGATGCTAGTGCTGAGCATAAAACTTTATCAACTTTAGATGGGAATACTTGGTGAAAATGGTTATGAAAACCTTAGAATGACGAGTCATTCTACTGAGATGTTTTGACATGTGTTTCCGAACACCAGATGATTTGGATGATGAAAATGTTAAGGCATGAGCCTTAGCCCTTTACAAAACTGATGGTTGTCTGGATGCGATACCATTCCAATTTTATCGTACAACCACAATACCCGAAAATTGGGTAGGGCTTGACTGGAAACTTATATACCTTAGTATGGGTTCCCTCACGGCCAAGGTCTGAGATGAGGCTACCTTGTGAAGATTGTCCACCTGTGCAGTACCCAAGATGACAGTTGGTCATGGTTGGGAGGCCAAACTCACAGGAGAGGTGCCTATACTAGGGCGTGTAATTGAAAGGTTAGGATTGATTATCCGCACACTGAGTATGGTGAATTCAGGATTTGTTCCTGGCGGATGTATCGAATGTTGTGGTGAAAGTGTACAATCTCTGCAGAGTGCCAAACTATTCGAATAGCCGCGTCCGCGGTTATGGACAGTTGGAGTGGCCATATTGTTCCCCCGTCAGATGTTTTCAAAATGACTTGTGAAATGAATTGAGAATTTGACTTGACCACAATAGAGTTGTGATATGAAATACAAGTTCCCACTTAGGTGTTATAAAATTTCAACTAGCTTTTCTTGCTTCTGAACCTTAGTAGAGGTAAATCTGGCTTTTTGCAAAACAACCCTAGAGCTTACTGTCCTACTACAAAACCCCTTTAACTGTTAGTATTAGTTTGCGAGTACTTAAAGAGTACTCATGGCTTTGTCCCTGGCTATTCCCGTGGCCAGACTATGAAGAGGAGTACCAGGACGAAGGACCCCAGGAAGGTTACGACAACTAGGATCATCTCCCATCGTCAGTATTGCCTGTGACCCCGAAGATGGAGCTTCACCTATGCTACCTTTATTATTACGTATTTCCGCTGCTTGAGTTGTATTAAGAACTGGATCATGAAATCCTTATTTGTGTAAGACCTTATGTATGGTTTGTAATGGATAATGTACTGTGGTATCCAAATATGTTATGTCTCGCAAAAATGGTAATCCTGGGATTGCGATGTATGGCATAACAGGTATCTGGGATTAAAAATCCGGGTGTTGACAAACAGGTGATTGGTTACCCCAAATTTGGTGTATCCAAACCAGGTGTCTAGGTCAAAGTTGAGGCTTAGTATGATGATCCTGATCCTGTAGAATCCCTCAAAAAGGTGTGGGTTGTCATAACTGGGCTGCAAACAAAGTGGTGTGAATGGAACACCCTTGATCAAGCTGTCTCTGCATGTGGGATCCTGGAGGATGTTGACTGGTTGTCAATCTTTAAGGACAATGCTAAAGAGGTGAGGGTATGATCAAATGCAGGGACCCTTCCAAGTTACCAATAGGGAGACTGTTTGAGTTTAATAACCACTTATTCCAGCTGAGTTTTACTCTTGATGTGACCTCTCCCACCATGGATGAGGAGGAGGATTTACTCTCTGATGAATTGAATGAACATAGGAAAGTTAATGAATATGATTTGTCAGGAGGTAATGGAGGAGGTTCTGTGAGGGATCCTAGTAGTAATAGGAATCTTGGTGCTAATCAAGTTCAAGACAGTAGGAATGGGACTAGTTCTTCTAGAGTCAGGATGGTTGGTGATGTTTGCTCTGCTACTACTGTATTCAAGTTGCGCCTTCAAAAAGGCTTGATTGATGCTGAGTGCATTAAATTGCCTGAGGAAATTTGGTGGGTGACTCTGCTGTGGTTGAGGCACAAAAATTCTAGGCTGCTGAGCAGGAGGAAAAGCTGATTTATGGAGATGATATGGAAGTGTATGTTACTGACCAGATTGCTGCTCTACCTGAAGATATTATGCCAGTATTTTCCAGTGCACAGCCAAAAAAAGGAGAGGTAGGGAACAATAACAAGAAGAAACAGAAAGTCTAGGGACCTATCCAAGCTGTTAGACAAAGTGCAAGGGTGGATAACTCTAGGAATATTCTAGAGAAAGCCATGGACCTGAAGAAGATGACTAATTTGGATGCTCCTAAAACAATGAAAGGTATAATGAAAACAAATCCTTTTGATGTTATTTCTGTTTTTGATATAGAAATAGTTTCTAATGATATAGGTGTTAAATTTCCTTTAGATGATCTAGTTGTCAGTAGTAGCACTTCTTCCTATTCCTTGCATAATGATGAGGGATTAGAAGAACTTGCTGATGGTTGGATAGAAGTAGTTAATAGATCTCGAGGCAAGCACCCCAGGAAGAAAAAATTATGATATGTGTTTTCTGGAATAGCAAGAGCATCTCTGCCCCTGGTAGACAAAAGTTTATAGAAGATAATATTTTTCCTCTTAAAGTAGATTACATTGGTTTCCAAGAGACTAAAAAGGATAAATTTAGTAATACTTTCTTAAGGAATTTGTTAGGAAATAGGAACTTTGCTTGGAACTTCCTGCCCTCTGTTGGGACTGCAGGAGGCATCCTTGTTGGTGTTAATTTAGATTTATTTGATGTAGTGGCTTGGGATATTAGGACTTTTCTGTTAGTGTTGTTCTTAAAAATAAGATTTCTGATGTTACTTGTAGGATTACTACTGTTTATGGCTGTGCCTATGAGGAGAGAAAACAGGAGTTTATTTCTGAACTACATGAACTCTTCCTTAATTGGGATAGTTTGGCTTTGATAGGAGGAGATTTTAATTTAGTTAGATCTCCTGAAGATAAGAGTAATGGTAATGTAGACTTTAGATGGATAGATAAATTTAATGCCTAGGTTGAACTCTGGGCTTTGATGGAGATTGGGCTCTCTGGTAGATCCTTTACTTGGGGGAACAACCAGGAGGATTTGATTATGAGTAGGATTGATAGGGTTTTTTATTCCACTAGCTTTGATGCTATTTTTCCTTTAGCTAGTGCTAGGGATTTACCTAGAATTGGCAGTGATCATACCCCCATTATCTGGGACTTAGGGGATGGTCAAATGATTAGGAATAGGAGATTTAGATTTGAAAAATGGTGGATTAGTAGACCAGATTTTAAGGACATTGTGATTAAAGCCTGGTCTCTTAAAGTTGATAGCCCTAATATTCTGGATAGCTGGCAAGATAAGGTTAGGTTATTTATAAAACTTGCTAAAGGGTGGAATATTAATATTGAGGCTGCTCTCAGGAGAGATAGGAAAGCTCTGATGGAGGAGTATGATTCTTTAGATATTAAGGCTGAGACTTGCATTCTCTCTACTGAAGAGAAGGAGAGACTAGATCTTATTCTTATGGATCTAAACTCTTTTTGGGTTTTAGAAGAGATTAAAGCCAGACAGAGATCTAGAGACAGAAACATTTTAGAGGGGGATAGAAACACTGCTTATTTTCATGTTGTAGCCAACCAACATAGAAGAAAAAAAGCTTATTCACACTCTTGATGGTCCAGATGGCCCTGTTTCTGAGATTGATGATATGATTAAAGTAGCTTCGGACTATCATAAGGAGCTGTTTAGAAAAGAAGAAAGGCCTGACATTCGTTTATGTCATGATTTCTTTAGTGCAGATGAGAAAATTAGTTTAGAGGAGAACCAGGTTCTCAATTATCCTTTTTCTGAGGAAGAGATTAGAACTGCTGTTTTTAGTTCTTATGGGGAAGGAGCTCCTGGTCCTGATGGTTTGTCCTTCCTATTTTATCAAACCTACTGGGATATTATTAAGAGTGATCTTTTGCTTATGTTTGAAGCCTGGTTTATAGATAGACTAGATATTTTTAGACTTAATTTTGCTATGATCACTCTCACTCCTAAAGAAAACAATGCTAGATCTATGAAGAAATTTAGACCCATTAGTTTACTAAATTTCTCTTTCAAGTTTTTTACTAAAGTGCTTACTAATAGGCTTGCTCGTGTGATTGATAGAATCATCTCTAGTAATCAATCTGCTTTTATCCGGGGTAGATTTATTCTAGAAAGTGTGGCCACTGCCCACGAGGTTATCCATGAGGTTCATAGGAAGAAAAATAAATGGCTAGTGTTTAAAATTGACTATGATAAAGCTTATGATAGAGTCAATTTAGATTTCCTTTTTGAAATTTTAGAATTAAGGGGCTTTGATCCTTTCTTTGTGAGACTGATTAAGCAGATCTCGCAGGGAGGGTCAATTAGGGTGAAAGTTAATGATGTAGAGAGTGAGTTTTTCCTTACTAGTAGAGGGCTGAGACAAGGAGATCCCATTGCCCCCCTCCTGTTTAACATCATGATTGATGTGTTTGCTAAGATGCTAGGTAGAGGAACTAGAACAGGGGTCATTAGAGGGCTCTGTGCTGATCTGGTGCCTGGAGGTGTAGTCTGTTTACAATATGCAGATGATACTTTACTTTTTCTCGAGAATAATGATAGAATTGATGTTCACCTTAAGTGGATTCTTACTTGTTTCGAGCAGATCTCTGGGATGAAAATCAACTATTCCAAGAGTGAACTCATTCCTATTAATCTTGGGCCCGATGAATGTCAGTCTTTCATTGATATTTTCAACTGTTCTTTAGGTAAATTCCCTGTAAAATATTTAGGTATCCCTCTTCACTTTAATAAACTTAGAAGAGAGGATTTGCAACCCTTAATTGAGAGCGTTCTGCATCGAATCACTAGATGGAGAGGAAAACTTCTTTCTTATGCTGCTAAGGAAGTACTTATTCAGGTTTGTTTATCTAGTATTCCTATTTACTTGCTTTCCTTCTTCAAATTCCCTAAGTGGGCTCTGAATATCTTAGACTCGCACTTGGCTAATTTTTTCTGGAATGATGAGAAAGGTAACCATAAAATTCACTTGGCAAATTGGGCCTCAGTCTGCATGAAGAGAGATTTTGGGGGGATGGGTATTCCTAACCTCAAGGATCTTAACCTGTTCTTACTGGGGTCTTGGGTTAAAAGATATATTAATGGGGAGGGGACACTTTGGAGGAAAGTGATAGATGCTAAATATAACACCAGATCTCCTAATATTCTTTGTTGTAGAGATATTCACCCATCTACCTTCTGGAAAGGGGTTATGTGGGCTTCTAGAGCTGTTTCTTTAGGCTATAAATGGAAAGTTGGTAATGGTAGGCAAATCAGATTTTGGGAAGACATCTGGTTTGGTAACTCTCCTCTAGCTACCCAATTCTGGGATTTATATTTGATCTCTAATCAGCAAACTAAAACCATAACTGAGCTATGGGATGGTTCCTAGCTCAGGTGTGATTTTAGAAGAATCTTCTCTGATGAGATGATGATTCAATGGTTAGATCTTGTTAACATTGCTAACTCTATTATTCTGGATGATTCAGTTGACCAACTAGTCTGGCAATATGAAACTTCTGGTGTGTATTCCTCTAAATCCATGTATGTTGTGGTCAATTTTAGAGGGGTGTCTCCAATTTTTCTTCCTCATGTTTGGTCTTTGTAAATTCCACCTAGGATTCAGATTTTTCTGTGGTTGCTCTCCCAAAATAAAATCATGACTAGGGATAATTTGAGAGCTAGAGGTATTCCTAAACCACTATAATGTAATTTGTGCTCTGAGTTTGAATCTGTGAATCACCTTTTCTTTGAATGCATTGTTTCTAAAGTTCTGTGGGATGATGTTTTTGAGGTTTTTGGTATCACAGTAGATAGTTTCTATTCTGTTGCTTCTAAATGGATTGCTAATAAGAGATATATGCATTTTAATACTGTATCTTCGGCAATTCTCTGGGCCATCTGGAATAATAGAAACAGTTTAGTTTTTAACTCTTGTTCTTGGGTTAACATGAAGCAGGTGTGGCGTCTCGTCCTCCTTTATCTTCGGAACTGGAAGGTTCCTTTCAAGGATTTTGAGGGGGGAAAGCTGGAGATGTTCATGAACAGACTGGTCCACAACCTAAGAGCGCCCTTGGGGCTCCCGATGATCTGAGATGCACTGGTTTTGAGTGGGTTTCCACTTGGAAGACTAGTGCTACCTCCAAGCATGCTGGACGCGCAACTCTGGAGTACCCGAAGGCTCATCCCGAAGAAGAAGACTCGGTTCACGTGGTCTTGGGATGATTAGCTTCAGTCTGCTCCCCTGTTCCTTTCCTGGTTGTGGGTTTATGTTCGTTTCCCCTCCGGCTCAGTCTGTAGTTTGTTTTGTAGCGTTTTCAGACGGTTCTTTGAGCGCTTGGGGTTTAAGACTTTGTAGCTTTTTGTTTTCAGACCTGGGTGTGTGTTTGGTACTTGGTGTGGTCTCGTTTTCTTAATAAAATGGGGCCGAGGGAGCGATCCCTTTTCATCTAAAAAATATTCCCACATACCTACAACATTTATAATGCAATAACCATGTTTAATATTGATCTTTAGGAATTTATCAATGATCTCCTTTATTTTAGTTATAACTCTGCGGGACAGAAAAACTCTGTTTTGTGTATTTTGATCTTTCAAGGACCTAAACTAAGTTCAATAGAGCTAAGATTATGGGAAAGACGATGACATGGAGTGATTGGACCTCACGAGGGAGTCCCGGAGGCCCGAAAGAGGGTGGGTGTCGCGGCCTGCCCTACTACACGCGCCACCACACCTCTTTCGGTCCTCGTCAGTCCAATTCGCTTCAATCTTTTCCCCAACAATTTGGTTTGACCTAAAAACTGCTATAAAAAGGGTCCCCCAGGGCATTCTCGAGGAGAGCGCCACAGAAACACAAAAACACCAAAAAGGAGTCAGAATCAGCGAAGATTCGAGGAAAAACTCTGTCGGAGCCGCTGCCGAACGGATCTAATTCTCCAACATCTCCAACTGCATCACCATGATGAAGAGGGAGTAGTCCACCTCTGTACTATGGGTCTGTGGTAGTAGCTTAATCTCTCTCTCTCTCTCTCTCTCTCTCTCTCTCTCTCTCTCTCTCTCTCTCTCTCTTGTTCTTCATTGATCTAGTACCATATGAGTTGCCCAACATGATTATGGTCATATATGTAATTCCTATGAGGTGCATCTCTATTCTATGATTTGATATGTGAGATCGGAACCTATCTATGTGTAAGATGTATTTATAGATGCATATGATGTACCCCGTCCTTAATTGCTTATTTTGATACAACTTGTATGCAAGAGCGTGTGTGGGGGAAGTATGTAAAGCTAGAGTAACATGGTGGTGGTGATTGAATAGTGACAATAAATTCAAGATCTACTATGATTTTTACCTTTTTTTGTTATCTCACTAGGGATTAAGTGAATTCATGTGCTATAATTATCTTTTAACACCTTGATAATCTTGTTTGGTCAAGGTAGTATATTTATCATTTAAACATCATGTTAAAGTACTTAAGTCTATGCTCTGTTAATTCTTAATTCTATATTGCTTGGAGTTTTCCTTTTTAGAGGATTATACGAGAGATGTGTTGCATCATCTCTATGTTAGGACGTGATGCGCATATAAATGCTTATCAAACGCATAGTGATGTTTCACCAATATTATATTGATGATGAATTGGTTTATGTCCACTTCAACTTACAGTAGACAAGTGAACCCATGAACCTCAGTCTAACTTTTATCATAAGAAACAACCTTAAAACACTATCATTTACCTTTGCTGCAATTTATTATCACTAAAAGCACAAAAATATTTTTTTCTTGCAAACACAAACAAAACACAAAAGACCTTTCATTATTGCATTTACTTTACTTGCATACTTTACTACTATTTTTACCTTTACTTGTTTTTATTATTGTTTCATAATACTAATATGAAACCTTGTGCTTGACAACCACGCTGTGGAGTTGGGGATACAAAGTAAAAAACTTTGTTTTGTAGGTTACTTGAGAAGAGAAAAAAATACTCTTTGCCAATTTCCCGAGAGTTCAATATGAACCATCGAGTCACCCTTGTGAAGAAAAGACTAGTGCTACAACATTCTGCACCTGGAGTCCCAACAAGTTGGTAAACATAGAGTTGTTGCCATCAATGATGCAATCTTGCAGCTTCAAAAGTGTGTTCCTACTCCGTGATGGAAGGTATGTTGGTGGTACATGAAGAAATGTTGCATCTTCGAAAGCGTGAGTTGTCTCGGTCTATTAATGTATACGTGGTTCTCTGCAACATGTCACCTATGATGAGATTTTCAAACAAGGATGACTCAGGCCTCTTTGTAACTTCAAATTTTAGAGAAATACGGGATGTCAAAAGCAGTGACACGATCATACAACCAGTTTCTAATTTGTTGGTACTCTTGACAGTGATCAATTCACAAATTTAGTTCAATAACAAATATGAAATTAGCAAATAGATTTCGCTCCGATCATCCGGAACAACATTAAGTTACGATTATGCAGAGGCCACCAACGAAGGGCTAGGGATGCTGACCTTGACGGGTACTACACCATGGAGGTGCCTATCATGGCCACCCACGAGGAGCTAAAAATGCTAGACTAGTTGTACGAGACCTGGCGTAACGGCAAAGAGTGGGCCCCTACGAGTTTCTTGTGATATGTTGAGTTCGTGTCAAATATTAGTGTACGAGTTGGGTTACATTTAGAATTGTGTTGTATTATGGATAGATTACACTGCAAATCATGACCCGGTGCGCGACACTTTTTGGGCGGCAAGAGTGGAAAGTACCTGTAAAAGTTGGTTAGCCGAAGAATGAGCATTGGCAGCGCCAACTTGCTCCGGTGTTGCATCTATTGTTGCTATTGTGTCATTTGCGGCACCTATATGCGTCACAATCCAGTTTTGTCGGGTCCTACCATTGGTTTTTCTTTTCCCACCCGCTTTTCGATGTTCCCACCACTCTAATCGTTGGTATTGCTAAGATTTTGAATGATCCTGTCTAAAATTAGACCGTCATGTGTATCCTTAGGCAAATCTTTCACTTTCCCCTTTCTAAAATGCTCATTTCCCTCTACACGCTAAACCCTTGACGCCGTTGCCACCCACCGATTACATCGTCAAGGCCGATCGATGACAAAAAAAGTGAATCCCTCCCACCTTCCTCTCTGTAGGCCTCCGCCTCCCTCTTTGCCCCTCTGATGTGCATTACCGACATCGCATAGGTCATTGGTAAGTATTCTGCCCGTATTTCGGTTTGTTTCCATCTTTGTGGCATCCTAGAAAATCCTCTAATTAGAATTTTCTTATTATTTTATTTTTCTACATCATCATGACATCATAATGCATCATCATGTTCATCGTGCAACATTGCATGGAATATATATATTTAAATTGTTGCATTTAGTTATTGCGCTTGTATTTGTCTCTTGATATTTGTATTTGATTTTGTTCGTCCTCTCTATTCTATCTCTAGTTGGTGCCAACTGTGTTAGTGTCTCTAGTGGTTATGTGGCATGGGTAATGCTTTGGCTGTGTTATCTTTGGTGTTAGTGTCAGGTTGGTTTCGAATAGGATCGCTTACCCCTCTCTAATAGCCGACAATTGTATCGTGTCTCTATAGGTTATTTTAGTGCAAGCTTTGCTGCCGCTTGAGCCCACCATACCCATATAGACGAGAGCAGCCAAATTATAAGTCATGCTAAGTACTTTCCTTAGTACTTACCCTCGTTTGCTTTTCCCTCCTTTGTGTCGAAATTTGTTGGCCTGACTTTGACAGGTATGAGATCGGCAATGTTAGCAGGGTTACACTTCCGGCTTGGCCTGGGCATGGTTCTGGACGTCATTGGTTATTTTTCAGTACTCTTAGTCCCATTTATATTCTTATCCGCACCCAGATGATATATCACTTTCAATGTGATTTGGATCTTGGTAATGTATATTTGTATTCTTGACTCGTTGAGTCATTGTTCTATGTATGTGTTTCTTGTGTGATCCAAGGGAACCATTGGGTAATGGTATTACTTCGTTTTGCACCAGCACACAAGTACTTAGTGGACATCTTTAAATCGTTTCTATGCAGGTTTGGTGGGAAATCGTTGAAATATGCATAGGACCGATTCGAGGGCGTCACAATCGCCCCCTTGTGATCACTACCTCCATTTGTGCCTTATACATGGCTCTTTTCCCATCATTTTCTCTTATGTTAGATGGCACGAGGAGGGAAGAGAAGTGTTTCTTCGCATCAGCAAGATCCCGGGTGCAATACCATATTATGAAAAGCAAAGATTGGAAACCATAGAAGTGAACAATGCAAAAATCCAATAAAGCAATTTTGCACACATGTTCCTTATACGCACATCCTCTCACGAAGTACCCGTTGTTCCTGGAGAGAACAATATTAGGGATAAGCTTGAGGATGAACGGGAAGATCCTTTGTTTGAAAAAGGATATGGAGTTGAAGAAGAGGATAAAGAGGTAGATAAAGACGGACAAGTTCGAAAAAGGATATGGAGTTGAAGAAGAGGATAAAGAGGTAGATAAAGACAAACAAGGGAAGAAGCGAGCATAACAATAGCGGGGATGAAAGTGGCACAAGTAATGAGGAAGAGGCAATGGGCATACAAAGACGAATAGAAAACGAAGGTACATAGTACAATTTGAAATTTAGTGCAGAGTGCAATTTGAATTGTAGTGCATAGTGCTAATTGAATTTTAGTGAATACTACTAACTGGATTTTACTGCATAAATCTAACTAAATCTTAGTCAATTATGCTAACTGGATTTTACTATGAACTGGAGGTATATACACATAGTGTGCAAACTGAGTTTCATGCGTACATTCTTGATACATTTAGTGCGAGTGATGAATGGGGGGAATATGAGGGGTTTTGCTAAGATGAGGTTAATAACAAGAAGTAAAGGGATATTCAAAATTTACGTCAAATCCAACAAGTTAGGCAAGCTCTCTGGGCTTGCAACGGCTAACTTTGCTTATTACATTGCCTACTTGGCAAAAAAAAGATGACATATCCTTTAGGTTTACATATTGAAAAAGGTTGATCAAAAACCGAAGTTGTGATCTACTAAACATAATCAACAATTCTCTATTAAACCTTCTTGTTATGTTACACTAGTATTATTTATCCTAACACATGTTTCTAAAATTGCAGAAATATTTCGGTATTGATCTTTTGTGTAAAGGTTGGGTGATGAGGTTAGTTGGAAAAAATGGCGTGATTTCAAAAGCATGCTAAAGAAGATGTATTTCAAAATTGACTTTACTGTGAAGATAATATTACAAATGGTAGTAGAGATAGAATGACCAACACTGATTGTGCAACGTTATGTGAGTACTAGAGTTTGGATTCTACCAAGAAAAATGCTCGAATAAATACAAAAAATAGTGCTAATCAAATAAAGGTCTGTCATACTTCTGGATCAAGGAGTTTTGCCAGAGATACATAGTGTGATTATCATCTAAGTTTTCTACATATACTTGGTATCCATTTTCTAGATGTTTAGATAGGGTTTTTTCTTGATATCCTATTTCTGAATGTTTACATCTTTGATCAGGACAAAGCTTATAATCGTCTAATTACAAGAGTTAAGCTGTACAGAGCCACATAAGACCAAATACAACATACCTGTTGAGGAAGTGGTAGAGAAATATTATAAGTTATTATTCACTATCTTCCAACATATGATGTATATATGCGAGGCTTAATGCTAGTGCTAATGTTGGTACAAACAATATTCTAGGATAATAGGCAAAGAGAACTTCTACTTGATCCAGACCTTGAGTTCCGAGATATTGAAGAAGGTGACTGTTATGCTTGTTTCTTTCCAAAAGATACAAGAGGCAGAGTTCGTCGATTGGGGTTGTTACCTTATGCTTGCAATGTGATTGAGATTGCAAGAACATCTGGGAGGTGTATAGAAATAATAGAGGGGAACCATGAGCTTAGAGCGTCGAATGACGTCCTTATCACCAGGTTGGATGCCTAGGATAAAAGAATAAATTCAATGCAAAAGAAGTTGGATAGTCAACAAATTTATGCTAACAAATCTTGCATAGCAGGGGCAAAGCAATAGTCAACCATAAACTAGTGTGAAATCACCTCTTCGAAAAATGACTTGAACTCTGCAGTCTATCCTAGATGTGTCTATGTCTCAAATTTCTGCTAACCATATTGTTGCCTCATTGCATATTCCAGGCTAATATGGCAGTCATGGAAGGTTAAATTTGCTGATGGCTTGGACGAAAATAAATATAGATACATCCATTCAACATGTGCACAATGCCAACCATTGTATTCGATAGGATTAATTTGGAAGCCAAGTCTTGAGTTTTTTAGGATGCTAAACATTTGGATCCTGGGTTTTTTTGGTGCTAAACATTTGGGTAACTTGATGCCGGAGAGTGATCCTTGTGTGTGTGGATATGCTGTAACTTAAACTTTGAACCCCTTTCATTCTCTGTTAATGGATCAAGGCAAGCCTTTTTGTCTTTCTTCAAAAAAATAAAAGGATATAGATATGCCAGGAGCCGAGTCATGTTTCATTTTTATCTATTCACAAACCTTTTGCTGATTGATGCAACAAATTGTAGCATGCCATAGACTACCGGAGAGTGATGACGCCCATGCCAATGGACAGTCACAAGGATAGCCCATGCCGTTTGACAAGCACAACTACCAGAGAGTAATGATGCCCACACCAATGGAGGCATGTCCCACCACCCACGTGGCCAGGGCAAGCATCAACACACCTCGCCCCGGAGCCGCCGCTCCGTCCTCCTTGCATAGCAAGGGAGCTCCTCATGCCAACCTGCCACCGATCACGAGACGCCGAAAACAAGCGCCTCGCCCACCAAAGCGGCACCGCCGTCCTCAATCCACGACACACCTCTGTCGTGGACCAGCACAGCCGGCTAGGACCGTCGTGCCCTAGCCAGCCTTCCACCCACGACGACCTTCCACAACCACCAAGACGCCAACGGAGCTGGGCACAGCCTCCACGAGACCACCGCGTTGAGGCATCCTCAGACCCGCCATCCTCTACACCACTGTCGCGTCGAGGAAAACCTTTGGCCGCCGACCACCCAAACACCACCGCGTCCCCAAGGTTGACGCCGCGACATCCGCAACTCCGGCAAACGGACGACGCCTGCGTCGGAGAAGCAGCATGACCTTCCCTATCGGACGCCCGTGGTCAAGGGGCACTGCCCCGACCGGATCCACGCCTGAGCCCGCCGGCTTGGCATGCCGCCCGGCCGCAGGAGGGGCGCCATGGCCACGGCCCACCCGACCCGTCCAAGGCCCAGATCGGGCCCGTGCACCACCCTTCCCCTTGCAGCTGCGTCGTCCTGACCGCCTCCGCAAGCCACCGCCCAACACCTCTACACCAGCCAGCCGCCCTGCTAACCCCTGCACGCACACCAATTGGGCCGCCGTCGTGAGCTCCCCAACTCCCGAGTGCCGTCACCGTAGAGAACCAGACCCGCAGCCGCCGGCTCCACGTGGGCTTTGCCCGGTGGAGGCGACCGGCGACGAAGGGGGGGGGGGGAGCGCTGGGTTTTTTGGCGGCCGGCGCGGAGTCGCCCAAAGGCAAGCCTTTTTGCCTTTCTTCAAAAAAAAAAGGATATAGATATGCCAGGAGCCGAGTCATATTTCCTTTTTATGTATTCACAACCCTTTTGCTAATCGATGTAGCAAACTGTAGCATGCCATAGCTCTGCACCTGTTCCTAGCTAGTATTAGTACATGACTATCACATTACACGCACTGTACTACTATGCTTGTTCGTGTAATAGTATCACGAATTCTTCCCTCATTTATACAAGTAGTGTGAACAAGAGAGGGCAAGGCGTCAAACGGCAGCTTAT
Organism: Avena atlantica; assembly: GCA_910589765.1. Taxonomy (NCBI): domain Eukaryota; kingdom Viridiplantae; phylum Streptophyta; class Magnoliopsida; order Poales; family Poaceae; genus Avena; species Avena atlantica. Next base: position 344,037,595 of record OU342738.1, on the reverse strand, counting down.
CTCTTCCTTCGTTTTGCAAGGTGTAAACACAGAGAGAGCTGGCGGCGGTCACTCCTCGGAGTCGGAGTCCAGCGGGCAGGTGCCGTCATCGACGACGGCGAGCGGATCGAACATGTGCGAGGCCGGGTCCATGCACCCGCTCACGATGTCCAGCTTGCAGCGGTCTCCGCCTTCTTCGTAGAAGCTGCCGATCTCGCAGCTCGTGATGACGATGTTCTCGTCCGGGAAGATGGCTCTGTCGCAGGCCCCCTCCATGTTGAGCTCGTCTGCCAGCCCCTGCACCAACATCACAAAATTTTTGTTACTCACTTCCCGTATATGAATATGATGATGACCAGCGGCAGAAAAAACATATTGATTGAAGCTGGAGGAAAATTAAACCTACCTCATTGAAGAAGCTCAAGGGCTTGTTGAGCCATGGTTTGGGGACCTTGAACTTGAGGGTGTAGGCGCCATCCCATTCGCTTCCATTTGTGAAGGAGAAGACCAGTGTCGTGGCTGCAATATATAGCACGCAAATATATGTGTTAGTAACCATATTCATTGCCTAGTATGATACGATCTAGCTCGAAATATAATGTTCACTGACCGTGCTGCGGCACTCGGATCCTGATGGTGTATATGGGGGGACAGGCTGATCCCCTCTCCTGCAGCGTCATCTGCCTCGGCTCGCCGCCGCACATGATCGGCTGGTTAAACCCCCCTGCAGGTTCATCAGTTAGCTAGGAGTATGTACATCGAGGCACAGAAGACCAAATCAATCTCGTCCAGGCACTATGAACACAAGATGGTATCTGGATTCGGGAGTGTCTAGTTAGTTAGTTATAGCTACCGTTGAACGCGATGCCGAACTGGTCGCTAGGTGTCAGCTTGGTTGTCCCCGGGTTGTAGAATATCTTCAGGCCCTCTCCCTGCCACACAAACGGATCATCGGTTGCAAGGATTTGGTTAATAAAACTTGTGTCTTAATAATAAAATTAATAATGATATAAAGCTCGGACAGTTGCCCAGGAAACGTTGTGCCTGAAATGAATCAGATGCAGGTATAGCATGAACGACATGTATTCAGTTCAGTTTCTTAGTAGAATTTTCTTTTCTTTGGACGAATCTTTATACTAGTATCTTATGTGTGCCTACGGACTCAGATCCGTTACTTGATTTTTGCATCGATTCATGCAAAGGTACTGAAGACAGATTTAATGTAAAAAAAGACTTAATAATTAGTTATTACCGGAGCAGGAGGAAGGCCGTTGGTGGTCTTCCAGTAGACGGGCGCCTTTCCTAGCTCGAACTCTGCCCACGTCGGAAGCGAGCACCTGAGACGATTAAACACTTCCTGTAAATTAACTATAGTACTGGACGAGCTCGGAGCAGAACAACCCAGATGTATAGCTAGCTTACTCCTTGGTCTGCGGCACGGAAGCCGCCGTCGCTGTCTCCGTCGCCGTGGCAGAGGCGGCCGCGGCCGCGCGGACCACGGCCGAGAAGCTCCGGCAGGTGATGACCGTGGCACGCGAGGGCCGGCTACGGCGGCGGTGGAAGGCGGTTGCGCCGCCGCCGCCGCTCAGCCGGCTGCAAGAAGAGAGCGTGGCCATCGATCGTGTCTTCCTGTGACGATATCTACTCTGCTTGCTTGCTTGGTTGGATTTTTTGCAGGTATGGCTCAGTTAAAAAGATCAGGTCCCTGTGCTCGTCGGAGGAGTATATAAGCGTGGATAGAATAGACTCCCGAGCGTGCGTGCGTGTGTGGTGGGGAGGTGGCAACGACAGGGCGGATGATGCTACTCCTGGTGAAGGATTGCTGGACAACTCACACGGCATGCCTGATTTTTGTTTGGTTTAGCTAAGGGACAAAACAAAGCTCAAAGAGGGGGTCTAGATTTTGCCATTGGGAAATATCTTCTGTCATGGTGAAGTCGAAATATATGCTTTTCACACTCGGTCACTGGATCTTTTCCATGTTCATGCTTCTTCTTTGCTCACCGACCGAAGCTTAACGGTGCTCTGCGCAACCTGAAAATAAAAGAAGAGATGGTTTTCCCAAACAATAACGAACATTTTAGTTTTTGACACCAACAATAACGAGCAGTTTCAGTTCCGTTGAGTACTAAAATTGAACCTGAGCAAGAGAGCGTTACTCGAAATTCATGGATTGATGGCTCAAGCTCTGAGTCCTTAGACAGTTAGAACTAAACTCCTTGCATTACCCGCGTTTTGTGTATTGATTTACTTAGGACATGTGCTATGGCAAGCTCTTGTACAGATCGCTTATGTTTAAAAAAATAATGCCAGAAAATTGGATTATGGACTAAACGCCTCGTCTCACAGCACGGAACGCTAATTTGGGTAGCTAGCAACAGCTAGGAGCGCTAATCAAATTCTTGTGCGCTGAAAAAAAAAAGTAGTCCTAGCGACCGACGCTTCCTCGTACGTCGACGCTAGAGAAAATCCCCGGATCGGACGGGATGGAGGCCTAACCGCAAGTAAAATCAGCCTAGCGTCTGCTTTAAACGTCTGCGTTAAACATGCTCTTAGGGTCTATCAAACATCGTGCCATGATTATACTTAGAACATCTCCAACAAATGATGTATTTTGGGGCACAAGAAAATTGGGATAGAGCACCACTTTTGTTGTTTCCCCTTGTCCTAAAATAGGGCTCCCGTTCCAGATGATGTATAATAGGTCACTAGCGAAATTTCATATGAGCTAAAATAGGGCACCACACACATGGCTTTCTTCTCACACTTTGCATATAAATTTCATATTTGCAAAATATGCATACAGCCATAGCATATGAAATAAAATCTTTGCAAACTTGATAAGAAAGGAAATTAAATCATTACACATAGGTTCAAACAAGATAGTTTGACACAATCAAACATAAAATAATTTGAACAAGATAGATCATCGACACTAAAAACATAGTACTACTCCTCACCATTGCTACTAGTGAAGAAGAGATCCAACCACCTCTCGGAGTTGGGGTCGATTGTCGAGGGACCAGCTAGCTCCCTCTCCATCTCGGGCTTCTTCCTCTTGTTCTCGCCCCTCTCCACTTTTCTCTCGGACTAAACATCTTCGGGATGTTCCTCGGGTTCTTCTTCGTGGCGGTCTCATCGAACTCGGCTATGGCAATCTTCCACATTGCCTGCTCGTGCTTCTTCTGCTATGTGCATGCCGCAATCCATGGCTGGGGCGTGAGCATCTCCACGTCCTCGAGAGTATCGATCTCTAAAAAGTTGAGGTCGTCCCTTAGATGGACGAACCTCCATGCGGCGATGTCGAAGGAGCGGGCAGCCTCGTGCACTGACTAGTATGTGCCGAGCCACAATAATTCGCCGCCGGTGGTGATTTTGGCCGCAAAGTAGTCGATCGCGCGCTTGAGGACACCGAGGAACCTGGTCATGCCACAGGCCGGGGGAGAGGGAGGGGGGCAACAACATACCAATGATGGCGGTGGCTAAGGTTTGGCGTCATAGACCAAAATCGACGAAGAAAAGGAGCTAAGAGAATTTGTGACGGGGCTGTGGTGATGGGAATCGGCAGCGAGGCGACGCGGCGGGAGAGACACAGGAGAGGGGGGGAGGGGAGGTTCTGCCGGGCAGTTGGGATGTGCCATGGACGTGGGTGCACTGTCGCGCCCTGTAAATAATATATGGAAGATGATACCACTCCCCCGGGGGATCGCATCCCCCGGCGTGAACGGTTCATCAAACGCACGGTGGGGCCTGCTGTCCTTGTCTTGCACGCGCAAGACTCTGCTATTTTTTGCGTTCGTTTCCTGCTAGCTCGCCCGTGCCGCCAATCCACGCACCTGTGCCCGCGATTTGCGCCGTCCAGCCGTGGCTGCCGCCCCGGCACTGCCTCGCCGCGGCGCTCCTCTCCTGTGTCGTCGTGCCGCCAAGCCGCGCGCCTGTGATTGGGCCCGCCTAGCCGTGCGAGCTCCACGACCACCTCCCCATACGATCTCCCCCGTGTGAGCTCCACGGCACTCGCCGTCCTTCGCTGCCTTGCGCCGCCGGCCGCTACTGCCTAGCACCATAGAGGCCGTCTGCTCCGCTACCTCCCATGGTGTCGTCCATGAATCTGCGCTCCTCCCCAACGTTGGCAGCACTGCTATGTGCGGACGGCGGTGATGCTACACATGGCGACCGAACATGCGACACATGGCTTCTGGCGTTGCTACCTACGGCGACAATCGTTGCTACCCTGCGGTGAGCAACGCCGCTACCTTCAGCGAGAGGCCCTGCTACACATGGCGACCGACCCTGATACATACGGCTTCTGATGTTGCTACCTGCGACGAGCGGCGCTGCTATATGTTATTTTTTTCTTACAAGATTTTGCTCCGGCGATGTCTCCGGCGAAATCGGCTTTTGCTACATTAGTATAATTATATTGCTATATATGTTTTCTGATTTTGCTACAATAGCACAAACTTCTTGCTACGAGGTATCCAGCGAGGTCTCCGTAGAGATCTCCCAGCTATTCTCCGGCGAAGTCGATTTTGCTACATTAGTTCATTTTTTGCTACATTAGTAAAAAAAAGTTGCTATAAAGTCTCCGGTGAGTTGTCCGGTAAGGTCTCTGGCGAGCGTTGTCTTTTTTGTTCTGTTTTTACGCGAACTGTTTTTTGCTACAATGTAGCAAAACTAGGCATTATATAGCAAAAACGGAATTTAGTGTAGCAAAAGCGGGTTGAAAAGAACACGTGTCAGCAGGAGGACCCGGGGATCAGAAATTTTGATCCCCGGGGGACACATAGCACTCCCCATAATATATGTACCACTAGTATAAAAGTAACACTAGACTAGACAGGTTCGCGCGCTTCGCCGCGCCGTCTGTTCCGCGTTGTAGCATGGTGTGCGGCTGGCGTGGTGGCAGTTGCTTGCATGCGAACTCCATATAATTCTAAAGATATTTCCAGTGATAAAAACTTAGAAGATGATGAAGTAGGATGGTATCATATCTTTTAATATACTGTGTGTCTTCACCAAGGCAAAAGGATTGAGTATAAATTCAATCAGTGGCACTGAGTTTAGATTGCACGGTACACCACTTACTTGAAGTTGAACCATCTGAGTGACAGAGATAACCAAGTATTCAGGTGTCCCCTGTATCAGTTTTATCTCCCACCCACTATTGACATACTGTTCAAACAATATAGATAGCATCTTATACATACACATGAATACTTAATCTTGGGCAAAATGTAGAGGAAAATCACTCTCATTTAGCAGCTTCAGTCAGAACGGAAATGCAACATTTCTTCAATAAATTCACACACATGTTGAAGGTCCACAAAATAGGGTCTGAATATCTCTGAATTGCCCCTACATCAAGCAGCTTCAGTAGATGCAACATTCAACATGATAGACCACACAACATATGGATGTATATTCTAGTTATCTCATGAAGATATCGAGCTTTGTTAAAAAAAGTATATTTATTGAGAGAAAAAACGTAAGTCCATTTCCTGAAGATGAATCTTATATAGATGGATTTGTGCAAGCCTACAGGAGTCCATATCTTTAGTCTAAGAGAAAGTGGCTTAGTATAGATGGTGGCAGTGTGACAGTGAGTAAACCAATAAGGAAGAAAACCACAAGATGTTTTGTAGATGAAGCAAATATGTACAATGTGTAAGCTTACAGGATGCCCATTCATAGGTTATGGCAAAAAACAGAAGTCAACCAATGACAGTTCAAACATAAGGGTTTGCCCCTATGCTGTCCAGCTAGCTAGCTAAATCAACTAATCAAGAACCAAAAAAATGAATTCCTCGGACAGAAAACATGTAGGATCAATTCGCAAATGGTTGAGTTCGCTATAAATGAAATAAAAATAAATCCAAAAATAGAAGAGGCTATCTGTAACTATATTTTATACCATGAAACTAATTTTGCTTTTTATGTGCAACATCAACCTAGTCTGCATTTCCTAGGTCATATAGAGGAATATTATGAAGAAAGAAACCTACCTGAATATCATCCTAATGTAACCTATGTATTTGTATTTTTTCTCAACGGTAGTCAAATGTGTAAAAGATAAGTATCACCTGTGAATGTCCCATATTTTCTCCGTGAAGTTCAAACCTTGGCATCTTCTACATGATATGTCGTCTGAGATCATTCCAGAACTAACAGAGCAAGAACACATGGTATAAATATGTCAAGCGACCAAGCATAGTCCATTTCTTGATAAAGTTGGCAAACACAGAGATTGATCATCCCACTAAACTCCTAAATGCCAACCAACAATTTAATTACTCATCTGTTGCCTGAAAGGAGAAGATAAACCAAGGGTAAGAGACCGTAAGCTAACCATATTAATGAGAACTATGCAGATGTAAGCTTAGACCAATATACGCATAGTGTAGAAGGAATTTGCACTGATACTACATTGTCGAATGTAAAAATAGGCATGAAAATATACTATCCATAACCCAACTAACCCAAGACTCTTTTGCTTCTATAACAATAATTCTATCTAAAATAGCCATGACAAAATTGTGTAATTGCTAATATACACTAAACACAATTTATTCATCTCGTCTAACCATAGTATCAACATTTATTTAGCTCCCCACCTTTCTCTCAAAGTCTCACATGAAACATGACACTACCTACTGCCGTTGTGATGACAGTAGAACTGAAATTGTGTGTGTTCATATGCCTAAAAATGGAACTTGCACTAATTAATAGATCCCTTTACCCATTCAAATCACCGAGCAAGGATATGACAAAAAAGTAGTACATTAATTCCTGGACTCTTTTGGCTGCATCAAAATGGTTTAAATTACAACAACTAAATTAATATTTGTCTGCAGAATTCCAACAGGATCTAGAAGGCTACATCAATATGAATAAAAAAGGTACTAAATATGAGAAAATTTTAACCCTATGAACATAAAGTTAGTTACCTTCATAGAACACAGAGAAGAGAAGCTGCTATACTTAGTATTTTCACCATTTCTTCATCTACCTAGTATGTTTACAGTAGAGAGGACACTTTGCTGCCAACAAACGTGCAACATCAATTCTAGCAATCTTTTTACACGGAATTTAAAAAAATACAAAACACTTGATGGACCAAATAAAAGATCATTTCTCAGCACCCGCGAAGTTAATCTTCTTAATTATTTGATGATTTTGGTTCGAGAGTTAGCACTTTGTAAATATTCATCACATTTTGCTTATCATTAAGTATAAAGACAACTGAGACATATTATACATGGAAAACTTGAAGATAATGGATATATTGTATTCGGATACACAATGTATTTCAGCAGCTATCTGATAGAATGTATGCACAAAACTGAAATAGTTCAATGTCTAATTTAATTGGATAGCTTTACTTTCTAAACCACGGTCACCATGTCTGATGTAATTGGTTTCTTTACTTTGTAAGCTCGGTGCAGTAAGAAAAAATGTTCTATGTGGTCACAACACATGCAACTTAGTGTGTGGGTGCATGGGAAAAAACAAACACGTAACTTGTTTTTTTATTGTTTCCAGTTGTATCAGCACCACGCTCACTATCAGACATGTCAATACATGATAACTTGCCGGCTAATCTGGATGATTTGGAATCATTGCCATAAAAAGAAAATCGATTCTTTTTGACATATTCTGTTGGATTAATCTTCAGAATTGTATGCAACGCATCAAATAATGATTATAAATTGCGAGTAGCAAGTTAATTATTAAGCTACAGAATGCAGGAACGATGGCTAAAATAAGCTGGATAGATGAAAATTAGTAGGTGGCAGTGAACCTTAAGTTTGGTTTGATGGACAGTAGAAGAGTTCGAATTTACTTTGGTGTCTATGCTATCATCTTCTTTGGTATTTCTTATTATTCAATGGCTTTTTGCACACCTTCATCCAACATTACACGTCAAAAATACTGGTAGTATATCGTTTCCATAATTTCATAGAAGCCATTAAGGAGTATTCACAAATAACCATGGAGCTAGATGAAAAAACATACCACCACTCTGATCTTGGCAACAGGGGCTGCCTTACTATCTTCTAGTGGACCTGCTTGCCTAGCTTTTGAGCTCCATCATACATCCCTTGTACATAAGCACCCAGATTTAGAAACCGGTACATAAGCATAATGTGTGCATAAAGGTGCTTTCAAAAGGTCAATGGTAATTAGTATGTAGTCTTTGCTTGATGTTACCACAGATTTGATGCACAGGATGCTCAAAGTTCATTATTGTACCAATAAGATTTTGAAAGCATGTTTGCAGCTAAGAAGAGATCAAGATTCAATTAATGGAACACCAAAATACATGGTAAAATATTATGTTTATTAGTTCCTAGCAGAATAGGAAAAGGGCGAAAAATTAACTTACCCAACAAAAGATTAGACTTCCGCAGAAAGAAGAAAGAGGCCACAGAGCTAAACAATTTACAAATATCCAAAGAAACAACATAGAACAATAAACGAACACGCAAATAGTTTTCTTGTCTTCCGATTATTATGAGCACGTATAGACCAATAGGCAAGCAACATTCTAAGAGAATCAACAATTATCCAGTAGAGAAAGCATCATACTTTGTTGAAGAATCAAAGCTTCATAACATGCTTTTGTTGCTTGGGCTGCTGAGATCACCATGAGCCTCAACTCTCTAATGGAAAATATCATTATTCACTAGGGTCATGTGTGTGAACAACCAACCGGATGTTCCTTGTTCTCGTAGTTGAAATGAAGTTAGGAATCTTTTTTTTTTGAAACGCATGAAGGTAGGAATATGAAGACCGTCTAACACAAAGAACAAAAAATAGTTAAAGAAATAGCAGTAATAAAATTGTGGAAAGTAAGAAAAATGAAGAGGACTTTCAATCCACGGAATGGAACAGCTGCGGCTGGACGATGTAATGTACAGAACAACAAAATACTGGGAGTGTCCAGAAAGCAAAACCGACCACAAGAGAGAAAATAGCAGATGGCGGCTGTGTGCGTCCAGGTCGATCTCTCCGACTCCAAACCGTTCCAGCACTGGATGAAGCAGAGTGGGACGTGATGGCCGGTGGGGGCCGTTCCGACGTTGGACCGTCTAGGATATGAAGAAAAGTCCTACTCGCGGCCAAGGATCCTTCGAGAGCCGCCCGTCCCTCTTACTAGCCAAACAGTCAAAAGGCCAAACCCAAGAAGTCTCATCGCCACAACTTTGGAACACACAAGCCGGGGAATGTGGGTTTACCCCTCAAAGCATATATTCTCAATTTTTTCATAAAATATTGCTACATAGGACATATGCTAAGCTGAAGAAACCGTATTACCGTAAAATTAATAAAATTAACAGGTACATTGATTTAGCATTATTTAACAAATACAAATGTGGTTAAGTATCCTTAATCGTATTACCAGAGGTGCAAGTTGCCGATCAAAAGAAGGAATGATTTTTATAAACGAAAAGGATAACAAAACAGAATGATCAATAATTTTTTTAGTATATTGGATTGAGATAGACTACACCTCCACTCCGATCAATTATCTCAAAGCTGTAAAGAAAATATATTCGTGCATGTAAATTTTTCGCTTCCAGCAAAAAGAAAACAAGAACATACTGGTACCACAACCAGTTTATGCCTAGGTGAACTTACTTTCTTTGAGGATCCATATGAACTGCAAAGAGTAGGCAAAAAGCCTATTGCAGTAGAAGATAATTCAGGTCATTGATTTATGTAATAATTTCTATACGAAAAAGGGGCAACCAACATATTTTGAGTGTTACTATCAGCAGAATCTGTAGCTGAGAGATCTGAACAAACATAACAAACATAATTTCTAGCATGTCCAGGAAACTGACATTGAAAAGAAATGAATGATCTAATGTATCAGATTTGAATGTGTGGGACATCCATAATCATCCGAACAAATCTTATGATGAAACAGATATGTCTTTTATTAAGCCTATCCATAAGTAAAAGCTTAAAAATAGTAAGATTCAAGTGGATTGCATATTTTTTATAACAAATAAAAACTTACAGAGAAGATATAGTGCTCGGTGCTATAACCTGGAGTCATGCCAAGTATCGTTCTCATCAGTGAGAGTTAGGCTTTTCTTGGAGATAATAAAATACTGGTATTGTTGGCCTCGTCTGAATTAGTAAGATGGAAGCTGGTTGTTCACAGTTGATTACGTGCAAGATAGAAAAATTCCATATTCTACAAAGGAAAGGATATGAGGCCACTATTGCTTGGCTGTAGAATTTGTCCATCCCAAATATCAAGACAGAAAAGTAGATGTCAATTGCGTACAATGAATGTAGAGCTTCCAAGATACTGTAGGGGTTCGTAGCATGGAAAACAAAAAAATTCTACCGCATGCAAACAAACAAGCCAAGATCTATCTACTAGATTGTAGCAACGAATTGATAGAGGAACTTACCCTCGAAGATTCCAAAGCGGTTAACGAGAGCAGATTCTCGTGGATGATGTAGTCGTACTCTTTCCGATCTCAAGATCGCGTAGACGATCCTTCCGGCGCCACGTTTCGGCAGCGCTCCCGCAGTCGGTCACACGTTAGGTACTCGACGAAGACCTTCCTCTCCCTTGTTCCAGCAGGTAGCGGAGGTTGTAGCACTCTCCTCGCAATTCCGGCAGCACGACGGCGTGGTACCGGAAGTAGAGGGGAGATCTCGCAGGGCTTCGCCTTAAGCCGGAGCGAGTATGGTGGAGTATGAGAGAGATTTAGTGGTCTAGGGTTTAGACACACCAATTATAAGGCTCTAAACCGAAGGCTAGGGCAATTATAAGCTCTAAACCAAAACGGCTCTAAACCGGAGGCTGTGGCTAGGGTTTAGATTTAGAGGATAGGAACTTGTGTGTCTAGAGGAAGAGGCCCTGCCCCTCCTTTTATAGGTGGGAGGGGCGGCCAAGGGGAGGGAGTCCCTCCCCAAGTCGGCCTTGGGTGGCGCGCCGGCTTGGAGAGGAGGGACTCCTCCCCCAAGTCGGTTTCAACCTCATTTTGCTTGTTTCCCACAGTTTCCTGTTTTAGCCGTTTGACTTTCAAACTGGCCATTTGACTTTTCAGTTTTAGGATTCAATTTAATCCTTTATTTGGAACAGCGAGAACACTTAGTACATGATGCAATCATTCCAATATGTAATGACACATTCATGTACCCCTTCCCCCCCAGAGTGCCGGACATTCCGGAACCTTCTAGAACATTCCCGATGAAAACACCGGAATCATTCCGAACTCCGAAACGGGACTTTCCTTATATGAATCTTATTCTACGGACCATTCCAGATCACCTCGTGATATCCCGGATCCCATCCGAGACTCCGAACAACATCCGGTCTCTTTCTCATCATACCATAACTACTCAAACAACGTCGAATCCTTAAGTGTGTCTCCCTACGGTTCGTGAATAATGCGGACATGATCGAGACACTTCTCCGAACAATAACCAATAGAGGAATCTGGAAATTCATATGGCTCCCACATATTTCTACGATTACTTTGCGATCGAATGAACCACTTACATACGATACCAATTTCCCTTTGTCTCACGATAGTTTACTTATCCGAGGTTTTTATCGTCGGTATCTCTGCATACCTAGTTCAACCTTGTTACCGATAAGTACTCTTTTCTCTTTCCCGTGATATGTGATCCCTTGTGAGCCAGTCACATGCTTGCAAGCTAATTGGATGACATTACACCGAGAGGGCCCAGAGTATATCTATCCGTCATATGGATGGACAAATCCCACTCTTGATCCATGTGTTTCAACCAATACTTTCCGAACACTCAATGCCACCTTTATAGCCACCCAGTTACGGTGTCGTGTTTGATGTCATCAAAGCATCCATCCGGCAAAGGTGATATGCATGATCTCATGGTCGAAGGAATTAGGTTACTATGTATCAGAAAGCATATAGCAATTGAACTATTGAAATAACTTGATCTTTATGCTACGCTTATCTATAGGAGTATGTCCATCATATCATTCTCCTAATGATATGACCCTGTTGTTAATAACATCTCTATGTTCATGATCAGGAAACCATGATCATATATTAACCAACAAGCTAGTTTAACAAGAGGCTTTACTAGGGACTCTTTTATGTTTACAAATCACACAAGTATTAATGTTTCCTGTTAATACAATTATAGCATGGTATGTAAACATTTATCATAAGTATGAAGATATGATAATAACCCACTTTATTATTGCCTCTTGGGCATATCTCCAACAGTCTCCCACTTGCACTAGAGTGAATAATCTAGTTTCAAACCTTTGTGTATTCAACACCTATGGCTTTCCGGTGTTGTATTTACACGATTGCTAGTGGTCAACTGATCTCCGGATCTGACACTTCCAGGTCCGTGTGTAATTGCATGTATTTGCGTCTCTACGCATCACTCATTCTCTAATGAGATGGCTTCGTACAAATTTGGTCCTTTGGTGTGACCTTTAGTTCTTTGGGGTTAAAAACATGTTGACAATATTGTCGTACAATATATCTTCATAGTATTATCCCACTGTGAACTACACCTAGTTTGATAACAAACTACTTGACACAAATGCCCTCTTTTGCTGCTATAATAGCAGTCATATACTTAGCCGTTTGTTGTAGTATCTGCCACAATCTCTCAACTTTGGAACTCATCCAAATCCATTATGGAACTTACTTTCCATTATATTGTGCCACCCTTAGTTTAGATTGAGATAAACAATTTGTACTTTGTGACAAAACTAGTATCAATGTAGTACTTTTACAATGAACTAACCATCTATTTGTCACTTCTACAAACAATATATTCTTAGTTCTTCCAAAAGATCATAAGAATATCCTTACTATTGTCCAATGATCATATTATGAATTATTCTGGTATATGCTCACATCATTTAGAGCATAGGACATATCTGGATTTGTACATATCACAGCATAATTGATATAAATACTCTTTGTGATTTCATACATCAAGTATCAATCTATACTTGAATCTTTATTTCACTTACCCTGTGTCAATACACTTGAATATATCATCAATATTGAACTCATTCAATCCTTTCTGTGCGACAAGAACCTTTCTTGCAGTTTCTATATTGAACTCACTCAATATATCATCTATGTACTTTCGGCACAACCATATTAGCGTCTATTGATGCCAAATATTTGGGTTTTGCCTAAGTCTTTCATCAGGATGAAATTCTTAATATGTGTTAATAAAATATACATCTTCTCCAATCAACAATATGTCCTCCACATAATGTATTATAAATATGTCTTAGCGCTCCCACTTAATTTCTTGCAAACGCAAGCATCTTCATTGTCTCTGATGAATTTAAACTCCTTTAACAGTTTTATCATAGTGAAGATTCCAACTCCGCAATGCTTACTTCAACCATTGAAGTTTGCATATGCATTTAGCATCCTTTGAATTAACAAAACCCTATGGACCGTGTCATGCACACGTCCTAGGTAACAATTCTATTAGAAGAACTTGTTTTGTTTATTCAACTACCACATAACAAAATTATATGTAGTGGCTGCTACATTAATCCGTCTAGACTAAATATCGCTATGAAAGATCAAATCTTGTCATAGTCAACCTTTGAACATTGTTGTGAAATCTTTCCCAACATGTCGACTACTTCATAGATGTGAAACATCCATGTCTATTTCTTTATAGATCCAAACACAACTGTAAGGTCTTACACCTTTCTCGAGGGTCCTTCAAGTTCAAAACTTGATTTCTCGTGTATGGAACTATCACGGATTTTATGGCTTCAAGCCATTTGACGGAGTCAGGGCCCATCATCGCTTCTTTGTATGTAGTCAGATCATTATTGTCAAATAATGATTTAACTCTCAAATCTTGTTATTTGATTGTTTACCCGACCTACTTGTTTCAATAGAAACTTTGACCTTCGTAACCACAACCTTTGAGGCACGTGAGCCATGAGCATTGTTGTTGCCTCCGGAACACTTTTCGGCGCTGCGCAACTTTGCACATATAGCTAAGGTTCCTTTAACCTTATCAAAGTTCTATTGTCCTCCCACTTATCTTTTCACGAAAAATTCCTTCTCAAGGAAACTTGACATTCTAAGCGACAAACACTTTTGTCTCTGGTGTTATGGAGGAATACTTAACAGTTATTCGAAATAACATACAAAGACAGGTTCATCCGACTTTGGTTGCAAACATCCTTTTTATGCATAGCATGCCAATGTTTAAGAAAGGACAACTTGGGTTTTATCCCAAACCATAACTTTATATGGTGTCATTTCAACGGATTATGATGAAGCTCTTTTCAGTGGAAAAACGGTAGTCTCTCAAGCTTTTAATCTTTAAAATATAATGGCAGTTTTATGAATTACACCTTCGATCTTACCATGTCAAACAAGGTTTAATTACATATCTCGAACGCTCCATACTCTTATGGTGTTTCGGGAAAATGCAAATCAACGAAACGATTCCTTAAATCTTAGGTATTATGCTAAACTTGTAACTCAAATATCTTCCTTTATGATCTTATCATAAACTATTTATATTCTTGTTACAATGATTTTGCACTTCATCTTGAAAGTCTTTGAACTTTTCAAATGTTTCATAATTCATCCTTATTAAGTAAATATTCATATATTCACTCAAATTTTCGGAGAAAGCATATGAAGTTGAAATCCATCGCTCTTGACTACACATAATGGACTTCGTACAACAATATGTACAAGTTCCAATAAGCTAGTCATTCGTTCCCTTTTGGCCTATGAACGAAGTTTTAATTATCTCTAGGAAAGTTTCACAAGCGTCATTTGATCAAAATCAAAAGACTCCAAAATTCCATACACATGGAGTTTCTTCATGTTTTCTTTCCAATATAATTTAAACGGCGATGCCACTTCCTAAGTGATCTTTCAATCAATTTGTCTTTCGACATTTTTAGCAATAGTTTTATGGATGTGATTTTTCCAACGAGATTTGTGAATCATCCATCTTTTATGGATTAAGGCAATTATTTGAACAACCCTTTTGTTCTCATAATATCTGATAAAACAAATCTTGAAGGCAAGCTTTGATGTTTTAACGAGCAACACAATAACCCTTTATTTGTTCTCGATCAACATCATCACATATTCTTTTGCTAGTTACTTAGGCCATTGTAGTTCATGAATTGTGTTGTTTCGTATGACGATTCACACCAAGAAATTCAGTATCAAATACTTAAGAACCACATTGTTTAATAAGCAAAGAATATAGCCATAACATGTATATCATCTATATACTTAAACTGAACAATTCTAGTCTTTTCTTTTCTGCCATATATTTATGAGATTCTCTTTCAGTATTTCCTTTTCTGTTTGAAAGAATCTATCAAGATCAATAGTGGAGTCATACATATGACACATAGTCCAAAGCGTGTATAGTTAAATACCAATGTCTTTGGACTTGCACTTTGAAGTAGACCACCATCATCAAATGTTTGGTGTTCTTTCAAATTCCTTTCTTTAGTAATCTCTTGGTGTAGTAAACATTTTACCTACATCAAATATTCACCCTTATCATGTAATTATCCATGATCAAGCTACTTTTAGCTTATAAAGATGAATCGTGAGTATAATGTTGCTATCCAAAACCTTTTGGTGGATTAGGACAACTAGTGTCTCCAACCCTTTGCAAATTCTCATCAAATATGAGAACATGAATTTTGCCATATTATACTCTATCATGATGTAACCAAAACTTCGTTTCAGATATCACAATATCTTCCACACGTCATGGTTTCTGAAACAACTCTTTCAGATCCTAGATAACCTTGATATTAAGACAATCCTTTAAATATCAAGAATCATGGACACAAACATGATACTTATATACTAACACTTGGAATTATCACTCTTGTTTTAATACCAATTATTAAACTTCATGGAGTAACCGGAACTTACTCAAAGTTTGCAATAGGACTTTTAAACTTTAGATTAACACTTCAAAACAATACGATACCAGTTCGTAAAGTAACTAACCAGAATTCTATAGTTCTATCATCTCAATTATAACTAAGCGTAAGGTGGTAAACGGATGCCAATGACTACAACAACTATGCAAATTCACTTTGATTTAATTTATGATAAATTGAGTTCTAATTAATAATTAAATTAATCTAGGTGAACTCCCACTCAAAACAACATCCCTCACATTGTTTTAGTGATCACACGAACCAAATCCACCAAATCAAAACCGATCATCACGAGAGTTGATGTAGCTTCAATGGCGAACAATCAACATGTTCATCATATCTACTATATGACTCATGCTTTACCTTTCGGTGATCCGTGTTCCTGAGACCATGTCTGTACATGCTAGGCTCGTCAAGATCAAACCTTAGCTTCCGCATGAGCAAATCTGGCTTGCCCACGTTGTATACACTTGCGGAATCTAACACACCCGATCATCACGTGGTGCTTCGAAACAACAAGCTTTAGCAACGATGCTAACTAAGGGTGAACACTTTATGACTTGAAATTCATGTGCATGAGGGATCATCTTATAATGCTACCATCGTCTACTAAGCAATACAAGATGCATAAAGGATTAACATCACATGCAATTCATAATATGTGATATGATATGGCCTTTCTTCTTTGTTCTTCCGATCGCCATCTTCTAGCACGAACACGATCTCCATCATCACCGACATTGCATCAAGGTCAATGATGCTTCTCCATGGTTGTCGTCCACCGGCTTCAACTATTACAACTACTTTGAATAGACACGCGGGTCTTAACAGAAATTAAAGACAACCATATGGCTCCTGCCGGTTGCCGACTTACAATAAGGAACATTGCATACATCATATATAATCACAATCATGGCCATATCACATCACTGCACACCCCTGCAAAACAAAGTTAGACGCCTCTACTTTCTTTGCATATTTTACGTGGTTTGGGGATTTCAATAAGTGTCGTTCTAACTTACGAACAAGAACCACAACATTGATACTAGTATTGTTAATCACCCGTTGTAAATTGGATCTTAACTATGCTAGGAGAAACAGGCACCCGCAAAGCCACTTATGCAATACAAGTTGCATGTCAAGCGTGGAGCAAGTCTCATGAACGATGTCATGTAAGGTTAGCCCGGGCCGCTTCATCCCAACATACCGCAAGATGCAAAGTACACAAGAAGCAATCGACAATAAAAGCATCAACGCCCACAATGACCATTGTGTTCTACTCGTGCAACAGATCTATATATAGACACGGCTCTGATACCACTGTAGGGGTTCGTAGCATGGAAAACAAAATTTTTCTACCGCATGCAAACAAACAAGCCAAGATCTATCTACTAGATTGTAGCAACGAGTTGATAGAGGAACTTACCCTCGAAGATTCCAAAGCGGTTAACGAGAGCAGATTCTCGTGGATGATGTAGTCGTACTCTTTCCGATCTCAAGATCGCGTAGACGATCCTTCCGGCGCCACGTTCCGGCAGCGCTCCCGCAGTCGGTCACACGTTCGGTACTCGATGAAGACCTTCCTCTCCATTGTTCCAGCAGGCAGCGGAGGTTGTAGCACTCTCCTCGCAATTCCGGCAGCACGACGGCGTGGTACCGGAAGTAGAGGGGAGATCTCGCAGGGCTTCGCCTTAAGCCGGAGCGAGTATGGTGGAGTATGAGAGAGCTTTAGTGGTCTAGGGTTTAGACACACCAATTATAAGGCTCTAAACCGAAGGCTAGGGCAATTAGAAGCTCTAAACCAAAACGGCTCTAAACCGGAGGCTGTGGCTAGGGTTTAGATTTAGAGGATAGGAACTTGTGTGTCTAGAGGAAGAGGCCCTGCCCCTCCTTTTATAGGTGGGAGGGGCGGCCAAGGGGAGGGAGTCCCTCCCCAAGTCGGCCTTGGGTGGCGTGCCGGCTTGGAGAGGAGGGACTCCTCCCCCAAGTCGGTTTCAACCTCCTTTTGCTTGTTTCCCACAGTTTCCTGTTTTAGCCGTTTGACTTTCAAACTGGCCATTTGACTTTTCAGTTTTAGGATTCAATTTAATCCTTTATTTGGAACAGCGAGAACACTTAGTACATGATGCAATCATTCCAATATGTAATGACACATTCATGTACCCCTCCCCCCCGGAGTGCCGGACATTCCGGAACCTTCTAGAACATTCCCGATGAAAACACCGGAATCATTTCCGAACTCCGAAACTGGACTTTCCTTATATGAATCTTATTCTACGGACCATTCCGGATCACCTCGTGATATCCCGGATCCCATCCGAGACTCCGAACAACATTCGGTCTCTTTCTCATCATACCATAACTACTCAAACAACGTCGAATCCTTAAGTGTGTCTCCCTACGGTTCGTGAATTATGCGGACATGATCGAGACACTTCTCCGAACAATAACCAATAGAGGAATCTGGAAATTCATATGGCTCCCACATATTTCTACGATTACTTTGCGATCGAATGAACCACTTACATACGATACCAATTTCCCTTTGTCTCACGATAGTTTACTTATCCGAGGTTTTGATCGTCGGTATCTCTGCATACCTAGTTCAACCTCGTTACCGATAAGTACTCTTTTCTCGTTCCCGTGATATGTGATCCCTTATGAGCCAGTCACATGCTTGCAAGCTAATTGGATGACATTACACCGAGAGGGCCCAGAGTATATCTATCCGTCATATGGATGGACAAATCCCACTCTTGATCCATGTGTTTCAAGCAATACTTTCCGAACACTCAATGCCACCTTTATAGCCACCCAATTATGGTGTGGTGTTTGATGTCATCAAAGCATCCATCCGGCAAAGGTGATATGCATGATCTCATGGTCGAAAGAATTAGGTTACTATGTATCAGAAAGCATATAGCAATTGAACTATTGAAATGACTTGATCTTTATGCTACGCTTATCTATAGGAGTATGTCCATCACATCATTCTCCTAATGATATGACCCTGTTGTTAATAACATCTCTATGTTCATGATCAGGAAACCATGATCATATATTAACCAACAAGCTAGTTTAACAAGAGGCTTTACTAGGGACTCTTTTATGTTTACAAATCACACAAGTATTAATGTTTCCTGTTAATACAATTATAGCATGGTATGTAAACATTTATCATAAGTATGAAGATATGATAATAACCCACTTTATTATTGCCTCTTGGGCATATCTCCAACAGATACCTAATCGAAACCCTCCACCATATTGAATAATGAAGTGGAAGGGTTTCAGCATAATGAAGCTCTGAGTTAGATTCATCCAAGGTAAGACGTGATTGTAAAAACAATATATGCAAGTTCTTCATAATTCTTCTTTGGAGGAAATAATCTGCAGAGACAGGTTAGATTGACATAAGGTAAGCCAATGATGATAAAACAAAATCACGCAAGTTTATCATAATCAGGCAAATGTTCTGCTATTGATATACTATGCAGAATTGCCAACTAAACCGTACAAACATCAATTAATTTATACCAAATATCAAGTCGTTATTTGTGAACATAAAGAAGAACCAAAGAAAGCCCGAAGAATTAACAAATCCTCGCTTCATCCGACGGTGTAAATCACCCAGTTGGTCGTGGAGCTTAGCTCTTGAATCAGCACCGTCTACCTCCTAGGATCCCGCAGTGCAGTCGCGCCGCCTGTTGCCATCTTGGTTTGACATGGAGAAAGCGCGGCGGACGCTGGGCCAAGTCGCGAGCGGAGAAAAAGAGGAACAACGACCGAGTAGCTAGATGCGGTGCCAGGCATGGGCGGTCGTGGCGGGCACACGGCAGACCAGTCGGCAGGAAGCCAAACTGGCTCTACGGCGGCCCTGACGAAAGTGGAGGACCCAACGACCGATGCATTATTTCGCAGAATAGGAAGGAAAAGCTCGAGGCGGAGCGTACCTGGGGAAATCTACGATGGTCTTCTCACACCCATCAGCGCAGTCCTCGAGCACGTGCACAAAGCCCTGGTCGATGGCAGGGGAACCTACGGAGGCGAGAGTGGAGGAGGCGGCGACGTGTATGGCGTTGGGGCCAGGGAGGAACATCTAGAAAGAAGATAGGGCGCACCTCAACCTTCCAGAAACGCGATCACTTTCACCTCCCTTGAGAAACTAAACCTTATCCTCGTCTTAGGAAGATTGGGGAAGAGTAGGAGGAGGAGCATCTCGATCTCCCCCATGACTCTAACCGACGGCTCCAGCGGCGACGACGTCCGACCCCGTATCCACCGCCGACCGCCCCGATTTCCAGCCTCGAGCATAGCCAGCGCCGCTCCAGCCTCGCCACCGGTTCCGCGCACGCGTCCGGCCGCACGCTCTGCTGATAGGGAGGAGGAGCACATGGAGGTGATAGATGGGGGCGGCGCAGCCGTGGTGAGAGGAGAGTCGATGTGGGGATGGGATAAGGCTCACTACTTTGACCAAAGAACGAACATGAAGAAATGCCTATCTAAGCCCACCGTCCACGCCATCGAGAGTCGATGCAGCAACGAAAGACGCGTCCCTAGGCCCACACGCCAGCGCAGACCGCCTCGTGCACCGCAGGTACCTGAAAAACCTCCCTGCAGCTCACAACACCCAAAACACTAACTAACAGAACATACAGAGTGGTCCATCTAGAAGGGGCCACCCTTCAGCCAGCATTTAAAGCATGGGCAGGGAAAAAACACACGGAACCGATGAAGGACAGGTTAAACAACGGCCCACTTACACCCAAAACACTAACCAACAGAACATACAGAATGAATGACAAGCCGGGTCCATCTAGAAGGGGCCACCCTTCAGCCCACTTACAGAGACAGAAAAAAAAGGCCCACAAACAGGGACACACGGTGACCCGCGCGCACGGCAGGAGCGCTCTCAGCACAGCCTGCATCTCACGCTTAAATCTTTAACTAATTTCATGATCCCATCCCGTTAAATTTGAACCAATATACCGCTAGTAAACGGGAGAATCCACTGGTGAAATCAAATTTACATCGGCGGACTCGAGTCCCAGCCTAGGGTTCCAGCTCCGATCCCCCCGCCCCATCCCGCCCTTCTGCTTGCTCTCCACGCCGACCCGAACGGCCGCCACTCCGTCCCACCTCGCTGCTGCCTCCATCGCCGTCGGCTCCCGCGCCAGGCCACCCTCTCTCCATGTCGTCCTCCGCCGCGGCGAGCGCGTGGCGGCGCTCCCTCCGCGGCGCACTCCTGCGCGGCTCCCCGTGGCGCGCCGGCGCCGGCGCCTCCCAGCTGGCCAGCACTGCCTCTGCCGCGTCGTCGGGCGCGGCGGCGGGACTCTCTGCCGCGCCGAAGAAGGTGGGCCTCCTCGCAAGGTAAAGCGAGACTCCCTGCTGTTGGAAAAAAAACTACAGTAGCTGTTTGTGAGATCCCGTTTTGCGCCGGCAAAGCCCATTAATTCCGTTTGTGAGATCCCGTTTTGCGACGGCGGCATTACCGGCACCGTCCCACTTATCCCGTATGTATCCCGTGTCCTGTTAATCTCGATCCCAGCTACTGGGCGCCTGCTACTCTCCGCGGCCGCCCGTGAGAATTCTGCATCTGTGGGCTATATGTCCCGCTTCGTAGAATCCCGTTTCTCCCGACGGACGAAGTAGGCTGAGGCTGGCTATCCCGTGTCGGCGCTGCTGCATCAAGAGTTTCGACAGTGTTAGCTAGATTTCAGTTAGTGTTTCTTCAGGAGTTTTCTTCTGGCGGTGGCGCGGTCTATGCGTGCACGCCAAGCTTAGTAGGATCACCACCGTGGGCACATTCGAGTCTTGGGATGGCATGACTCAGTAGGGGCATGGCGATCGCCGTTGCATGCGTTTGATTTCCACTGAATAAAAGGAAAGACAGAGAGAAAAGCAGCACGATGAACGCTGCACAAAATTCATCTATGTCCTCATCTTCCTGTTCCACTCTCTCTGAATCCTCAATTTCATGTAGTGTGAGATCAAGGGTTAGCTGGTTGTAGGCAACACACAGTATCAAAGCCTCATTGGATCATGCCGAAGGGAGGGTTCGCCAAGCCGATCGGTGACCCATGCCTTGGCTGAGGATGGCAAGTCTGATCTGGGAATGCCATCGACATCACCGCAGCGTGTGCTCGCCGTTCCACACTCGCATGGGCGGCGGATCGAGCACGGCGAGGTCGGTCCTGACGCTGACGAACTACAACTCCTGGTCTCTCCTCATGAGAGTGATCCTGCAGGTCCGGCACCTGTGGGACATGATTGAGACCAGAGAGGGTGAGTACAATGAGAATTGTTCAGTGATGTAGGCGATCCTTTGTGCGGTGCCCCAGGAGATGATCCCTCTGCTCGCCATCAAGAGGACAGCGAAGATGGCATGGAGAGTGGTCCTGAAAATCCGCGTCGGCGCAGAACGCGTTCCCTGAGTCCAAGGCCCAGGTGCTGCGTAAGCAGTACGAAGCAATTTGTTTCAAACCTGGTAGGGCGTGGATGATATCGGCATGCATTTGCAGGAGCTGGAGGTCCTCGGCGATCCTGTGGAGGTCTATCCTCAAGGTACTTAGAGGGCAGCCAGATTCAGTCGAATCCACAATGCAATAAAACAAATAAATGGAGCATGCGTCTACAAACAGTCCAGGAGTCAATAGGTTAGAGGCTAGCACTCTTATTGTGGAAGTGAACTATATAAAGTGAAAGTAGATCAATAAATTATACTAAACATGATACATCATCCAACAAGTAGCCTGGATTTGACTTACAGGAAAATTTTATTTCGTTCAGGATAGACCTAGATTTTCAATAATAATTTTTCTATCTTTGGGCTGTTTGTGTTTCTGCTATCATTTTACTTATACGAGTTTGCATACTTCTCTTATAAGCAGGTCCCATATACGTTGAATCAGCCGTTGAGATACTCAACAACTATCTTTCAAAGGTTTGGCTTTTCATCTTCTACCCCACAAGAGAATGATAAGGAGGTAAACCAACCCAAAGACCAGGAAACTACTGCACATGGAACAAATGCTGAAACTTCAAAGGAAGACAGTGGTTCATCTGGAGGTAAGTTTGGAAGACTTCAATCCCAGTCTATCAGGAGGTGATGCACTAAATGACCTGCATTTTCTGATTGAGTTGCAGAAGATCTTGATCTATCAAAGGAGGATCTAGTGAAGCTAGTTCTTGAGAAGGATGAATTACTGACCACAAAAGATGAAGAAATCAAAGATATGAAGGACAAGGTTTTGCGCAGCTATGCAGAAATGGAAAATGTCATTGCACGGACAAAGCGTGAATCTGAGAACTCAAAAAAATTTGCAGTACAGGTTTGTTATTAAATCTGATTTCTGGCTTGGAATTTTAATAACGTGAATGATGTTCATAAGCATATTGATCAATTATATTATATTTTCTTCTTATAGCATCTTAATCGTGTATGCAGAACTTCTCTAAGAGTTTGTTAGATGTTGCTGACAATTTGGCTAGAGCATCATCTGCTGTGAAGGAGAGCTTCTCAAAATTAGATACATCTGTAGATTGTAGTGGAGCTGTACCATTACTAAAAACCCTACTGGAGGGTGTAGACATGACAGATAAGCAACTTGGCGAGGTACTTTGTTTATCTAGTACATATTATCACTTAAAATTTGATTTTATATTATCAGTTAAAATTTGATTTTGTTCCTGTGTATTTTTTTATATCTGAATATTTCTCTACTTCTCATGAGCGTGTTTGCTAACTATTTCTTCCCCTTTTACACATATTGCTTTCTGGGTGGTAGTATTTCCTAAAGTGGGATTTCCCTCGATTTGGACAGGTTTTTAAGAAGTTTGGAGTCAAAAAGTTTGATCCATTGAATGAGCAATTCGATCCTGAGAGGCATTATGCAATTTTCCAAATGCCTGATACTTCAAAACCATCAGGGACTGTTGCTGCCGTTGTAAAGGTACATATCATCATCAAGATTCTGATATGTATGTTCGTGTGCATTCTCTGCC
Organism: Avena atlantica; assembly: GCA_910589765.1. NCBI lineage: Eukaryota > Viridiplantae > Streptophyta > Magnoliopsida > Poales > Poaceae > Avena > Avena atlantica. The sequence goes on along the minus strand of OU342738.1, from coordinate 344,013,663 downwards.
TATTCCAGTTTCCAACACAAAGGAATAATTTAGCCTCTAATTATCATAAAACCAAAATCTTAGAAAGCTAGAAGTTCAATCTTAATAGACCACAAGAACTTAATAATATGCAGTAACCTTCATCTGTCAGGGAAGTAGTTTAATAACAAAGTAATATGGGATCTAAATGTTAGCTTCACTTTCTGTAACTAACTTTGAGACCATCGGATCTCCCATGGCAACAATGAACCAATCAGTATGTATGGATTGCAGTTTAAATGATACAGCAAAAAAACTAATTAACTGAAAATGAAGATTAAACAATCGGCTGCTCACCTTCTCCTTACCCTGCTTCTCAAACAAGGCTGCACCATACCCACTCCTCTCCATTGAGAGCATCTACTCATCTCGGTCAGTGGCCCACAAAATCTGGGAGGAGGCATGACCGGAAGACGGAGATCAGAGGAGGCGAGTGCTGATGATCTCATCCGCTAGCCTTGCAGGATGACGAGCGGCTGGCCGGCGTCCAGCGGCGTGTCCGAGTTGGAGGCGCACGGCTAAGCCTGTGCATAGACGGGTTGAGCGGGTTTGGCCAGTTTGTCAACCCGTTGAAATATTCTCCGGTTTAAACTGGGCTGGGTTGGTTTCGGCCAGTTGGTATTACGCATATTCACGGATTGGTTTGGATTGGTTCCACGGTTTATAAGGTTTGAAACCAGGGACACGTACGTCGGGCAAAGTCGACAGCGCCAAGCAGCGGCCCGCATGGCAAGAGCGACGGATTAACCAAGGAATGCGCAGTCACGCCTCCGTCTATCGCCAGCAGCCGCGAAGAATAGGTCCGGGACGACGGCGGCGACGCCACTGTCCTGCACATAGACATCGAATGCCTGCAGAACGTGGTCTGCAGGGACTCTAGGGCCTCGAAGAGAGTGACCACCATGTCAGCATGGAAGGGCGTGGGCCGTGAGGCCGTGGTCAGCTGGTTTGAAAGGAGGGAGTAGAAGCCCAGCCATGGCCGGCATAGCAGCTAGCAGAGAGGATGATCCTAACGTAGTAATGCATATATTTCATGGCGGATCAGAGCTGGCTAGAACGGCAGATAGACCATGGATCAGACAATCAGTTGCCGGCTGGAGGCGGCCATGTGAGCTTGATGCCGGTGAAGTCGTTCTAGGCCACCGTCAGCACCGCAAGGCCGTCGCCGGAACTCGCCGCCGGCGTCCAAGGAAACATGCCGGGCCGCTGAGCCGAGATGGAACCGCCACAGTGAGTCGCGTTATGCACGTCTTGGTGCCTAACGAGACGAGATTGTGTCTCCACCTCAACCACACGTCCTCCAAGATGCCTTCAGCCTCCTCTCTGACTCGCCGCTGGATGATTACTTTCATTGGATATGAATACGACTGGTTTGAACGGTTTCCACGGCTTCGAACCGTCTCAACCCAGCTAATCTCTATCGATATGCGGGTTAAATCTATAAACTGGGAAAACCGAGCTAAACCGCTTACACGGTGCGGTGCGGCCTGGTGTCACAGTTTAGCTGGTTTAAAACCAAACTATGCACAGGATTACGCACGGCCGACATGGCTGCTTCACCAGAGGAAAAGAGGGAGAGGCGGTGAGACAGAAATACAAGGGGAAAAGAGAGAAATTCTCTATTCTATATCGTGAACCGCCTCAGTCTAGAAACGTGGCAGCCGAACAAGGATCGGATAGGTGGTGAGACCGGGGGACAATGATCTTATCTTGTCAGTGAGCCTGTGACGGTTGTCTTGTACTCGTACATGGGCGCCGCAAGCGCTGACACACATGCCCAGAACAGACAGGCGTAATAGATAGCTGGTCAAAGGAATTACATGACAGGTGGGACAATCAGCAGAAGACCCTCGGGAGCAAGGAATAGGGAGATTAGAGCTTGGAGGGACTGGACATTTTTGTGGCATCTTGCAAGTGCCCAGAAACCTCAAATTATGTGGCGTTCTTGAACTTGAATCTCTTGATAAGTTTCGGATTGTGATTCTATGATTGAAATGCATATATATCAGTAAAACAGAATTTGCATACCCTAAATGGTTTCGATTAGCTGTCTGATTATATCCAAAACCTCTCTGGCACAACCAATAAAATGATAGTTTTATTCATTACGCATCTGTGGTTTCAGGTGGGCTACATGTTACATGATCGCGTTCTCCGCCCAGCGGAAGTTGGTGTTACAGAGGGAGGTCCCTCTGAAGAAGAGCCTGAGCAAAAATCAGGTGGAGATTAGATTAAATTGATTTAGTAATATACCAGAAGCATGGAGAGGTAGCTGCTCCTCATCAGCGAGCTTGGCGACACCAGCGTTTGGGATGCTTTTTTCATGGTAAAAACAAGGTTTTCTTGTTGAAACGCTGTTTTTATGGGTATACGGAGTACCATTCCTTAGCAGCGGAACGGTTTTGAGAATCTTGTAAGGGTGTCTTGGAAACTTCAATCTTAAATCACATGATGTGATCCCTTGGAAGAACGAGTTGCCTGGCTCGTGTGGCTGTCAGTTTAGCTTTTTGATCGCCAGTTGTTTAGTTGTGATGTCGGGGACGGGTTGTTGCTGTAGAAGCACATCGCGAAACCATGCCCTAATCGCTGCCATGCACTGAACTGAGGCAGTGACATCGGGAGCTTACGCTGCGTCGTGGGTAGATGTGCACTGCGTGTGGATTGCTCAGTCGTTCTGCTTTGGTCTCAAAATTTGAACAATAAATCTTGAAATGAGATTAGGCTCAATATTAGTGGAATCCTGATTGCATTCTAGTACTTCTTTCGTTCCAAAAAAATATGTTGCAGATTTTGTCTATGAAGGGCGATCATCGTGCCGCACAATGCCTGGTGAGGGTGTTTGTGGTTTAATACTCCATCTGAGGGTGTTCGTAACCATCTGAGCATTATTGAATAAATGGATGCGAGTGTTTTCTCTCTCTCAAAATAAGATGTCACATATTTTTCTAGATTTGCAAATTGTTCTGGTTACCAGTTACAACGTGGTGATCTTACAACCACGATGCTAAACAACACTCACATAGCCCAAGTTGAGATTCATCCTCATGTTTCTCCGGCCAAATTGGAAAGTTAACAGCCACAGAAAAAATCGCTCACGCTTACCGCACTAGCGGAATCAAATGGAGTCGTATGCCCTAAAAAGATACGACACCGTTTTTCTTACATGGTTCTGCTATGAAGTGTTGATAGATTGAATAATGTACGTGCATGACCTCAACTTTTCAAATATAGTTATTAGCAAAAAAAATCATACTCACATGTACATTCCAGCAGTGTGTACTGTACATGTACATCACAAAGACAGGCACTTAACTAATCGCTCATCACTGACAAGATTCGCCGAAAACTCGAACTAGACAATCACACCAGAGACACAACACGAACAACGGATATAGAGGTAGGAGAGCGGGTAGAGGGCACAGGTGAAGACAGTCATCATGGTTTGGCCTCCGCTCGGGAAAGTGGAACTCGGGAATGGTGGGCTGTTAAAATCGACTTTGTAATGGATCTAGTTTGGATTTATCAGTAGCACTGTACTTTACCTTTCTAGATTGAAACACACAGAGAGAAAAGGATAGGGGAACCACCTGCTCCCTGGCTCGACAGACATGAGCCAGAGGGGATGCCCGAGCTGGTGCCGGAGCTGGAGCCGCCGTCGTTGGCCATAGGTGGTAAGGGGGGAGAGTGTGGCGGCTGTGGTGCTTCTCGTCGACGCAGCGCTAGGCCTAGATCGGATTGGCTTGTAGGTGGGGCGGCTAGGGCACGGCTAACCTCGTGAGGCGTGCTGCCGCCCCCCCACTCTTTATATAGCGCTGGCGACAGGGGCCCACCCACCAGATGAGGTGAGGCGCCCCCGATCAGGGCGCGGATAAGGGACTCCGTTCGGCCGTTGGGCTCGAACGGGGAGAGATCTATCTAACATTCTCCCCCTTGATCTCGACTTTACTTTTAACCTTGTTCTTTACTTATTCCATCACAGAACGATACATAGAGCATGTTTCATCGTCTCAGCTCAATTGCCGATAGAATCAGACAGCCACTATATACCTTCATGTTTTGAAACAAATCCTGTTACTTTTGGGCCTCTGTGGTCCAGGAATCATAGACTTCCCGTTAAACCCATGCCGGCTATGTGTTCCTTGAACACATTGGGTGGTAAGCCTTTCGTTAGCGGATCCGCAAGCATATCCTTTGTCCTTATATGCTCGAGTCTTATAGTTTGATCCTGAACTTTGTCCTTCACAACATAATACTTTATATCTATAGACTTTGTAGCATTACTCGACTTGTTGTGAGCATAGAATACTGTGGGCTCGTTGTCACAGTACATCTTTAGTGGCCTGCTGATACAGTCAACTATTTTCAAGTCGGGTAAAAATTTCTTTAACCATAACGCCAGTCCCATGGCCTCATAACATGCTATAAATTCTGCATACATCGTAGATGATGCAACTATTGACTGTTTGGCGCTTCTCCACGAAATAGCACCTCCTGCGAGAGTAAAGACATACCCTGTCGTGGACTTTCGGTCATCTTTATCTCCCGCAAAATCCGCATCTGAATACTCTTTTATCTCTAGGGAATCAGATCGTCTATATGTTAGCATGAGGCCTTTTGTGCCTTGCACATAACGCAAAGCTTTCTTTACCATCTTCCAGTGCTCTATGCCTGTATTCTCTTGATATCTACCGAGTACCCCGGTGATAAATGCTAAGTCAGGGCGAGTGCACACTTGTGCATACTGTAAGCTTCCAACAGCCGAAGCGTATGGTACTGACTTCATTTGATCGATCTCATATTGATTCTTTGGACATTGGGATTTCCCAAAACTATCGCCCTTGACTATGGGAGCAGGTGTTGAATTACTCGCATGCATATTGTATTTTTTAATTTTTTTTCACAATACGCTTTCTGCGACAGTCCTAACACTCCATTCTTTCTGTCTCGGTGAATTTCTATGCCCAAAACATAAGAGGCTTCACCAAGGTCTTTCATGTCAAAGTTTGATGACAAGAACTTCTTTGTCTCTAGTAGTAGACTAACATCACTGCTGGCAAGCAGAATGTCATCCACATACAAAATTAGAAAAATATATTTCCCACTTTTGAACTTTGCATAAATGCAGTTGTCCTCAACATTTTCCTTGAATCCAAATCTTTAATTGGTATCATTAAACTTTAAATACCACTGCCTAGAGGCTTGCTTTAACCCATAAATGGATTTCTTTAGGCGGCATCCTATATGTTCCTTCCCCTCCATGAAAAAACCCTTGGGTTGTTTCATGTAAACATTTTCTTCTAAATCTCCATTTAGAAATGCCGTCTTAACATCCATTTGATGTAACTCTAAATCAAAATGTGCAACTAGTGCCATTATGATTCTGAAGGAGTCCTTACATGAGACCGGAGAAAAAGTCTCATTGTAATCTACGCCTTCTCTTTGCGCGAAGCCTTTTGCCACGAGTCTAGCTTTGTATTTTTTTACGTTCCCATTGGAGTCATACTTTGTTTTGTAGACCCATTTGCATCCTACTGTTTTGGCTCCTTTAGGAATTTCCTCTAAGTCCCAAACATTGTTGGAACTCATTGATTTCATTTCATCTTCCATTGCCTCCACCCACTTGGCTGAGTGAGGGCTACTCATGGCTTCTTCATATGAGGTAGGATCGCCCTCCATATGAACTACATTGTAGACTTTGTAAATTTCTTTGGAAATGGATGGTCTTTGTTCTCTTTTAGACCTTCTGAGTTCATCAGACTCTTGCTCATTTCTTGCCTCGGGTTCAGGCACATTTACAGTGGGTGGCTGTTCTGGCTCCCTTTCGTGCTCAACAGTGTGTTCAGGTGGCTCCTGATGGACAGGTTCCGAACTTTCGCCCATTGTTGTCACGTGTGGAGTCACAACAGGTGCCGGCACCACAACCTCAGGGGTTGTAGATGGTGGCACAACAGGTAGCGAGAAAAATGGCTCCTGAGTCATCGGATTAGGTGCATGCACCCTCTTCTCCTCAAGATCAATTTCCCGAGCTACCGTGCTCCCCCTCATCAATTCGTCCTCCAAGAAGACTGCATGTCACGTTTCTACAAACTTTGTGTATCTGTCGGGACAGTAGAAACGATAGCCTTTTGACTTATCTGGATAGCCAATAAAGTGGCAAGATACTGTTTTGGGGTCTAACTTTGCAATGTTTGGATTGAAAACTTTTGCCTCAGCTGGGCTCCCCCAGACCCTCAAATGGTGCCGAGAGGGAACTCTGCCTGTCCACAATTCATACGGTGTTTTGGGCACCGACTTACTTGGTACTCTGTTGAGAATGTGAATGGCGGTTTTAAGTGCCTCCATCCACAATCCCAATGGGAGGGTGGAATAGCTCATCATGCTGCGCACCATATCCATAAGGGTACGGTTACGCCTTTCAGCTACTCTGTTTTGCTGAGGTTCGCCCGGCATAGAATACTGGACGACTATTCCATTTTCTTGTAGGAACCTTGCAAAAGGTCCTGGTACTTGACCATATGGAGTATGCCGACCGTAGTACTCCCCCCACGATCAGACCGAACTATCTTAATTCTTTTATCATGCTGATTTTCTACTTTAGCTTTGAAAATTTTAAATTTATCCAATGCTTCAGATCTTTCTTTAATTGGATAAATATAACCATACCGGGAGTGATCATCCATGAATGTTATGAATGAATCATAGCCATCCACACTTTTCACCGGAAACGGTCCACAAATATCCGTGTGGATTATTTCTAGTGTAGCTATGCTTCGGTTTGCACCCTTTTTAATTTGTTTGACATACTTTCCTTTAATGCAATCTATGCATTGTTCTATGTCTGAGAACTCTAACGGAGGAAGAATGTCATTTTTAACGAGGCTTTCTATTCTTCCCCTCGAAATATGGCCTAGTCTGAAGTGTCATAGCTTCGATGAGTCAAGAGTTCGCTTTATTTTCTTTTGTTCTTTGTTCGACAAGGGAACTTTTTCATTCACATCACACACATAAAATACTTTCTCATGCAAAGATAATAAATATAACTTGTCATGTAAGGTAGCAACACCCACACAAATATGTTTTAACCAAATTGCACATTTTCCATTTCCAAAATAACACTCATAAGAATCTTTGTCCAAGCATGACACACTTATTAAATTTCTATGAATTGAAGGAACAGAAAGAACATCCTTGAGCAAAAGAGAAGAGCCATCAGCCAGCTCCAGAGGGATGTCACCAATGGCCTCCACTTCTGCTTCAATCCCATTCGCCACTTCAATGAGTCTTTCTCTTTTTGGCAAAATCCTTGTCGAATGGAACCCCTGTAAAGAGTTGGCAACATGAACAGTTGCAACAGAATCAATCCACCAAGTAGATCTAGAAAACTTTTCATACAGAGATTCATTAACAAAAGAGACTATATCTTTACCGTTTTTGGCCATGATGTACTTTAGCCATATGGGAAAATCCTTCTTGTAGTGGCCAACCTTCTTATAGTGGTGGCACTAGTCTTTTTCCCCAGGGGTGGACTGCTGGTGCTGGTACTGGTGCTGCATTGGGCCCTTGCCATGTGGCTTGGAGGGTGAGCCACCATGGTTACCGTTTGTGAAGCTCCTCTTCCTATTGTCCTTCACGAAGTTCAAGGAACCACCGTGAAGGGCCTTCAGCCTTTCCTCCTCTTGGGAGCACATCCCAATGGTCTTTTCTATGTCCCACCTTTCAGGGGACATGTTATAGTTTATTACAAAATTCTCGAATGGCTGTGGAAGAGAGGCCATCACCAGGTGCACCAAAAGTGCAGGCTTTAGCTCGAGGTCCTCATCCATGGGCTTCAGCTTCGCTGCCATGTTTGACATCCTCAAGATGTGCTCTCTTATTCCATGGGGCCCTCCCGTGTACTTTTCAGTCACCAGCTGGGTCGCATACATCTTTGAAGAGCCAGTAAACTGGCTCTTTATCTTGGCAAGGTATTCGCCCACGGTGACACACTCTCCAATTGAGCCCACTAGGGCGTTCTCAATTGTGTTTTTTACAAAGGCCAACCATTTCTTGTTGGCGTTCACCCACTTTTGATTGTCCCTCTTCCTTTTCTCAAACGCAACACTTTCCTCAGCATCTCCCCTGACAGGGTCAACATGCTTGACTGGTTGCTTGGTGTCAACCACCCAATCCACTTCGGCGCATACAAACGCCAAATCAACCTTCTTCCTCCATTCGGAGTAGTTGTCCCCCCTTAGCAGCGGGATGTCCTTCAAACAGCTCATGAGGTTGAGACCTCCTGAAAACCACAAAAGATGTGAGATCATCAAAGAAAACAACCGTATGCATTAATTCAACGTTGGTATAAATTATGCATGCAATTGTTTGTGCTATTTAAAATTACATCACCGTTGGGTAGAAATAAAGTTAAATGCACCTTTAATACTCAATGAAAATGATCATGGTCATGTTTATTAATAACGTTGGTCAATTAATAACATGAGACATAATCATCTTTAATTACTTTGTCACATCTTTATAACAAAATTTAAACAAACTTTATTGCATTATTGCAATTTAAATCATCTATTTGCAGCGGAAACTTAATAATGACTTTCATGATACTTTGAACTTTACAGAAAAAATTCTGCCTTTAAATCATTCTCTAGTCAAAATATACTTGAAATAAAATGACTAGAAAAAACCATGTTGAAAATATGCTTAAAACTAAGCAAAAACAGTTAAAACAGCTTGTGTAAAATAAAAAACAGAAAAAACATCTGCCCAGCGCGGCCCAGCAGCCTGCCGCGCGCGCGCTCGCCAGGCTCTAGCCGCTCAAGCAGCGTCGACCCTCGACGGCCCACAGGGGCCTCGCTCCCGCGCTCGTTAGGTGTCGCCCGCGCGCTGCAGACGAACCACGGACGTGGCCCAGCAGGAGGCCCGCCAGCGCCCCGCTTGTGGCCTGGCCACATGGCCCGCTAAGCCCGCCACCGCCCGCGGCCACCCGCTCTGAGCGATCTCGGCCGTCCATCAGCTTCGCCCTAGATCGGACAGTCGCCCGCCCCTTTCGGGCGTATAAAACCATCCAGGCCGCCGCCCCCAAACCCTAAAACACTTTCTCCTTCGCGTCCACCCCGCGTCCTTTCCGCGGAGGCGGCGCGTCCACCCTGCGTGCCCTTTGCGGCGGCGCCGCGTGCTCCCCCGCGTCCTCCCCGCGGCGCTGTGGAGGAGATGGCGAGGCGGCTGCGGCCTCTTCCCTCCCCACGCGCCTCTCGCACTGGCGGGTCGAGGCGAGGTGGCCGCCCCCGGCGAGCCCCTCCCTCTCCTCTCTCGGGCGGCGCAGGCGAGGCTTGAGGCGAGGTGGCCGCCCGAGGCGCGCCCCTCCCTCTCCCTTGTCCGCAGCAGTGGTGGCTGTTGCCCCACGCGTAGCGAACGACGGGGCCAGCGGCGAGGTTCTCTTCGGCGGTGTTGGGGAGGTGAGGCGGTCGTCCGTCCGGCAGCTGTGCCGGTGACGGTCCCCTCCCTTCCCCAGCGCCACCACCCCTTCCCCCTTCGTCCATCCCCTTCCCCCACGCCGCGAGCGACGAGACAGAGAGGAGAGACGAGATGCCCCCCTTGGCGGCGGTGCGTCCACCCGAGGGTGGGCGCATGCCCGTCAAGCGGCGCAGTGGAGGAGCCTTTTGGCCGGCGCGCGGCGGCGGCCGATGGGTTCACCCCCTCTTTTTTTGAGTCTCTTTGGGGTTTTTGGGGATGCATCTGTGGGATCTTGGGCTTTGGGGTTTGATCTGTTCGAGGTGGGATCTGGGGTTTGCTTTGCCCCCGATCTAGGGTTAGCATGCGGGATCTAGGGTTCTTTTGGGGTTTCTTTTCTTTCTTTCTCTTTGCCCCAGAGGGGTTTGTTCTTCTTCTAGATGTCTCCACTATGGATGCCCATCTAGATCGAGAGGAACGGCGCGGCCATAGGGCAGGCGCACTTTAGATCTAGGTCTTTTCCTTTTCTACTTTTGCACCGAAAAATCTAGCAACTAAATTGCTTTGATACCAATGGTAAAATCGACTTTGTAATGGATCTAGTTTAGATTTATCAGTAGCACTGTACTTTACCTTTCTAGATGGAAACAGAGAGAGAGAGATAAGGATAGGGGAACCACCTGCTCCCTGGCTCGACAGACATGAGCCAGAGAGGATGCCTGAGCTGGTGCCGGAGCTGGAGCCGCCGTCGTTGGCCATGGGTGGTAAGGGGGGAGAGTGTGGCGGCGGTGGTGCTTCCCATCGGCGCAGCGCTAGGCCTAGATATGATTGGCTTGTAGGTGGGACGGCTAGGGCACGGCTAACCTCGTGAGGCGTGCTGCCGGCCTCCCACCTCTTTATATAGCGCTGGCGACAGGGGCCCACCCACCAGATGAGGTGGGGCGCCCCCGATCAGGGCGTGGATAAGAGACTCCGTTCGGCCGTTGGGCTCGAACGGGGAGAGATCTATCTAACATGGGCATCTCCGGCTTCGGCGGCGGCTCAACCTTGGGCAACTCCGGCTTGGCAGGAAGGTGCACCTCCGGGAACGTCGGTAGCTCAGACTTGGGTGGCAGATGCACCTCGGGGAACGGCGGCAGCTCCACCTTGGGCAGCTCAGGCTTTGGTGGCAGGTGCACCTCCACGGCGGCAGCTCCACCTTGGGCAGCGGTCGCAGCTCAGGCTTCTGCTCCTCTTCCTTGGAGGGAATGGTCTCCTCCTGCAAGGTCCTTGCAGCGCCGCTCATGGCGACACATGACAGGAGCAGCCCGACGAGGAGGAAGGCGATGGTGTTTCTGGAAGCCATGTTGCTGAACTTCTGTGGTTGTGCGGCTGGCTCTGGTGGTGTGGTTTGAGTGTGGGAGAGATGTCAGATGTTTCGTTCTACTTATAGTGTTCAAAACAAAGAAGTTGTGGTGTCTAGCGAAGGTCCAGCTTTGCAACAAGGTTGGTTACCCACTTGAGTATCCTTGTGTGCACTTTAATTTCGAGTCTATGTCTGGTTATCTGCTTACGATTTGGGTGAGTAGAGACGGATAGAGTTGTTCTTCAGCTGTTTATCGGCTGTAGTTGACTAGTTGATGCTACCGTGATGTTGTGGGCAGGACTGTTACGGCCGTGTGATCACAAAGAATTGTTAGGCCAGCAGTTAAGACGAAACGCTGTGTCCAAACTCTCCAAAGGACCAGGATCAGGTCATAGAAGAATGATAGATTACGGAAGTATAGATTGTATTGATATTGATTACAGTAATTACAACGTGAGTCTTTGGACTGTTTATATAGTACTAGAAGACTTTGGGTAAGAAGACTACTAGCGATAGAATTGGATTATAATATTTAAACTACTCCCTCCAACTCATATTAGTTGACTTGGATTTTTCAAAATTTAGATGAACCTATATACTAAATAGTGTCTAGATTTATTCAAATCTAGACTAATCCAAGTCAACTAATATGGTCGGAAGGAGTACCAAATATACTCTAACATCCTCCTGGATCGGTAGTGATGAGGACGGTCGAACTGGAGCATAAGCCGAAGGTGAGGTGGTAGCCATTGTTGCCGATGTCGATGTAGCCATGAGTGGAGCATTGTAGCCGTGGCTGATGGTGCCGTTGGTAAAGTTGTCGCCGTTGATGAAGTCGATGAAGTTGATGATGTTGTTGTGTTGTGGTCGATGTCGTAGTTGAGTCTAGAGAATTCGTCGTAGTAGTTGAGGTAGACGTAGTTTGAGTCGAAGTAGCTCGACCCGCAATGCCAAACTTGCCAGACTCGGGAGCATGTCGGGGATGAAGGCACGCGTCGGTGTTGCCAATATTGGACGTGCAAAGACATGGACCATCACGAGACATGCCTGCTAGAGCCGGATTGAGGAGCAAAGAAAATTTTCCATAAACGGTCGGTGTAGAAGTTTTCCGTCGTGTCGGAGTAGACGAAGTGGCTGCAAGAAGAAAATTGAGCACATACTTGTGCTAATAAAAAAATTAGACCGTGAATCTAGCGGCAAGGTTGTGGTGGACAAAGACGATGGTGGTAGTTGTCGATGGCGATTGAATTATAGTGGTAGTCGATCTCGGGAAATAGAACAGTATTTTCCGCTTGTATGAGCGCGACGTCGCTCGTGGAGAAGAACTTGTTGGTGTTGACGATGACCACGATTGGTGGTGGCGGCGACGATGTTGTTGGTGTAGATGGTTGTCAGCGATGATGACCACGGGTGATGAAGGTGCAACCCTTTGTTGACGGCGAGGCACGCACTCGGGTACATGCATCCCGGTCGATGTTGGTGAAGGCGGGCCGGCGTGGTGACGAAGTGAGGATGGAGAAGCCGACATAGCGTGTGAATGCGTCCCTTGGGGCGCCGCGCGGAGCCTCCTTGGCACGATCGTTGGCGATGATTTGCCGGAGATGAGTCGACGTCGAGGTTAAAGTAGAGGCGCGTGATGACGACATGCAGTTGTGGATGACGCAATCTGATCTATGATCGGCGAAAGAAGAAGAAACGTCAGTCAAGCGTCCGAAGAAATGTTTGGCAAAGTAAGATCTAATCTATTATTGCCCGGCCCCCGGTGGAGAACGATCTCCCCGGGGGCGGCGCGGCAGAAGCAGTGGCTAACCCCTAAGCGGAGCGAACCGCTTTGATACCATGATAGATTGCGAAAGTATAGATTGTATTGATATTGATTGCAGTAATTACAATGTAAGTCCTTGGACTGTTTATATAGTACTAGAAGACTTGGAGACAAGACCAAATATGCCTAACCGTAATATACTCTAACAAATAACACAAGAAAGTTTGTTCAGCGGCGTATATTACATAGATTAGTCCTTCGATCTTAATTATTATTATTTTTATTTTATAGTCTCTCTTATTACGATATTTTGAATAGAGCAATACTTTTTTCTACACATTCGGCCCGAAAATCTCAGGCTAGGCCGAACCAGTTCATGCCATCAGCTCGGACTCGGGACTAGGATTTGAACCTTAATCCTTGGGCTTGGGCCATGCAATTTGGTGATTTTAGCCATGGTTGGGCTGGAATTCTTCAGGCCTCAGGCCTAATTTATAGGATAGGCGATCAGATTGGGATAGACTCGGGGCGACCGGGAAACCCTAGTGATGTCTACACATTTCTATTCTTGTAGACAGTTGTTGGGCCTCCAAGTGTAGAGGTTTGCAGAACATCGGCAAGTTTACCTTAATTGGATTACCCAAGGTTTATCGAACTCTTGGAGGAAGTGGTCAAAGGTATCCCTCTCAAGCAACCCTGCAATCAAGATACAAGAAGTCTCTTGTGTCCCCAACACACCTAATACACTTGTCCGGTGTATAGGCGCACTAGTTTAGCGAAGAGATATTGAAATACAAGTGGTAACGATACCAGAAAAGAGCTTCTGACTTGTTGTTGACGTGGAAGAGACTAAATACAAACTGAAATAAACATGGAAGCAAACAAACTTGCAACAGATCTAGATGCAAACGGTGTTTCAATGCTTAAAAACAAGTCCTAGGGATCATACTTTCACTAGTGAACACTCTTAATAAATGTATTCTCTTCATGATACTATCCTGAACTACTCTCCGGTTGGACACCCTAATCCATGGTAGGGCTATAATAACACTCATCAAAGTCCGCCTTCCCCATCTAGATAACCCCACACTGTCACCTTGAGCGCTAGATGATTCCAACAAACACCACAATTTTATAGAGACAACCAACTCAAAATATACTCATGATAATTATTTATGAACTCTAGCCTAAGTGCCACCACGGCGTGCATGCTGTCACTTTCACACACGTGGGGAGAGCAGAGATCTATTAAAGTGTTGGAGATATGCCCTAGAGGCAATAATAAATGTAGTTATTATTATATCTTTGTGTTTATGATAAATGTTTACATTCATGCTATAATAGTATTAACAAGGAAACATTGATACTTCTGTGATTTGTAAACTTAATTTAAAGTCCCTAGTATAGCCTCTATACTTCACTAGCTTGTTGGTTGATAGATGATTGTGGTTTCCCTATCATGAACATTGAGATGTTATCAACAACAAGATCATATCATTAGGAGAATGATATGGTGGACATACTCCTATAGATAAGCGTAGCATAAAGATCAAGTCATTTCAATAGTTCAATTGCTATATGCTTTCTGATACATAGTAACCTAATTCCTTCGACCATGAGATCATGCATATCACCTTTACCAGATGGATGCTTTGATGACATCAAACACCACACCGTAACTGGGTAGCTATAAAGGTGGCATTGAGTGTTCGGAAAGTTTTGGTTGAGACACATGGATCAAGAGTGGGATTTGTCCATCCATATGACGGATAGATATACTCTGGGCCCTCTCGGTGGAATGTCATCCAATTAGCTTGCAAGCATGTGACTGGCTCACAAGGGATCACATATCACGGGAACGAGAAAAGATTACTTATCGGTAACGAGGTTGAACTAGGTATGCAGAGATACCGACGATCATAACCTCGGATAAGTAAACTATCGTGAGACAAAGGGAAATTGGTATCGTATGTAAGTGGTTCATTCGATCGCAAAGTAATCGTAGAAGTATGTGGGAGCCATATGAATTTCCAGATTCCTCTATTGGTTATTGTTCGGAGAAGTGTCTCGATCATGTCCGCATAATTCACGAACCGTAGGGAGACACACTTAAGGATTCGACGTTGTTTGAGTAGTTATGGTATTATGAGAAAGAGACCGAATGTTGTTCGGAGTCTCGGATGGGATCCGGGATATCACGAGGTGATCCGGAATGGTCCGGAGAATAAGATTCATATAAGGAAAGTCCCGTTTCGGAGTTCGGAAATGATTCCGGTGTTTTCATCGGGAATGTTCTAGAAGGTTCCGGAATGTCCGGCACTCCGGGGGGGGGGGGGGAGGAGGGGTACATGAATGTGTCATTACATATTGGAATGATTGCATCATGTACTAAGTGTTCTTGCTGTTCCAAATAAAGGATTAAATTGAATCCTAAAACAGAAAAGTCAAATGGCCAGTTTGAAAGTCAAACGGCTAAAACAAGAAACTGTGGGAAACAAGCAAGAGGAGGCAAAACCGACTTGGGGGAGGAGTCCCTCCTCTCCAAGCCGGCGCGCCACCCAAGGCCGACTTGGGGAGGGACTCCCTCCCCTTGGCCGGCCCCCTCCACCCATAAAAGGAGGGGCAGGGCCTCCTCCTCTAGACACACAAGTTTCCTAGCCTCTAATCTAAATCCTAGCCCTAGACTCCGGTTTAGAGCTATTTTGGTTTAGAGCTTCTAATTGCCCTAGCCTTCGGTTTAGAGCCTTCTAATTGGTGTGTATAATCCCTAGACCACTACTAGTTCTCTCTCATACTCCATCATACTCGCTCCGGCTTAAGGCGAAGCCCTGCGGGATCTCCCCTCTACTTCCGGTACCACGCCGTTGTGCTGCCGGAATCGCGAGGAGAGTGCTACAACCTCCGCTGCCAGCTGGAACAAGGGAGAGGAAGGTATTCGTCGAGTACCGAACGTGTGACTGACTGCGGGAGCGCTGCCGGAATGCAGTGCCGGAAGGATCGTCTAGGCGATCTTGAGATCGGGAAGAGTACGACTACATCACCCACGAGAATGCTCTCTCGTTAAACACTTTGGAATCTTCGAGGGTAAGTTATTCCATCGACTCGTTGCTACAATCTAGTAGATAGATCTTGTCTTGTTTGTTTGTATGCGATAGAAAATTTTTGTTTTCCATGCTACGAACCCCTACAGTGGTATAAGAGCCGTGTCTATATGTAGATCTGTTGCACGAGTAGAACACAATGGTCATTGTGGGCGTTGATGCTTTTATTGTCGATTGCTTCTTGTGTACTTTGCATCTTGCGGTATGTTGGGATGAAGCGGCCTGGGCTAACCTTACATGACATCGTTCATGAGACTTGCTCCACGCTTGACATGCAACTTGTATTGCATAAGTGGCTTTGCGGGTGCCTGTTTCTCCTAGCATAGTTAAGATCCAATTTACAACGGGTGATTAACAATACTAGTATCAATGTTGTGGTTCTTGTTCATAAGTTAGAACGACACTTATTGAAAGCCCCAAACCACGTAAAATATGCAAAGAAAGTAGAGACGTCTAACTTTGTTTTGCAGGGGTGTGCAGTGATGTGATATGGCCATGATTGTGATTATATTTGATGTATGCAATGTTCCTTATTGTAAGTTGGCAACCGGCAGGAGCCATATGGTTGTTTTTAATTTATGTTAAGACCCGCATGTCTATTCAAAGTAGTTGTAATAGTTGAAGCCGGTGGATGACAACCATGGAGAAGCGTCATTGACCTTGATGCAATGCCGGTGATGATGGAGATCATGTTCGTGCTTGAAGATGGAGATCAGAAGCACAAAGAAGAAAGGCCATATCATATCACATATATATTGAATTGCATGTGATGTTAATCTTTTATGCATCTTGTATTTCTTAGTAGACGACGGTAGCATTATAAGATGATCCCTCATGCACATGAATTTCAAGTCATAAAGTGTTCACCCTTAGTTAGCACCGTTGCTAAAGCTTGTTGTTTCGAAGCACCACGTGATGATCGGGTGTGTTAGATTCCGCAAGTGTATACAACGTGAGCAAGCCAGATTTGCTCATGCGGAAACTAAGGTTTGATCTTGACGAGCCTAGCATGTACAGACATGGTCTCGGAACACGGATCACCGAAAGGTAAAGCATGAATCATATAGTAGATATGATGAACATGACGATTGTTCGCCATTGAAATTATATCAACTCTCGTGATGATCGGTGTTGATGTAGTGGATTTGGTTCATGTGATCACTAAAACAATGTGAGGGATATTGTTTTGAGTGGGAGTTCACCTAGTTTAATTACATTAATTAATTTGAACTCAATTTGTCATAAACTTAGTCTAAACTATTGCAAATATGTTGTAGATCAATGGCAGCCCCTACCATCAATTTTAATGCGTTCCTAGAGAAAGAAAAGTTGAAAAACAATGGAAGCAACTTCGCGGATTGGTTCCGCAATTTGAGGATTGTCCTCACAGCTGGTAATTTGACCTATGTGCTGGATGCACCGCTGGGTGACCCACCTGCAGATGATGCTCCCGATGAAGTAAAGAATGTTTACCTCGCTCGGAAGAATCAGTACTCCATAGTTCAGTGTGCTATCTTGTATGGTTTGGAATCAGAGCTTCAGAAAAGGTTTGAGGATTCAGACCCATATGATATTGTCGAGGATCTCAAATTGATTTTTGAGACTCATGCGGCAATTGAAAGCTATGAGGCTTCTGAAAAGTTCTTTAACTGCAAGATGGAAGAGGGCAGCTCCGTCAGTGAGCATGTGCTTAAGATGTCTGGGCACGCAAACAAACTTCAAAGCTTGGGGTATAGTGATTCCTAATGCTTTGGGGATTTACCGTGTCCTCCAATCACTACCACCAAGTTACAAGAACTTTGTGATGAACTACAACATGCAGAACATGAATAAGACGTTGCCAGAACTCTTTGCCATGTTGAAATCTGCAGAAGTGGAGATCAAGAAAGAGCACCAAGTGTTGTTGGTCAATAAGACCACCAAATTCAAGAAAGGCAAGTCTAAGCAAAAGGGACACTTCAAGAAGGGTGGTAAGAAAGTTACCACGCCAGCGAAGAAGACCAAGGCTGGACCTAAGCCTGATACTGAGTGCTTTTACTGCAAGGGAGAAGGTCACTGGAAGCGGAATTGCCCAAAGTACTTGGCGGATTTGAAGAACGGCAACATCAAGAAGAAAGGTATATCTGATATACATGTTATTGATGTGTATCTCACTAGTACTCGTAGTAGTGCCTGGGTATTTGATACTGGTTCGGTTGCTCATATTTGTAACTCGAAACAGGTGCTGCAGAATAAACGGAAGCTAGCGAAGAACGAGGTGACGATGCGCGTGGGAAATGGATCAAAGGTTGATGTGATCGCGGTCGGCACGCTACCCCTTCATCTACCATCGGGATTAGTTTTATACTTAAATAATTGTTATTTGGTGCCTGCGTTGAGCATGAACATTATATCGGGATCTTGTTTATTGCGAGACGGTTACTTGTTTAAGTCCGAGAATAATGGTTGTTCGATTTGTATGAGTAATATGTTTTATGCACATGCACCTTTGATAGATGGTCTATTCTTATTGAATCTCGATAGTGGAAATACATATATCAACAACATTGAGGCTAAACGTTTGAAATCAAGCGATAATTCGACCTATATGTGGCACTGTCGTCTTGGTCACATTGGAGTGAAACGTATGAAGAAACTCCATTCCGATGGACTTCTTGAATCACTTGATTTTGAATCACTTGAAAGATGCGAAGCATGTCTGATGGGTAAAATGACTAAGACTCCATTTTCTGGTATGATGGAGCGAGCTACGGACTTATTGGAAATCATACATACCGATGTGTGTGGTCCAATGAGTGTAGCATCGCGCGGTGGTTATCGTTATGTTCTTACCTTCACGGATGACTTGAGTAGATATGGGTATATCTATTTCATGAAACATAAGTCCGAAACTTTCGAGAAGTTTAAGGAGTTTCAAAGTGAGGTAGAGAATCAACGTAACAAGAAGATTAAATTTCTACGTTCTGATCGTGGAGGTGAATATCTAAGTTACGAGTTTGGCGAGCATTTGAAGAAATGCGGAATACTTTCACAATTGACACCGCCGGGAACACCACAGCGTAATGGTGTGTCCGAACGTCGTAATCGAACTCTCTTAGATATGGTTCGTTCTATGATGTCACTTACAGATTTACCGCTATCATTTTGGGGTTATGCATTAGAAACAACCGCATTTACTTTAAATAGGGCACCGTCTAAATCCGTTGAAACGACACCGTATGAATTATGGTTTGGGAAGAAACCTAAATTGTCGTTGCTTAAAGTTTGGGGATGTGAAGCCTATGTAAAGAAGTTACAGCCGGACAAGCTAGAACCCAAAGCAGAAAAATGCGTCTTCATAGGATACCCAAAGGAAACTATTGGGTATACCTTCTATCATAGATCCGAAGGCAAAACCTTCGTTGCCAAGAATGGATCCTTTCTAGAGAAGGAATTTCTCTCGAAAGAAGTGACTGGAAGGAAAGTAGAACTCGACGAGGTTGTCGAACCTTCTCTCGAAATTGCGAGTAGCGCAGCACCGGAAGAAGTTCCTGTGGTGCCTGCACCAATAAGAGAGGGAGTTAATGATGGTGATCATGAAACTTCGGTTGAAGTTGCTACAGAGCCTCTGAGATCAACGAGAACTCGTACCACTCCAGATTGGTATGATCCCGTTATGAGTGTCATGTTGGTGGACAACACCGATGACCCCGAGACATATGAGGAAGCGATGATGAGCCCAGATTCCAATAAATGGCAAGAAGCCATGAAATCCGAGATTGGATCCATGTACGAAAACCAAGTATGGACTTTGGTGGACTTACCGGATGGCCGAAAGGCTGTCGAGAACAAATGGATTTTCAAGAAGAAAACAGATGCTGATGGTAATGTTACTGTCTATAAAGCTCGACTTGTCGCAAAAGGGTTTCGACAAATTCAAGGAGTTGACTACGGTGAGACTTTCTCACCGGTAGCGAAGCTAAAGTCTGTGAGGATTATGTTAGCAATCGCTGCATATTATGATTATGAGATATGGCAGATGGATGTCAAAACAGCATTCCTCAATGGAGACATTGATGAAGAGTTGTATATGATGCAACCCAAAGGTTTTGTCGATCCTAAAGATGCTAACAAGGTATGCAAACTTCAACGGTCCATCTATGGATTGAAGCAAGCATCCCGAAGTTGGAATCAACGTTTTGATAAGGTAATCAAAAGTTTTGGTTTTATACAAACTTATGGAGAAGCTTGTATTTACAAGAAAGTGAGTGGGAGCTCTGTAGCATTCTTAATACTATATGTGGATGACATATTGTTGATTGGGAATGATGGAGACCTTCTTAATAGTGTCAAGGAATATTTGAATAATAGTTTTTCAATGAAGGATCTTGGCGAAGCAGCTTACATATTAGGCATAAAGATTTATAGAGATAGATCGAAACGCCAAATATCATTGTCACAGAGTACATATTTGGACAAAGTTCTAAAGAGGTTTGGAATGGAAGAAAGCAAGAAAGGGTTCTTGCCCATGTTGCCCAATACGACCTTGAGTAAAACTCAAAGTCCGACATCGGCAGAAGATAGAGAAAGGATGAGTAAGACTCCCTATGCCTCAGCCATAGGATCTCTGATGTATGCCATGCTATGTACTAGACCCGACATTGCATATGCTGTTAGTTTAACTAGCAGATATCAAAGTGATCCAGGAGTGGATCATTGGACAGCGGTCAAAAACATCCTTAAGTACTTGAGAAGAACTAAGGATATGGTTCTTTCTTATGGAGGTGATGAACAGCTCGTTGTTAACGGTTACACCGATGCTAGTTGGAACACCGATCCGGATGATTCTAAATCACAATCCAGATGCGTATTTATTTTGAATGGTGCAGCAGTTAGCTGGAGGAGTGCAAAGCAAAGCGTTGTGGCGAGATCTTCAACTGAATCGGAATACATGGCTGCTTCGGAGGCTTCACAAGAAGCGATATGTATGAAAGAGTTCATTACAGAGCTGGGTGTGGTTCCTAGTGCGCTGGACCCAATGTCTATCTACTGTGATAACATGGGCGCCATAGCCAATGCGCAAGAACCAAGGTCACACAAGAAGCTGAAGCACATCAAGCTACGTTTTCACGCTATTCGAGAACATATCCAGGATGGGGATATAAAGATTTGCAAAGTACACACAGATCTGAATGTGGCGGATCCGTTGACTAAACCTCTCCCGAGGGCAAAACATGACCAACACCAAACTGCCATGGGTGTTCGGTATATTACCATGTAATCTAGATTAGATGACTCTAGTGCAAGTGGGAGACTGTTGGAGATATGCCCTAGAGGCAATAATAAATGTAGTTATTATTATATCTTTGTGTTTATGATAAATGTTTACATTCATGCTATAATAGTATTAACAAGGAAACATTGATACTTGTGTGATTTGTAAACTTAATTTAAAGTCCCTAGTATAGCCTCTATACTTCACTAGCTTGTTGGTTGATAGATGATTGTGGTTTCCCTATCATGAACATTGAGATGTTATCAACAACAAGATCATATCATTAGGAGAATGATATGGTGGACATACTCCTATAGATAAGCGTAGCATAAAGATCAAGTCATTTCAATAGTTCAATTGCTATATGCTTTCTGATACATAGTAACCTAATTCCTTCGACCATGAGATCATGCATATCACCTTTACCGGATGGATGCTTTGATGACATCAAACACCACACCGTAACTGGGTAGCTATAAAGGTGGCATTGAGTGTTCGGAAAGTTTTGGTTGAGACACATGGATCAAGAGTGGGATTTGTCCATCCATATGACGGATAGATATACTCTGGGCCCTCTCGGTGGAATGTCATCCAATTAGCTTGCAAGCATGTGACTGGCTCACAAGGGATCACATATCACGGGAACGAGAAAAGAGTACTTATCGGTAACGAGGTTGAACTAGGTATGCAGAGATACCGACGATCATAACCTCAGATAAGGAAACTACCGTGAGACAAAGGGAAATTGGTATCGTATGTAAGTGGTTCATTCGATCGCAAAGTAATCGTAGAAGTATGTGGGAGCCATATGAATTTCCAGATTCCTCTATTGGTTATTGTTCGGAGAAGTGTCTCGATCATGTCCGCATAATTCACGAACCGTAGGGAGACACACTTAAGGATTCGACGTTGTTTGAGTAGTTATGGTATTATGAGAAAGAGACCGAATGTTGTTCGGAGTCTCGGATGGGATCCGGGATATCACGAGGTGATCCGGAATGGTCCGGAGAATAAGATTCATATAAGGAAAGTCCCGTTTCGGAGTTCGGAAATGATTCCGGTGTTTTCATCGGGAATGTTCTAGAAGGTTCCGGAATGTCCGGCACTCCGGGGGGGGGGGGGAGGGGTACATGAATGTGTCATTACATATTGGAATGATTGCATCATGTACTAAGTGTTCTTGCTGTTCCAAATAAAGGATTAAATTGAATCCTAAAACAGAAAAGTCAAATGGCCAGTTTGAAAGTCAAACGGCTAAAACAAGAAACTGTGGGAAACAAGCAAGAGGAGGCAAAACCGACTTGGGGGAGGAGTCCCTCCTCTCCAAGCCAGCGCGCCACCCAAGGCCGACTTGGGGAGGTACTCCCTCCCCTTGGCCGGCCCCCTCCACCCATAAAAGGAGGGGCAGGGCCTCCTCCTCTAGACACACAAGTTTCCTAGCCTCTAATCTAAATCCTAGCCCTAGACTCTGGTTTAGAGATGTTTTGGTTTAGAGCTTCTAATTTCCCTAGCCTTCGGTTTAGAGCCTTCTAATTGGTGTGTCTAATCCCTAGACCACTAATAGTTCTCTCTCATACTCCACCATACTCACTCCGGCTTAAGGCGAAGCCCTGCGGGATCTCCCCTCTACTTCCGGTACCACGCCGTTGTGCTGCCGGAATCGCGAGGAGAGTGCTACAACCTCCGCTGCCTGCTGGAACAAGGGAGAGGAAGGTCTTCGTCGAGTACCGAACGTGTGGCCGGCTGCGGGAGCGCTGCCGGAACGCAGCGCCGGAAGGATCGTCTACGCGATCTTGAGATCGGGAAGAGTACGACTACATCACCCACGAGAATCCGCTCTCGTTAAACACTTTGGAATCTTCGAGGGTAAGTTATTCCATCGACTCATTGCTATAATCTAGTAGATAGATCTTGGCTTGTTTGTTTGTATGCGATAGAAATTTTTTGTTTTCCATGCTACGAACCCCTACATAAAGCACTTAAGTATTTATGTAAACTCTAGCCTAAGTGCCACCACAGTATGCACGCTGTCACTTTCACACACGTGGGGAGAGCCGGAGATCTATTAAAGCACTTGAGTAGCAGGATAGATCTACTTGATTACAAAGCTCATGATCACAATAAGATCACACATAGAGAGAGATGAACACATAGCTATCGGTAGAGCCCTTAGCCTCGAGGAAGAACTACTCCCTCCTCGTCATGAGAATCAGCAACGGCGATGGAGATGGTGGTGGAGATCGATAGAGATGGCTTAGGGGGCACTTACTCATCCCGGCAGGGTGCCGGAATAGAGACTTTCTGTCCCCCGAATCTCTCCTTCGGTGGCGGTGGAATTACAGAGGTTTTCGTGTCTTTCTCCCAGATTCTTTAGGGTTTTTGAGTCGGGGGATTCTTATAGGCGAAGGAGGCAAGGTCGATGGAGGACTAGGGCCGGGGGCCCACACCCCCTGGTGGTGTGGCCAGGGTGGGCACGCGCCACCCTAGGGTGTGGCCAACCTGGTGCCCTACTCCGTCTCTGCTTCGATTTTCCGTATCGTTCAGGGAAAAATAGTAACTTTGGCTTTTGTCCCGTCCAATTTCGAGAATATTCGTCTTTAGCTTTTCTGAAACCAAAAACAGCAGAAAACATGCAACTGGCACTGTGGCATCTTGTCAATAGGTTAGTTTCATAAAGTGTATAAAAATACCTCAAAGTGTAGACAAAGCATAAGACAAATGATACAAAACAAGCATGGAGCATAAAAAATTATAGATATGTTTGAGACGTATCAAGCATGCCCAAGCTTAACTCCTGCTCGTCCTCGAGTAAGTAAGTGATAAAAAGAATAATTTTTGAGATGACATGCACCATCAAAATCAATATCAAACCATTTGCAAGCATTGAAAGCTGGGATCAAAGAACTCTAAACATGAGCATGAAAGAAGAAGTTCTAACAATAAGACAAAATAACTATGCATGTAACATGAACGGTTACAAACAAAGATTCATCAATAACAATGCATTGAAAGATGTTTGTATGTTTCACATATAGAAAACATAGCATATTGGCATTCAGTTTGTCCCTCATGGAGTAGCAAAACATAAATGCATATGACACCTTCAAAGTTCATAAGGGTGACTAGATACAAATAGTTCAAGAACAAGCAATACCAACATTATGAGTCAATCAATAAGTTTTGGGACAATGCACATAGAACTAAGAATGACAACTATGCTATCTTAATTGGTGCCTAAGGATAGAAGGTGGAGACTCAATATAAAAGTAGAAAGAAAGGCCCTTCACAGGGAAGCATGGATTTCAAGTTTCATAAAGAGCTTCCAAAAATTATGGTACTTGTTAGCTTTCATCTCTCATTGCCCCTATCATAAGCATCTTGAAATGATTAATGTTAAAGTGAACAAAGATGAAGTATATGCTTGACAAAGTATAAGTTGGCAATCTCATGTCCCTTGAGTACGAGGGCCGCTCCTCATGCTACTCAACTTTAGTCACTGGTAAGTTCTTGTCATAGTAAGTGCATGCATATCATAGAGAACCGCCAACGGGGTACCCCTTGCACATGATACAGGAGCTATCCCATATCAAAATGACAAGTCAAGCATACAATGAGCATCTCAGCAATCTTCTTATTTACCATGGGAAAATGGTGCTTTTTTCTCTCTTTCCTCTTTTCTCATTTTCTTCTTCTTTTCCTCAATCTCTTTTTTCTATATCTTTTTTATAAGAAGAATGCTTCATAGATTGCTCACTATGATGATGCTGCAAGTTTCCACCATGATTAGGCATGGCTTAGGCTAGCGGCCCAGACGTTTCTCTAACACACATACATAACTTCATGTACTTACAAGCTCCCCTTTTATTTCACACCGACGACATCCATAAACAAAAGAGCATGATATCAACTGGATAGATATTTACAAGTGTTGAAAACGTTCCCCGTGACAGCATGGTTCTGCTAATTTCCAACTTATAAGTGCAAGCATATACAACATAGATGACACAATGGTTCAAGTTTATTAGGGGCAAGAAAAATAAAGTGTGCCATCAAGTTTGCGAGAGCTTTAATCACTAACTTTCACATACAAGTTTAATTTGGAAGATAGATAAAACAAGAATATAAATGGAATGGTGTAACACACCATGCATAGGAATTTATAGTGGACACTTTGAAAAAACTTGGTTTCTTGGGAGTTGGATGCATGCATAGAGCTTACTCGGTACAAGTGGAGGCTAGCAAAATACTAGGAGCGACCAACTAAAAGAGCAATAATGACCATAATAATGCAGAGCGACAAAACATTACCAATCAAAGCATAAAGTGGTATCACAAGTCAAAAACTAAATGATCATAGAGGCTAAGGTGACTGTTTCATATTCATAACATGGTGTGAGCATGTGCCAAGTCAACCCAAACAAAGCATCAAAGGAGAATACCACAATACTATGTTTTTGTATGCTAAAACAACGCACTATTTTTTTAAGGCATATTAAGCAATCGCAATTGTTTGGAACAAGTCATGCTACAACAATAATCACTAAGCATAAGGTCAAAACAACATCTAGCATGATATGATAAAGTCTAAGCCACAGTCAAAACAATCCCTCTCTTGTACCGCTATAAGCATGAACTTCCTACTCCTTTCAAACACCAATCAACTTATTTGAAACAACTCACAAAGATAATAATCAATAAAGATCAGTGATATTGTCTAACAAATCCACAAATAAGAACTAAAAAGTTCTAATAAAAAAACATAAGAAAACTAAGGCTAAATAGAGTGCTAGCAAAAGAGAACACTCACAAGACAATAAGAATGAAAACTAGAGTGTTCTAGACAATAAAAACAGAGTGTGTCTCTCTCGAAAATAAGTGTGCTAGGATCCAACCAACTTTATTCAAGCAAACTAAGCAAACGAAAACTAAAAAAAAACAAAGACGCTCCAAGAATAACACAATAGTGCATGAAGCAATAAAAATAAAGTGTCTATAAAGACCTGAGATTTTTATTGATGAAGAAGGGGGTGCCTTGGGCATACCCAAGATTTGACGCTTGTACCTCTTGAATATTTCTTGGGGTGACACGGGGTGGCATCCCCAAGCTTGAGCTTTTGTCCATTCTTCATCTCATTGCACCATTCTTCCCCTACACTTTTATTACCCTCCACTTAAGCATAATCATTCTTATTAATTGTAGTGGGAGAAAATTCAACAAAATAGCTATCATTATTATTCTCATCACCATAATCATCAAATATAGGAGGCATATTGTAATCACAATTAATTTTCTCCTCAATAGTAGGTGGATTGAAAATATTATAATCATCATATATTGGAGGTTTGGTATCATCATAAGCAATAGAATAGCTATCTTCCAAAGCTAGGGAACTAAAAAGATAATTTTCATAAAAACTAGCTTCCCCAAGCTTAGACTTTTCCATAGCATTAGCAATAATGGTGTCCAAAGAATTCATACTAATAACATTGCTATTAGCATGCAAATAAAGTTCCATAGGTTTTTTAATTTTCTCTTCAAACACTTCATGTCCCAACTCAAGATAAATACTATAAAGCTCTCTAATTTTGTTGTTGTTTTCCATTAAGCCTAACTAGTGAAACAAGAAACAAAAATACAAAATTGCAGAATCTAAAGGAAATAACTTCGAGCCCTCACACACCAAGAGGATGTGAGTACCTTTTACCTTAACTCCCCGGCAACGGCGCCAGAAAATAGCTTGATGTCTACGCACTTCTATTCTTGTAGACAGTTGTTGGGCCTCCAAGTGCAGAGGTTTGTAGAACTGCAGCAAGTTTCCCTTAAGTGGATTACCCAAGGTTTATCGAACTCAGGGAGGAAGTGGTCAAAGGTATCCCTATCAAGCAACCCTGCAATCAAGATACAAGAAGTCTCTTGTGTCCCCAACACACCCAATACACTTTGTCAGGTGTATAGGTGCACTAGTTCGGCGAAGAGATAGTGAAATACAAGTGGTAGCGGTGCCAGAAAAGAGCTTCTGACTTGTTGTTGACGTGGGAGAGACTAAAGACAAACTGAAATAAAGATGGAAGCAAGCAAACATGCAACATATCTAGATGCAAACGGTGTTTCGATGCTTAGAAACAAGGCCTAGGGATCATACTTTCACTAGTGAACACTCTCAATAAATATATTCTCTTCATGATACTACCCTGAACTACTCTCTGGTTGGACACTCTAATCCATCTTAGGGTTATAACAACACTCCTCAAAGTCCGCCTTCCCCATCTAGATAACCCCACACTGTCACCTTGAGCGCTAGATGGTTTCAACAAACACCACAATTTCATAGATACAACCAACTCAAAATATACTCATGATAAATATTTATGAACTCTAGCCTAAGTGCCACCACGGTGTGCACGCTATCACTTTTTCACACGTGGGGAGAGTAGAGATCTATTGAAGCACTTGAGTATTTATGTAAACTCTAGCCTAAGTGCCACCACGGTATGCACGTTGTCACTTTCACACACATGGGGAGAGCCGGAGATCTATTAAAACACTTGAGTAGCAGGATAGATCTACTTGATTACAAAGCTCATGATCACAATAAGATCACTCATAGAGAGAGAGATGAACACATAGCTACCGTTAGAGCCCTTAGTCTCGAGGAAGAACTACTCCCTCCTTATCATGGGAATCAACAACGACGATGGATATGGTGGTGGAGATCGATGGAGATGGCTTTGGGGGCACTTCCCTGTCCCAGCAGGGTGCCGGAACAGAGACTTTCTGTCCCCAGAATCTCCCCTTCGGTGGCGGTGGCATTACGGAGGTTTTCGTGGCTTTCTCCCAGATTCTTTAGGGTTTCTGAGTCAGGGGCTTCTTATAGGCGAAGGAGGAAAAACCGATGGAGGCCCAGGGGGCCCACACCCCCTGGTGGCGTGGCCAGGGTGGGCCCATGCCACCCTAGGGTGTGGCCACCCTGGTGCCCTACCCCGCCTCTGCTTCGATTTTCCGTATCGTTCAGGGAAAAATAGTAACTTTGGCTTTTGTCCCGTTCAATTTTGAGAATATTCATGTTTTAGC
The DNA here is from genome assembly GCA_910589765.1 of Avena atlantica. Classification (NCBI taxonomy): domain Eukaryota; kingdom Viridiplantae; phylum Streptophyta; class Magnoliopsida; order Poales; family Poaceae; genus Avena; species Avena atlantica. The sequence goes on along the minus strand of OU342738.1, from coordinate 343,985,661 downwards.
TTTTCTAAAACCAAAAACAGCAGAAAACAGGTAACTGACACTGTGGCATCTTGTCAATAGGTTAGTTCCAGAAAGTGTATAAAAATACCTCAAAATATAGACAAGGCATAACACAAATGATACAAAACAAGCATGGAACATAAAAAATTATAGATACGTTTGAGACATATCACCTAGCTATCACCGCCGATGCCCCCCTCCCCCGCTCGATCCCTCCCCCTCGTCGCCGTTGTTGTAGGCAATGGTAAGGAAATCAGTAATCATTAACTGCTCGGTTGGCTTGTGAGTAGCGACTAATCAGAATTCAGACGATTAACTGATTTAATCGGTCGGTCATTAATCGGTGCAACCTACAAAAATTAGCATGTAAAACACGTATGAATCCTCTTGCACCTCAACCACCTACCCTATTAAATGCAGCCTCGAGCCCTCGGATGATATCCTCAAGGCGCTCGAGCTCTTGGATCTGAGGTCTGGTCGGCAACTACGAGGAACTTGTCAACAATGACAAGGAACTAGTCGGTGATGGCGGAAATCGAGCTGCTGGAGGTAGGGATTGAGCGGGAGCTTCGCAAAACCTACTTCATTGTGGCTGGCTAGCGTATGGATGGACGATATGTGTTGATAATTTTGCAACTTTTTTGACCAAGTGTAAAAGTTAATCGGGAACATACCTAGTAATCGGAGTGTCAAAGCTATTAATCGGGCTAAACGATTAACACAAACGATTAGTGGTAATCGACATGGTCAGGTCCCTAGTAGCGATTAATCAGCCTATTAATCGCTGATTTGGACGATTTTTTGAACAATGGTTGTAGGTCATCGACGCAGCGGCGACTGTCGCCCTCGCCGCCAAAGGCTGTGGTGGTGGGGGAGCTACCAAGCGTCGAGGTGAGTGGTCGCCGTGGATGGTGTCGGCCGACATAGAGGCACAAGGAGCTCGAGGCGGTGGCCCCAGATCTGGCCATGGCAGTGCTCGTCTCCGCTGGTTGGAGGTTGGGGGCGGTCTGATCCGGCTGTGGGGGCAGCTGTGAGTACTGGCCGACGGCGTGGATCTCGGTGTTATACTTTGAGCCACGACAAGGTTTGTCCTAGTGGCAGCTCTGTGTTGTGCCTGTGTGCTCTTCCTGGAGGTCCGGAGCTAGCCTCGACACATGGAATGGTGGTTGGTAGGCTTTGACACGTGTGGTTGTGGCCGATTCAGGTGGTTGAGCACCTTCGGGAGATATCCATGCTCCGGTTTGGTCAGAGCCCGCGATGGTGATGCCCGCGGGCATCGTGGACTTCCTGGAAGCATCATCGTGAGGTGGCTCACCCCTCCTCCTGCGGCTTTGACTCTGGAGGGAAACCTCAGATCGGGGATCAGACGATGGAGGCGATTTTGCATCTCTTTCCTTCTTGGGGGCATCGTCTCGGAGTCACCACAGACCGGGAGTTTCGTGAAGAAGGCTTGATGTCGGGATGCTATGGAAGGTCCAAGGATGAAGTTTGAAAAAGATGATGCCTCGAGCTGAGGTCTGGTCGCGGCTAGGCTTCGGTAGTCGGTTTTCCCGGCGTGCCCGATGGGTCCTTTCTGCTTCGCTGTGTTGATGTGGAGTCGGAGCTGCGGTGGAGCATGTCTAGGCGGCTACGCTGACCGGTCACCGTTGATCTCAAGTTCTCGGTTGGCACTAGACCAACATAATTCCCTTGTGAAGCTCGTCGTCAGTGTCAGAGTTGTCTCTCCTTGGCGCGTGTGGCCAATTGTTGGTATAGGCTGCCATGGGCTCCGGTGCTGCCTATGAGGCTTTGTTTGGGAAGTCGCTAGTGAAATCGGAGTCGCTGGCTCGTGGAGGAGTGATGACGATGACGCTTTCTGGCAACCCAGGAATGGGTCTCTTTGTGCCTCTATGCTTCGTGTGGGTAGCCAGATTGCTATGGTGATGTTCCCAATGTGTTCATGTTCCATGATGATATTGGTTCCTTTTGTACAGGTTTTTGGCTGGTTTCCCTGCAAATGAACCGGACAATTCTTTTTAAAAAAAGTGAGGCAAAATTGTCCGTTTTGTTAAAAAAGAGTGTCATGCTTTTTTAGGCCTGGCCCGAAATATGCCAAGCAATAAAAATCATGGTACGCACACTGTATCAGCTAAAGCATTGCGTTCCATCGTTAGAGTTTCCTGAGGTCGGGTCGAATCTGTAGAGGCACTTGAAATTCAATCGGTATTTGAGATTAATATTAATTTGATTCAAATGCACTTTTGGAGTGATAAACTTTTTCACCTTGATCACCTATGTCCTGAACTTTGCAGTTGCCCATTTGTCTGAAACTGACACACTATTGATCACCCATCTGCTTAATTTGCTTTTGAATATTGCAACCTTACAACTTCCAATAAACGTGGGACATGTTTGCCTAGCGAACTGGATACCGCAATTCAGATTAAGATTGTAAAGTGACCGGCACTTCCGAGATAAAGCCACCGCAGCGACAGTCTCACGACCAATAAGGGCATATTTTCAAAGTCTTCTTACGAGAAAAAGATAACAGTACACATCACTCACAAGACTGGCTGTAAACCATCACCAATCAAACATATCAACGACATGACACAAACAACAGATACATGTACGAGCGAGCAGAGAACGCGCGGTAACAATGCTGAGAAGGTCGTTCTCATGGCTTGGCCTCCGGATCTGGGAAGTGGAACTCGGGAATGGTGGGCAACTCTGGCTTGGGCGGAAGCTCCACCTTGGGCATCTCCGGCATGGGTGGAAGGTGCACCTCCGGGAACGTGGGCAGCTCCACCTTGGGCAGCTCAGGTTTAGGTGGCAGCTCCACCTTGGGCATCTCCGGCTTGGGCGGCAGGTGCACCTCCGGCAATGTTGGCAACTCCACCTTAGGTAGCTCGGGCTTAGGTGGCAGGTGCACCTCCGGGAATGGCGGCAGCTCGACCTTGGGCAACAATGGCATCTCCGGATTGTGCTCTTCGTCTTTGGATGGAACCTTCTCCTCCTCCAAGAATCTCGCCGCGCCGCTCATGGCAACGAACGAGAGAAGCAGACCGAGGAGGAAGAGGAAGACGGTGGTATTTTTCGGAGCCATCTTGCTGGATGCGTGTGCGCTCTGCAGCACTAGCTAGCTCTAGCAGTGCGAGTGGATGCTGGAGATAGCAGGTTCTGCTTTCTACTTATAGGATGCAAAAGGCAACGCGTGTGTAGAGAGTATGGTGTTTTGTAACAAAGTTTTGGTCATCTACTTATCTGCACTCCTGTTTCATGTGTGTGCGCTTTCGAGTCTATATCTGCTCAACGTTTAGGTGAGAAAATAGTTCTCGGGCTGCTCAGGCTGCAGTTCAGGACGGAGGTCAGCTGTTAGGTCACACATACACTTGTTAGGTCAGCTGTTAAGACGAAACAACGTGTCCAAGGAGGAGATAGATGTAGAAGTAGAACACAAGCATTACTTAAGTATTTTTTTTTTTGGCTGAAGCACAAACCACCAGCCTGGAGTTAACAGCTTAACAATAAACTCTGAACTATTAATCATAACGCTTGTTATATGTTGGTCTTTAAGAGACTCAGTAAATAAAGAGCACAAAACAAAACTTGATCGTAAAATGTGGTGATCTCTTATGTAGATTTACTTATGCCCAACCGTTGGCAGTGGCAGTAGGAGTAGCAGCTCAGCTTGATGTGATATCTTGAACTGACATAGGGATATGATCTAGATGCTTCCAACCATACTTGACATGGTTTTACTTTTAGGGATGTCTAGTAAACCAATATAATCTGATATCTATTTTTATTAGGTTTTGGGAGATCCTGTATTCTCAAGTGACGTCATGGTGCCTAATATAGTTTTTTTTTTGTCTCATTGCTGTGTTATTCTTAACAAGTTGTGTTAGTCTGTAACGATCGATTTTTCACTCAATTGTTGTTTCAATTAATTATTGGGTTTTTCGCAAAAAATAATAATAATAATTATTGGGTTAATTACATAGATGTCATTCCAATTTCAACCTATTTGAGAAACACCACTACAACTTTTGACTTCCGAAAAATGCCATTACAATTCTCTGCTTATTATATAGGCAACATATCCTATGCATCCGGTGCTTTTCTGTATCCATGTATCCGTCCGTTGTAGGCCCTCAGATGGAAATCGCACGCACTACACGAGAGCCATGAACAATTTGCAATTTGCGCCTGCCTGGACACCCAAGTCACTATAATCTTGCGATAACCCCCTCATAGAGTTTATGTTCCCTAATGTGAGATAGAACAGTTCGCTAAAAAAAAGCATGGTGATGTCCTGCGGCGGGCGGTTGCAGCGGAGAAGCAAAGACCATCTAACACGGCAACATACTACTAGAATATTAGATCGATCGTATGGACAACAGATGAGGTTCAATCATTCCATGCACATTACTAACCCCCTTCAGCTCTAGGAGCCATGTTTGGTCGTCGACTCGTCGCCGGCCGCACGCGTCATAAGATCGCCGTCGTTGATTACACCGCCATTGCCGTTACGCGGTCTCATGTTCTTCGCTGTCGCCGCCGCAAGCCGGGGCGTGTAGTCGTCGTCTGCCTTGGCATTTATGCGTTCTGGTCGTCGACCAATTAGCCTGCATCATCGTGAATTCACCATGGTGGTAGCCTGGTAGTGTAGAATCTATCGGATCTAGTGTATCAGATCGATCTGTTTCATCATCGCCAGTTCAGAACTGAAACGTTAGGAGGGGGTTATCACAAGATTGTTTTTGACTGGGCTCCAGGCGGGTGTGTAATTGTCAATTAGTCACAGCCGGGACGTCGTGTGTCCAATTTCCATCGAAGGGTCAAAGATGGACGGATGCATAGGATACACAAAAGCACCGGATACACCTATTATAAATATGCCATTACTACACTTAAACACACACACTGGTACAAAACAAGCCTGTAGTTCCGGTTCGTAAGAGGCTATAGTCTCGGATGTGCATCCGGGACTACGGAATGGGGACTAAAGGTTCTAAACCTTTAGTCTAGGTTCTGTTATGAACCGGGACTAGAGGGTCTCCACGTGACCCCGCGTAGTGCGCTGGGATGGAGGACATTTAGTCTCGGTTTGTAACACGAGCCGGGAATAAAGGTTTTCTGCCGCGGCAGTGTTTTGGCGTAATCGGCTGCCGTAGCAGGAGATGTGGTTTTAGGGTTTTTTTCTTTTTTGTGTTCAATTATTTTTAATTTTGTGTTTTTATTTCAAACAAGTTTTCATATAACACATATTCTATGCTACTACATACTATACACGTTGATGTATATATAATATAATTTCTATCACAAGCATACAGACATATATACAACTTGATATACGAGTACCAACCAGGAATAGAGCCCGTCTATTTGATTACATGAAGATCGTTACATTACATGGATACTTTATTATCTCCGCAAATTGTATTCTCCTTTGGGTTTATGACCCCCTAGCAAAAATCCCGACAATTTCTCTTGAATTGCTAGTAGACGTTGCTGTGGTAGGAGCTTATCCCGCATCGCATCCAACTATATATATATATATATATATATATATATATATATATATATATATATATATATATATATATAAAAGAAGTAGATCATTATGAATGGAACTCAACTAAAATTATGGTATAACCTGTGGTTGGATGGTTAGGAGGGTGGTTGTACCCCCAGCCCATCAGAGTTCAAACCCTAGGTTTGACACTGTGTGTTGCATAAAAGGCAAAATATTCTTTCAGTGAAAGGCGACGTTTCCGTCGACAGCGAGGCGCCCGTGGTGACTTCGTCAATTTCAAGACCCGATCCGCCGACTCAGTTTCTCGGAGGTGGTCATAGGGGTAGGGTGTGCATGTGTGTGTGTGTGCGTTCATAGGGGTGGGTGCATGTACGTGTTGTGAGCGTCTTCGTTTGTACTGTGTTTCTTAAAAATAAAATAAAATTATGGTATAAAATAAATTGTGAATATATTATTTAAGTACTTCAAGAAAATTTGTGCCCTGTTCCATACACTCGCTAATGAACTCGTATACTTTGTGAAAGTACAAAGGAAGTCGCCTAGAGGGAGGGTGAATAGGCCTTTTAAAATTATTACAGTTTAGGCTTAAGTAAATGTGGAATAAAACTAACGTTTAATTTATTGAGTACAAAACATAACCACTAAGTTCACCTAAGTGCACCAACAAACTATGCTAAGCAATACAAGCAACAAGGTGATAGCAAGATATAAATACTTCAAGCACGATGGCTATCACAATGTAAAATGCATAAGTAAAGGGCTCGGTAGAGAGATAACCGATGGACGCGGAGACAAAGATTTGTTTCCCGAAGTTCACTTCCAAAGAAGCCACGTCTCCATTGGAGAGGTGCGATGGCGCAATGCTCTCCGAACGCCACAAATGGCTCACCTCGAGGTGTGGTGGCTTGATGCTCACCCAACTATATATAAGGTCTCACCCCGGATGTGGAAGCACGCAACTCACCGACGCCACAAAAGGCTCACCCTATTCTCCCGAGTGCGCACCACAAAAGACGGGCACTCGCTCCACTATGAGACGCTTGAGGGCGGTCACCGAACCCGTACAATATTGGGGCTAAGTTCACAACTCAATTGGAGGCTCCCAACAACAAAGCCACACAAGGCTACAATGCCACAAAAGGCCAACAAAGCCACAAAAGGCTACAAGACCACAAAAGGTCTACAAGACCACAAAAGGTCAACAATCCAACCACACAACCGTGTAGGGTTCCAAGAATCCAAGAGTAACAAGCACACAAGCTTGTACTCGCCGAATCGCCGAGGATAACTCAAACCTATGCAACAAATGCAAGAGGCAAGTCCTTCTCTCTCAAATTCCACCAAAGCTACAAAAGCTATTGGGGGCATAAGAGAGGAAGAACACAAGAGGAGAATACAAAACTCTCCAAGATATAGATCCTAATGATTTCTTCACAAAGAAGGGATTTGTCTTGGGGGATTGTAGATATAGATCTCCTCTCTCAAATCCCTCAAAAAGATGCAAGAATCATAAGAAGGGAAAGGGGAGAGGGAAAGCTTCTTCAAGGTCAACAATGGAGGAGAGAGAGAAAGCCAAGAACCAAGAAGAAAAGCTAGTATCCACGAAGGGGAAGAGGAGCCCCTTTTAAAGGGCTCCTAGATCTGCCCGTTATGGGCATTCGCGACCCTTGCCGGCACTCAACCAACGGTGTTATGGGGTTAACCCTGGGGTTGGCCCGATATTTCACGAATTCCACGAGAAACGAGGGGGAAGAGGTGGTCGGAGGATGAAATCGAGGAAAGCGATGAAAACCACGAACACACACACCAAAACACGATACACGCCTGCTCCTCACGCCGGTGGCAACCGGTCCAACATAATCCCTAGGATCGGTGTTGGGCGAAGCTCGCTCTCCACGCCAACAACGGGGGATGAGGTTCTTGGTGAGATCTTGACGACTTGGGGGCGAGAAACCGAGAACCCAAGGCCTTGTACAAGTTGAACGCACTAGGCAAGATCCAAGAGGGGGGTGGATAATCCGGTGCTCCTTGGTAGGAGCATGAGACCAATAGATATAAGTCCTCAAAGGGTTTCCTTAATATATATTATTATCCAAGTCTAAGGACTTACAATGGAGGGTGGGGGCTATATATAGTCCAGCCACAAAATAGGGGTAGTTTCGGAACGAAAAGGTAAATTATAGGTAGGTTTACAAGGCACAGGGCCGCACTTAGGCATTCAGGGTCAGTCGGGCCCGGTAGTACCGGTCCTGCAACTGGTGGTGACCGGTAGTACCGCTCCGTGAGCGGTAGTACCGCTTGAGGGACTGGAGCTTTCGTCGGAGGCGCCTGTGGCGAGCGGTAGGAGGGGGCGGTCGTACCGTCGTCCGGTAGTACCGGTTGTTGGACCGGTAGTACCGCTTGGACCGGTAGTACCGGTCGGCAGTACCGCTTGCGTCTGGCAGCGGCTAGGGCTTCCGTCGGAGGCTCCTGTGGCGAGCGGTAGGAGAGGGCGGTAGTACCGCTGACCGGTAGTACCGGTCGGCAGTACCGCTTGCGTCTGGCAGCGACTGGTTGCTTCTCCTCCGTTCCTTGGGTCCTTCTCTTCGTACCTGATGATGCATAGTGTATGCGTGTGAAGTAGCAAGCCATCCAAGGGTGTGTCGAAGTCACACAAGGAGAGGAGCGAGTTCACCTTAGCTTGAAGGAGTTTGGCTCGGGCGCGAGTCATGGGTCCACTTGGGGAGCTTGTGGGAGTAGATGTAGTAGCGGTCGTAGGACGGGCTGCATCAGCTCCCCCCCCTTGGGAAAGAGTCGTCCTCGACTCTTCAACCATCACAACTTCCTCTTCGCCATGGTAGGGTGAGAGGTCCTTGACATTGAATGTCGAGCTCACAAGATACTTCGATGTTGGTATATCGATGACATAGGAGTTGTTGTTGATCCTCTTTAGCACCTTGAATGGTCCATCGCCTCTTGGCTTTAGCTTGGAGTCGCATTCCTTGGGGAAGCGGTCTTTACTCAAGTGTATCCACACAAGGTCGCCGTCATCAAAGATCATCTCTTTCTTGGTCTTGTTTAGCCTTGATGCTTGGCGAAGGACTTGTTGCTCGATAGTAGCTCGTGTGTCTTCATGGAGTTTCATCATTGTTTGGGCACGCTTGACAACGTCCATATTGGCACGTTCATGAAGCGGAAGTGGAAGGATATCGAGCGCGGTGAGAGGCTCGAAGCCATAGACGATCATGAACGGGCTCCTCATGGTGGTGGAGTGCTTGGCGTGGTTGTAGGCGAACTCGGCGTGTGGAATGCATTCCTCCCAGTCTTTAAGGTTCTTCTTTATCAACACCAGGAGAAGTGTGCCAAGACTTCGATTGACGACCTCGATTTGTCCATCGGTTTGCGGATGCGAGGCGGACGAGAAGAGGAGCTTGATGCCGAGCTTGGCCATGAGGGTCTTCTAGAAGTAGCTCATGAATTTTACGTCGCGGTCAGAGACGAATGTTCTTGGCATGCCGTGTAGCCGAATTATTTCCCTGAAAAACAAATTTGCTACATGTGAAGCATCATCGGTCTTATGGCACGGAATGAAATGTGCCATTTTTGAGAAGCGATCCACTACTACAAATATGGAATCATGACCATGTTTAGATCTAGGCAAGCCTAACACAAAATCCATGCTAATGTCCGACCAAGGTGCATGAGGAATAGGCAATGGCATATAAATACCAAAGGGGTTGGACTTAGACTTAGCTTGGATACATGTAGTGCATCGATGGACGTGGCGCTCCACATCGCGTTTCATCTTTGGCCAAAAGTAGTGAGTGGAGAGCATGTCATATGTCTTGTCACGACCAAAGTGACCCATAAGGCCTCCACCATGGGACTCTTGAAGAAGTAAAAGTTGGAGAGACGATTTCGGAATGCAAAGCTTGTTTTGTTTGAAAAGAAAACCCTTATGCAAATAGAAATCATCAATCCCTTTGTCTATTGAACATTGTGCAAATATTGGTACAAAGAAAGAGTCGGACGCATACAAAGATTTGATGTCATCAAGACCCAAGACATTGACTTCTAGTCGTGTAAGAAGGCTTGTGTTTTTGCGAGACAAGGCGTCCGCTACCACATTTTCTTTGCCCTTCTTGTATTTTACAATGTAAGGAAAAGACTCCATAAACTCAACCCACTTTGCGTGCCTTTTACTCAAGTTGGCTTGGCCCTTAAGATACTTCAACGACTCATGGTCGGAATGGATGATAAATTCTTTGGGCCAAAGATAGTGTTGCCACACTTGAAGAACACGAACCAAGGCAAAAAGTTCTTTGTCATAAATGGGATAATTGAGGCGTGCGCCATCAAGTTTCTCACTATGGTAAGCAATAGGACGCCCATTTTGCATAAGGACGCCACCGATGCCAATACCACTAGCGTCACATTCAATCTCAAAGGTTTTTGTGAAATCCGGCAATGCAAGAAGTGGTGCTTCGGTGAGCCTCTTTTTGAGCTCATCAAAAGCCTTTTGTTGTGCTTTTCCCCAAACGAACGTGACATTCTTCTTGGTCAATTCGTTGAGGGGGCAAGCAATTGTAGAAAAATCTTTCACAAATCGACGGTAAAAGCCAGCCAACCCATGAAAACTATGAAGTTCACTAACATTTGTAGGGATGGGCCAATCTCGTATGTCCTTGACTTTTGAGACATCAACTTCAATGCCATTAGAAGACACAACAAAACCAAGGAAAATCAGCTTGTCTCTTGCGAAAGTGCACTTTGGGAGATTAGCATAAAGCTTTTCATGACGAAGGATTTAAAGGACCTCCTTAACATGAGCAACATGCTCCTCTAGTGACTTGCTATAGACAAGAATGTCATCAAAGTAAACAACTACACTCTTTCCAATGAGAGATCGCAAAATATGGTTCATGAGGCGCATGAAGGTAGATGGGGCATTGGATAAGCCAAAAGGCATAACCAACCATTCATAGAGACCAAGCTTGGTCTTGAAGGCGGTTTTCCACTCATCACCTTCAGCCATGCGAATTTGATGGTAGCCACTACGAAGATCAATTTTCGAAAATATAGTGGCTCCACATAACTCATCAAGCATGTCATCAAGACGCGGTATAGGATGTCGATAACGCACGGTGATGGCATTGATTGGACGGCAGTCCATGCATAACCGCAACGTATCATCCGTTTTCGGGACGAGGATCACGGGAACCGCGCTTGGGCTAGTGCTTACTTGGATCAAACCTTTGGAGACGAGTTGGTTGATTTGACGCTCGATCTCCTTCGTCTCTTCCGGGTTTGTGCGATACGCGGCGCGGTTTGGTAGCGGTGCGCCGGGTATGAGGTCGATGCGGTGCTCGATTCCACGAAGAGGAGGAAGGCCATGAGGAAGCTCTTCGGGAAATACATCTTGGAATTCCTGCAAAACAGCCATCAAAGAAGGAGGAACATTTGTCAAGTCGTTAGTTCCTTGCGCTAGTCCCTTGCATACGAGGACGTAGTGCAAGATGGATGGGTTGTTCCGCACTTCTCTCATCTCACTTTTGGTGGCAAGAAGAACACGCTTAGTTTTTCCACTCGAGTTTGGCTTGTAGCTCTCACTCACTATGGTGTGGTTCTCTCGCTCACCGCTCTTCTCACAAGGTGTTTTTGTGTATTGCGCCCTCGCTAAAGCCTTTGCATTGTCCGCAATTATTTGGCTAGGAGTCATTGGTTGCAACACACAAGTTTTATCAAGCCATTTGAAGGTGTAAGTGTTTGAGTGACCATTATGCAAAGCACGTTTGTCATATTGCAACGGTCTTCCGAGCAACATGTGACAAACCGTCATTGGAACCATGTCACATTCCACCGTGTCCTTGTAGTGCCCAATTGAGAACGTCACCGAGACGTTGTGCTTGATCTTGACGGATCCTTGGTCACTTAGCCATTGGATATGGTAGGGGTGTCTATGCGGAAGGAGGGTGAGGTTGAGTTTCTCACACAATTCCGTGCTTGCAAGGTTGTGGCAACTCCGACCATCGATGACAACTTTGATGGACTTCCCATTGATGCCGGCACGAGTTTGGAAGATGTTCGAGCGTTGGTCTTCACTTTCATTGGCTTGGGTAGTCAAGACCCTTGTGACCACAAGCGATGGACTTGCGTCATGCTCACACACAAGTTCTTGGTCCTCTTCCAAGTGTTGCCTTGCCATGGCTTCCTTGACCCTTGCATCAAACTCTTCTTCACTCAAGTATTCTTCATCGCCGTTGTCATGGATGAACAAAACTTTCTTGTTTCCACATGCATTCGACTTGTGCCCTTTGCCTCCACACTTGTAGCATTCACCGGTGAAAGGTTGATCATCCCTTGTGTGTTTGCCACTTGGGGGCTGTTTTCCTTGAGGGAGAGTTGGCTTGAAGGGAAGCTTTGTTGTACTTGAGGAGCTTCCACTTGGTGTCATTGGAGTAGTGGTTGGAGCTTGCTTGTATGTGAAGTACGTCTTTGGCTTGTTGAACTCGATGTCCTCTTGCACTTGACGTTCGGCCTTTGATGCAATGTGCACAAGCTCAACCATGTTGTTGTACCTTTGGAACTCGGTGATGCGCTTGATAGGATGGTTCAAGCCATTGAGGAAGCGTGCCATTGTTTGCTCATCTCGCTCTTCAATGTTGGCATGGATCATGTTGAGCTCCATTTGTTTGAAGTACTATTCCACGGTCTTTGTTCCTTGACTAAGCGTTTGAAGCTTGTTGAAGAGGTCACGCGTGTAGTGTGAAGGAACAAAGCGGGATCTCATATGGGCCTTCATGTCTTGCCAAGTTGCAATTGGAGGCTCTTCTTTTGCTTCGCGAGCGAGTTGGACTTGTTCCCACCAAAGGTTGGCATACTCATCAAACTCGAGGGATGCCATGGCCATCATCTTCTCATTGCTATAATTGTGCATGCGGAAGATTTTGTCGACCTTGAGTTCCCAAGAGAGATACTCCTCGGGTTCATTGGAACCGGTGAACTTTGGCATGGTGAACTTGAGCTTGCCGAAAGTTTCTTCTCCATTGCGGTTCCGGTTGCGTCGGTTGCCATGATTTGAGCGTTCATCATCATCATCATCCGAGCTCTCGTGTCTTGCTTGGTGATTGTTGCGGTGCTCTTGTTGTTGTTGAGGTGCCGCGTTTGGTGGTGGAACTTGTTGTTGACGATGATCTTGGGGAGCTTGCTCGTTTTGTTGTCGCGGTTGAAGACGAGGAGGAGGTTGATGGTCCTCACGACGAGCTTGGGGAGCTTGCTCTTGTTCTTGTCGTGGTTGATGTCGAGGAGCATTAGCTTGCGCCATGTGGCGAGGAGGACGTCGAGCCGCATGGGCCATGGGCTGCTCTTCTTCTTCTTGGTGTAGGGGGGGCTCGTCATGACCATCATGGTGCCGACGTGGGCGATCATGTCGATGATGACGCCTCGGAGGATCTTCGAGTGCTCCACGTCGATGGTGATCTTGTTCGTCCTCTTCGGATGCTTCACTTGTTGTTGAGGGAGCGTGTCGACGTCGATGGCCTTGGTGGTCCATGCGAGGTTGCTCTTGTTGAATCACAAGTGCCCTTGGTTGTGGCCGGTTCGCTTCGCGCCTTGGAGGTCTTGCGGAGAGGTCACCATCATAGCTTGACGTTGCGGCGTGACGCAGAGATGGTACCGCTTGCGAAGAGCTCATGGATTGAAGAACGGGTCCATCCCGGTGCCTTGAAGCGTGACGGCGAGGTGCACTTGATTCACTTGAGGAGTGCCGAGATGAGCTTGATTCGCGCGAGCGTGGCCTTGCGAGTCCATCAATGATGCGTTGAAGCTTCTCATCCATTGAGGCGAGTGCACGACCAAGAGCTTCATTTTGATGACCGAGGTTGTGTTGCATGGCATGCATTTGGCCACGGACTTCTTCGAAGCGGTTGTCGATGTTCTTGAATTCCACACGGGCCTCGCTAAATTGTTCATCTTGGCGCCGCTCGAGAGCTTCACAACGATAGTTGAATTCTCCTCGGACCTTCCAAAGGTCCCATCTTGTCATGAATTGGTTATCATCCTCCGGAGGTGGTGGTGGTTGGGATGGCTCTCCATGCCTGTCCATAATGCAAAGCCAACAAGTATATGGAGAGAAAGGGTGTGGAGAGTTAGCCTTTTACCTCACCTTGGAGATTATATCAAACCAATTGCCACACAAATGAGCGAAAAAGCATGCAAAGTGAAATGGCAAGAAACTCTCAAAGGCTTTTGGTGGAAGGTTAGGATTGTGGAAAACCAAACGAAACGATCCAAGCAAAAGGTTATTGTCCTACGTGGTAAAGAACCAAAGATCAAAAGCAAAAGGAAACGATCTACAAAAACACGGAAAACACACACGTGGAGAAAAACGGGGTTAGCACGACTATGAAAATGAGCACAAAAGGTCCTAACGAAGACTACGCTCGGTTGTCGTGCCAACTCAAGGAGAGACCACAACTCGTTTGCCAAAAGAGGATAAGCAATAGATTTGTGCACTTGCCTCGGTGCGCTCTTTCTTCTCTCTTGTTGTCTTACAAGCTTGGTATTCTCTTTGAATTGGGATACTATGTATCGTTCTATTCTATCTTTTTCTTTTCCTTTTTTTTGATTCTTTTTCTGTTTCTCCCTTGCTATGCTACTATGTTAGCTTTTGTATTTGGCCTCACACTCTCACTTTCCGAAGGAAAGTGCACAATGCTTAGACAAACACAAAATGAGTTGCTCTCATAGGATGGATACACACAAAGGAAGATATGGGGCTGTCAAGGTGGTGCAAGTTATACCTTTGGTATTGTTGACGACTTGCAACCGTCGGAGGTGGATGATGTTCGAGTGTCGCGGTGTCGTTGAGCACGGGATGACGTTGATGCGGAAGCTGTTGTGAAAATGGCGACAAACACGCGAAACACGAACAAGCGAGGTTGAAAGGTCAGCAAACGAAACTGAGGCGTCAACGGGCGAGGAAGGACGGTCAGGGGCGAGCGGTAGTACCGCTGGTAACGAGCGGTAGTACCGGTGAGCGGTAGTACCGCTTGTACTACCGGTAGTACCGGTTACTTGCGGTAGGACCGCTTGCACGGCCGGTAGTACCGCTTGGCACAGATCTGGAACGCGAAGAACTTGCTAGAAACCTCAAATTCGTGGGAAATCTGACCGAAAGGCTGGGCTAGAAACAACAGGGGATATAGATCGACTCCCAAAGCAACAGATCTATGGACCAAAACCACGAAAAACTCACCAAATCCAGAGATCGATCCGAAGGCAAATTGGGGCTCTTTTTGGTAGGATTTTCGTTTTTAAAGGCGTATAAAAGAAAAATTGGGGGGAAATTCGTGATCAACCATGCTCTTGATACCAATATGTTATGGGGTTAACCCTGGGGTTGGCCCGATCTTTCACGAATTCCACGAGAAACGAGGGGGAAGAGGTGGTCGGAGGATGAAATCGAGGAAAGCGATGAAAACCACGAACACACACACACCAAAACACGATACACGCCTGCTCCTCACGCCGGTGGCAACCGGTCCAACATAATCCCTAGGATCGGTGTTGGGCGAAGCTCGCTCTCCACGCCAACAACGGGGGATGAGGTGCTTGGTGAGATCTTGACGACTTGGGGGCGAGAAACCGAGAACCCAAGGCCTTGTACAACTTGAACGCACTAGGCAAGATCCAAGAGGGGGGTGGATAATCCGGTGCTCCTTGGTAGGAGCATGAGACCAATAGATATAAGTCCTCAAAGGGTTTCCTTAATATATATTATTATCCAAGTCTAAGGACTTACAATGGAGGGTGGGGGATATATATAGTCCAGCCACAAAACAGGGGTAGTTTCGGAACGAAAAGGTAAATTATAGGTAGGTTTACAAGGCACAGGGCCGCACTTAGGCATTCAGGGTCAGTCGGGCCCGGTAGTACCGGTCCTGCAACCGGTAGTACCGGTGGTGACCGGTAGTACCGCTCCGTGAGCGGTAGTACCACTTGAGGGCCTGGAGCTTTCGTCGGAGGCGCCTGTGGCGAGCGGTAGGAGGGGGCGGTCGTACCGCCGTCCGGTAGTACCGGTTGTTGGACCGGTAGTACCGCTTGGACCGGTAGTACCGGTCGGCAGTACCGCTTGCGTCTGGCAGCGGCTAGGGCTTCCGTCGGAGGCACCTGTGGCGAGCGGTAGGAGAGGGCGGTAGTACCGCTGACCGGTAGTACCGGTTGGCAGTACCGCTTGCGTCTGGCAGCGACTGGTTGCTTCTCCTCCGTTCCTTGGGTCCTTCTCTTCGTACCTGATGATGCACAGTGTATGCGTGTGAAGTAGCAAGCCATCCAAGGGTGTGTCGAAGTCACACAAGGAGAGGAGCGAGTTCACTTTAGCTTGAAGGAGTTTGGCTCGGGAACGAGTCATGGGTCCACTTGGGGAGCTCGTGGGAGTAGATGTAGTAGTGGTCGTAGGACGGGCTGCATCAAACGGTCAAAAACTATGAAGCGAGAAACTGAAAACGCGAGTCCTGGTCGGAACTTCCGCCGGTCCACCGGAACTTTCGGTGGGAGCGGAACTTCCAGTGGGAGTTCCGACTGAAGTTCCGTCAAAAAGACACATACAAAACAGAAGGTTACTGAACGTGAGCGGAAAAATAAGAGCCGGATTTACAATCGGTACTTCCGGCGGCAACTAGGTCCGAGTGGAACTTCCGGTCCCTGGCCAGAACTTCCGGTGGGGGCGGTATTACCGCTGTAACTTCTGGCCTAAATTCCGTCAAATACAACAAACCAAATAGAGAGGATACAGTACGTGAGCGGAAGAAGAATTGGAACTTCCGGCGGCAAAATTCCCTAGCGGAACTTCCGATAAGAAGCCGAAACTTTCGGTCAGGGAAATTCCAGAAACCAGAAATGCAATAACTTTTGCATCCGAACTCCAAACGAGATGAAACCAATTTTGTTGGAAAGATAACGACGAATAGAATCCTACTAAAAGCTCACTAAATTGCACTAAAACGCTAAATTCGGCCAAAAGTAGCACTATTTCTTCCGCCATGCCTAAATATTTCCAGATTTGAATTTGAAAGTTGGACCCGGTTATCTAATATGCATTTAAGCGTTTCTTTTATTGCTACAACTATCATGGTTCTTCAGTACGTGTTTGTATCATTGAATTTATGGTCATAGTTTTAGATGGTAAGAATATATGATGCCTAATTTTTCTAGAAGTTTCCTTGTTCTAAAAAAACACTAAATGGGTTTGCGCCGATTTAGCTTCACTATAGCTTTCTTAGCGGCTGGAAAATGCTATCACGAAGAATCATATATATCCCGCTATTTTAAACTTTGAATGGAACAAATTTATCATATTTTACTTGTTTCTTATAGATATGGCATATGGTTAATTATAATAGAGGTTTCATGCATGTTTTGTTATGGTTTCCGCTGATACCACATACAAGATTCATATAGTTTTGCACATGTAAAGAGTTTCGTCATGTTTTGAATGTACCTCTTTAACATTTACACAATATTAGACGAACCCCCACTAAAATTTAACTTATACAAATACTTGCAAACAAAATTAAACTATAAATAGATTGAAATATAACTAAAAGAACTGAAATATACGTGAAATCTACATAGTACTTCCTCTGTCCGGAATAAGTGACTTGGATTTGTCTAGATTCGCATGTATCTATACACTAAAACACGTCTAGATACATGGGAATTTAGAGAAATCCAATTCACTTACTTCCGGACGGATGGAGTATGATTTATGTGACTATTTACGAGATATATTTGGAGTTGTTTCTTGAAGAAACGACATGACACTGAAAATAACTATTTTTTCACATACAATTGTGAACTTTTGAATTTTTGAACCATTATTGAAAATATTTTGTGGAAAACAATTTTTTAGAGAAAGAGGGGCCCTAAAGGGGAGCCCTGGTCCCATTTTCATAGAAAACGAAACCAGAGTTTTTCTGAATACAATATTCGAATAGAAAAGCAAAATGAACGGAAAAAAAATTACATAGTCTATGTCTCAATCATACTATGTCAGCCAGAAGACAGACATACATAAACATAAAAGTTTTTTTAAGGAAAATACAGCAGGAGAGGCTTCACCTGCTTATATATTAAACATAACCAAAAATATTTCCATACTTGTTACAAGCGTACCATGGTTAGGTTGGTTCCTTTATACTCAATTCAGACTCTCAATTTGGATAAAAAAGTTGTAATGGCCTCTCTAAGTTCAGGCTTTATCCTGGAACATAGCAAATTGGAGTCTGCCAAGAAATGAACAAGCCAGATCTGAACCGAATGGTCTATGCCATCAAAGTGCTTCTTGTTCCGTATGAACAGAAAGACAAAAGTTAGCATGAAACTAAAAGCAACTGGCGATGGGAGATCTTCATGCGCCCTATCTCTCGCATACATTCTTGAGATTTTCCCTTGTCTCCTCCACAGGCAGCATACCTAGAGGCTTCGACCATGCACCACACCAGAAAGGCGTGAGAGGTGTGTAAGCCATCGTCTTATCGATGCTTGGAGGCGTTAGGAGGCCGGGAGTGATCCCAGTATGAAGTGACTCCACCAGGGATGCCATAGAGATGGCACCAGATGTCATTTCCACGCGAGAGGGCTTGGTGCTCGGAGGAGAGTAAGAACTTGGGTGGAGAATTGGTCCACCCACTCCAGCATGTGTTCCTTATATAGCAACCTCCATTTCTTGATCATTTTCGGGATGAGACACCATACCTGTTTGATACATCATCAATTTAGGTTGTCAAATATAAGAGCATTCCTTGATTTCCAGATACTCCAGATAATCAGAGAGCAGACAATATTCATTATAGAATGATTTTTATTAGCAACCCAAAATTTGGCTATGGATTCAAAACAGGTGCCCAGGGAGAGGCCAAAGAAGTCTGAAGTAAATTTCCAAACCTCTTTAGCAACTACACACTCAAAAAATAGATGGTTTGAGGACTCCTTTTCTCTACAGAACACAAAACCTAAAGGTTTTCCTAAGCATCTTTTCTGTAGGTTATCTCTTTTCATTAGTTTGTTATGAGCAAATAACCACAAAAAATGTGTACTCTAGGTGGATCCACCAATTCCCAAACATATGGGATAAAGGTGGGCACAACTCCTCTAAAGCTGATGATGTTATAGAGTGAGCTAGCAGAGTATACCCCATTTGCAGTGTGTTCCTAGATGAGAGAGTCATAGTCATCAGAAAAGGAAATGTTAAGACAGATCTGTTCAAGCTCATACCATTATTCCATCAGGTGATGACTGAAATTTCTCCTAAATGAGAGTTTAACAGTCTCCTCATCACAGACTTCAAGAACAGTAGCAAGTTGTTCATTACAGATACAGTATAGGTACCAAAATTGGACAAATAGGGGGAAGTACCAAACCAAGTATCTTCCCAATTTTTTATTTTAAGCCCATTTCCTACTACCCATCTATACCCAAATCTAACTGCTCTAGTAGCCCAAAGTAAACCTTTCCAAAATCTAGAAGATCCCAAGCTCTTGCAAGCAAAATATTTGGTTGATTGGGATAGTATTTATTATATGCTATAGTTTTCCAGAGTTCCCCTTCTCCTTTAGTGTACCTCTTGATCCAAGAACCTAGTAAATAGATATTCACATCCCTGAGTGATGGGATTCCTAAACCCCCCTGTTTTGGGAGGAACACCAAATGCCAATTTTCTAAGTGGAGTTTCCTTTATTCTTTGGAATCATTCCACAGACAATATGACATTTGAGAGTTAAGCTGCAAGGCCATTTTGGGAATTTAAAGGAGAGAAGATACACAGGAATACTAGCGCCAGGCAGGTCCTAACCAACAACACCCTTGCAGCATGAGACACGAGTTTTCCTCTCCAACCAGAGATTCTTTTAAGGATTTTATGAATGATTGGATGGATGTCTTCCCTTCTAAGTTTATCATGATGCAAAGGTATTCCTAAATATTTGATTGGAAAGGGTCCCACTACACACCCAAGAACCTGTTAAAACACAATGGTTTCTTCACTATCCAAGTTAATGGGTATCAACTCACTCTTACTGTAATTTATCTTCATGCCAGAAACATTTTCAAAACATTACATAATCCATTTCAGGCTCCTAGCTTTCTCCAAGTTGTTATCCACAAAAAGTATGGTATCATCTGCATATTGCAGGCTGATCACCGCATTTGGGACAAACTGGGTGCAGAGGTCTTTAATCAGCCCTTGAAGGGATGATTTGTTAAGCATTCTGGTAAATACATCTACCACACAGTCAAAGAGGAGTGGAGACAGGGGGTCCCCTTGTCTAAGGCCTCTCCCTGTAAGAAAGGAATTTCCTTCCACTCCATTAAGCTTAACAACAACAGACCCCTTCCTGGTCACCTTGGTAATGAAGCTTCTAAAGAAAGGGCTAAAACCTCTTTTAAGGAGTTCATCTAGGAAATCTAGGTTAACCATATCAAAATCCTTCTCATAGTCCAATTTCAAGATTTCCCCTTCTCCTTCCCCGGTGCATAGAGTGGAGAACTTCATGGTCTGTTACCACACTCTCCAGGATATACATGCATTTGATAAAGGATGTTTGGTTAGGAGAGATGAGGAGATCCATAAGGAGGGCTAATCCATTGGTAAGGACCTTGGTGAAAATCTTAAAAATACAATTGAGGAGACTAATTGGTCTAAACTTTTTCATGACAGATGCATCTGGTTCCTTGGGGATAAGAGTAAGGACAACAAAGTTAAGTCTGCATATATCTAGGTCCCTTTGTGGAAATCCTAGAACATATCCATGATGTCCCTCTTAACTAAATCCCAAAACTTTTGATAGAAGAGGAAATAAAGCCCATCAGGACCATGGGCTCCATCAGAATAGGAACTGAATAAAGCTTTCTTCACTTCTTCCTCAGTGAAGGGAGAGTCCAGGGAAGAATTCCCCTCTAGTGAGACTTTTTCCTCATTACTGAAGAAGTCTTCAACCAGAGAGAAACCTCCCCTATCCTCAGGGTTAAAGAGATTTTTATAAAAGGAGGTGGCTATTTCTAACATTTCCCCTAGGTCTGAGGTAGGACCATTATCTCCTTCTAAAGAGTGGATACGGGTTTTCCTCCTTCTCTGGTTAGCCACTGCATGAAAATATATAGTGTTTTTGTCACCCTTAAGGACGTCTCTATCTCTAGATCTTTGCCTGGCTTTGACATCCTCTTTGAGCCAAATAGCTTGCATTTCAGAGTTGATCACTTTCATCCTTTCTAGCTCTTGATCTGACAAAGGTTCTGATTCCGCCTTAATATCTAGGCCATCATATTCCTCCATCATTTCTTTCTTCAGTTGTCTAAGATCAGCCTCAATATTTCTACTCCACCCCTTGGTGCTCTTCCTAAACCTTCTGACTTTATCTTACCACCTATCTAGGGATGTCCTTCCTTTTGTAGGAGCATTCCAGATTTTTGTGAATAAATCATAGAAGTCTTCCCTCACGAGCCACCACTTCCCAAACTTGTAACTGAGGTTTCTAGGTGTAAGTCCCAGGCCAGAGTCCCAGAGAAGTGGGGCATGGTCACTACCTATCCTGGTGCAGGCTTGAGTAGTGGCCAAAGGGATGAAAGCATCTAATTAAGTATTACAAAACACTCTATCTATTGTGGACATAATCAAGTTTTCCTGATTATTGGCCCAGCTGAATTTCCTGTTACCAATTTTAACTTATAAAAGTCCACAAAGATCAATCCAAGCATTGAATTTGTCACACCATTTTTGGTTAACAACTCTATTACTTTTATCTTCCTAGAACTTAACCAAATTAAAATCTCCACTAATAAGGGTAGGGAAAGAATTATCCATGAACAAACTATGAAGTTCTGAAATTAATTCTTTTCTTTCTTCCTCATAAGGGGAGCCATAAACAGAAATATGTCTCCAGATTTTGCCATCAATGTTATTCTGCACTACACAAGACATTGAATTTTTTTAATATCCCAGGACTGGATAGCAAAGAGATCTAAGTCAACACCAACTAGAATTCCTCCTGCAGTCCCATTGGCTGGGAGGAAATTCCATGAAAAGTTTATATTTAAACATTTCCTAATACTCCTAATACTATTTTGGAATTTATTGATATACTATTTCGGGACATGACATCGTATACATAGTGAATACGATGCCAGTTGTATGTGGTACGCAGTAATCGCGACGATCTCTGACAGTGGATCCTTGACCGGTAGGAAAAGCTGCAGTTAGAATTGCATACAAGCAAATGAACTGCAGCCGCACGCTGCGTTTGGTCTTAACAGTTGGACTAACAATTGTTTGTGATCGGATCACAAGGTCGTACCTGCCCTGCACACACGGCATCAGGAGTGTCCTACACTGCAGCCGTGGCATCCCGAGATAAACATTCTCCGTCTTTCCCCACCCAAATCGATCTTAAGCAGATAGCCAGACATGGAGACATGGACTCAGAAAGTGGAAAGGGCTCAAATGAACGTGATATGCAGGCGAGTGGGTGACCAAAGAACTGGACTCTCGCGAAACACTTGTACACCTATTACAAACCTTTTGGAACTCTATAAGTAGTACGCAACACCTGCTACCTCTCTCCCACAACCAAACCACGCCACCAGAGCTAGCTACAACAAACAGTCACACACGACCAGCAACGACATGGCTTCGAGAAAAACCGTTGTCCTCCTCCTTCTCGGGCTGCTCCTCTCATGTGTTGCCATGAGCGGAGCTGTGCGGATTTTGCAGGAGGAGACCGTTCCGTCCAAGGACGAGGAGCACAAGCCCGAGCTGCCACCACTCCCCAAGGTGGAGCTGCCACCGTTCCCCAAGGTCGAGCTGCCACCTAAGCCCGAGCTGCCCAAGGTGGAGCTGCCGCCGTTCCCGGAGGTGCACCTGCCACCCAAGCCGGAGCTGCCGTCGTTCCCGGAGGTGCACCTGCCACCCAAGCCCGAGCTGCCCAAGGTGGAGCTGCCGCCGTTCCCGGAGGTACACCTGCCACCCAAGCCCGAGCTGCCAACTGTCCCAGAGGTGCACCTTCCAGCCAAGCCGGAGCTGCCCAAGGTGGAGCTGCCGCCCAAGCCCGAGATGCCCGCCATCCCCGAGTTCCACTTCCCGGAGCCAGCGGCTAAACCATGAGGACCGTCTTCACTTGTGTTCTCAGCTCGCTCTCTCTCGTATCATTCGTATCGAGTGATGGTTCTTTCTGTCTTAGTGTCCTTGGTGTGATTGTTTAGTTCGGATTGTCAGCATAGTATCGTACGTGAGTGATGAGTGAACCGTTTATCTATGACGCGCCTACTTAGTACTTACATGGGATGGGGTGTACATGTACTACATTATAGTTGATATTTACATTGATGTATACAAAACAAATGTGTTGGTCTCACCGCTTTCTTGTTCTCGATTTTTTTATGAAAAGCTGAGCTCATGCTCATGCATATGACTAGTTCCACCAAGAATTTTCTGAAGCTTGGGTTTCACTCCATAATCTTTCATGAGAGCGGATTTACCCCTCCTAGGTTGGGCCCCCGGCACCATCATAGCCATCAATTTGTTCAAGATTCGTGCAAAGGTCAACTGGTCAATAGGGTCTAATTGTTTTGCATTTTAACCCTCTATATGTATGAAAATCAACCCATCCACCCAGAGCATCTTCTCCCAGAGCTGCCTCCTCCCACCTACCCCGAGCACGCCTCCCAAATCGCGTCGCCATGCCTCCTCCTGCTCCTCCCCAATAGCAGCCCACCGCCCAGCACCTCCTCCTCCTACATGCCCCGAGGGGGGAGGCGCCATGGAGAAGCTGCGTCTCCTACGCGCGCGGCGGTTGCCCCCTCATGCTCCTCCACCCATCAAGATTTTTGATTCAGTTTCTTCCATCAAAGTCTTCTTTGCATTTTTCTTCCACCGAAATGTTCTTCATATTTTTCTTCACATTTTCTCATTTTCTTATATAGATCTGCTTGATTTTGTATGAATCCTTGTAGATTGAAATATACATGCAACTTTGTTGGATTTGTTGTCATTTTGTATGAATCCTTGCAGATCCTTGTATGAATATCCTTGCAGGTCCTTGTATGAATCCTTGCAGATATTATTTTCCATGACGTACAGTGTATGAAACTGCTCTGAATCTTACTTGGATCGTTGAATTTATGATGGATCTTGTATGGATTTTCTGTCAAACTGTAGTGAAATATGTATAGAAATTGTATAAATGTTCTTTGAAGAAAATTATTTGAAACCACTCTGAATCTTGTATGTATGGTTGAATTTTATATGAAACCACTCTGGTTTGATAATGTATGAAACTTGTATTATCTTTAAAAAAATGAGGTGAATTTTTTTTTTGTACAAGTTCTGTACATAAAAAACATTATTGAATATTCCTGGAATTTTAAGAGAAAAAATAAGGTGAAAAAGAAAAAGAAACGTGTGTAGAAAAAATTGTTGATTAAATTTATGAATCTGGAATGTTTAGTGAATATATATTAATATTTATAAATCTTTAAAATATTTCATGTACAAGTTCTGTACTTGGCAAAAACAAGTTTGTAAAACATGTGAATCTTGTATGAAACTTCTGAATCTAGGATGAAACAAAGTAAGAGTGTCTAAATATTGTTGAATAAAAAGTACAAGAATAAAATTTATCAAATGCGATTGTTCCAAAAACAAATTGTGCATGTTTCATTTTTAGAATAAAAAATGTACATAAAAACATTGTTGAATATTCCTAAAATTTTAAGAGAAAAATGAGGTGAAAAAGAAAAAGAAACGTGTGTGTAGAAAAAAATGTTGATTAAATTTATTAATCTGGAATATTTAGTGAATAATAAATATATATTAATATTTATAAATCTTTAAAATATTTAGTGTACAAGTTCTGTAATTGGCAGACACAAGTTCGTAAAACATGTGAATCATGTATGAAACTTCTGAATCTAGGATGAAACAAAGTAAGAGTGTCTAAATATTGTTAAGTAAAAAGTATAAGAATAAAAATTATCAAATAAGATTGTTGAAAAAACAAATTGTGCATGTTTCATTTTTAGAATAAAAAATATACATAAAAAAATTGTTGAATATTTCTGAAATTTTAAGATAAAAAATAAGGTGAAAAATAAAAATAAACGTGTAGAAGACAGTATCGATTGTGAGGATAGAATCAGCGACAAAACATATAGAATTTCCGACAACGCTAGGGGGTTGGATAGAAAACTGCAACAAATCTAAG
Source organism: Avena atlantica (assembly GCA_910589765.1). NCBI lineage: Eukaryota > Viridiplantae > Streptophyta > Magnoliopsida > Poales > Poaceae > Avena > Avena atlantica. The sequence goes on along the minus strand of OU342738.1, from coordinate 343,960,911 downwards.
AGGTAAGATGGAAGGGCTATTTTATAAAACGCATAGCTCGAATCTCCAACAAATGGAGAGTAGAGATGGTGCCGGGGGCCCCTCCTACGGGGGGAATTGCATTGTCCATCTTTCATCGACAAAACAAATTAGCCAATATCATTTTTGTTCTCACACTGGGTGTAGCTCCTCCGTTCTAAATCAAACTTCTCTAAGTTTGAAAAAACCTATACGAAAAAATGTTAATATTTACATCATTATTCATATATGTTACAGAGGTATGTTTATTTAAAAACTACTACTCCCTTCTATCTAAATTAATAGGTTCGTCTAAATATGGATGTATCTAGCACTAAATGTGACTAGGTACAATCGTATCTAGACAAATCCAAGTTAATTAATTTGGATTGGAGGGAGTAGTGATTTTTTTTTGTGTTGTAGATGTTGGTATATTTTATCAGAGAATTAGCTCAGCTTAGATAAGTTTAACATTATATAAAGCTAGACTTTCGATTAATTACAAATAGATGGAGTACCTAGAAAAACATAATTTCATTAAATTTGGAAGTTCAGACGATGTGAACAAGTAGCTTTTCTCCATGGCGACAAAGCTTTTAAGAGAAAAAAAACCCGGACAGTTTAGACATAAATCACGATTTGGGAACCATGTGATCCCCGCATATTAAATCTTCTCTCCGAGTTTGGGCCAATCAGGGCCGGTTCTGAGATTTAGGGGGCCCGAGGCGAAACAAAAATCTAGAACCCCTTAATACAAATCATAATATAATTTAATATATGTATAGTAATGACATTCGAGTGCATCCAAGAATTTTCCGACAATTTATACATTCTGTGCCAAAAATTCGCATACTCGTCTGTGATGATAGACTAGTATCATTCTTACAAATTATTATGTCAACTCTGCCGATAATGCTGTGAGGTCTCTTTGCTTGAGGGTCGGAGATTTAGTTTGATTAGAGAAAATGGCACATTAGGATGAAAAACATAGACTCGTACCTGATCACGATCTTGCAGTTTGTGTTCTTTCTTCGAATTGCTATCTAAACTAAAATCCTTATCTTTCACCTTTTTTGGCAACAGTTGGAGCAATCAGTAGGGGGCGGAATGTGATACTTTTTATCTCAGCATATTTTTTATAAGGGAAAACAGAATAGAAAGTATCTTAATTGTGTGCATTTTTGTGCGACTGTCAATTTTACGTGCTAGGATTTTTTTCTAGAACTCTCAATTCCATAGTAGGCTGCATTGAGCGATATTGTGGCCATTACCTATCCAACCGTACCCATCTACTTACGTGCGCCACGGGTACGAGACTTATCCATGGGGCACTTCTCAGTCGTGCGCCACGTCTATTTTACCCGTAGGACACCATTGACACGTGCGTCACGAATGTGTGAATTATCTATAGCCGTTTTCCTAGTAATGCGTCACCACTACGACATACCCGTGACGCACCACTACGTGATTCCCTACGGATAAGTATGCTGCCTATTTTCTCAACTTTACCCCCTGGATCACCTTTTTAGCCTCACAAAAAGTAAAAGAAAAATGAAAAACACTTTGAATTTAAAAATCCTTTGACATCTATGTAGGTAATGTGGTCTAGTTTATAGAGAAATTAACAAACAAGAATTTCGACGTCATGCCATGGTAAAACGGCCATAGCTTTTGTATAAAAGTCGAAAAAACATTTATTATACCAAAATGACGAGAACGAAATTTCGCATCCGCTCGCAACGACCTTTAGGTTGTTTAGCGATTTTTTAGATTTTCAAAATTCGAAAGGGATAAAAAGTTATGGTCAAAAGATTGTTTTTTTCTGGAGAAAAATAGTGAAGTCACTTACCCATAGCGCAAGTTGGGCGGGATTCGAAATTTGATTCCCCCGCCGCACCTACCTCCCTTGCTTCCTCTCTTCCTCCCTCTCTTCTTCCCTCTCTTCCTACCTCCCTTCCTCTTCTCTTCCTCCCTCCCTTCCTTCCTCCCTCTCTTATCTTCCCTCCTTCCTCTTCTCTTCTCTTCCTCCCTTCCTTCCTCCATCATGGTTATTATTAGACGAAACCCCAATAAAATAGGCTAAAAATTGTTAGACGAAACCATGACACACTTTATTATTAGACGAAACCATGACACACTTTAACTCAAATAATACTAATTCTATGATTCTTCTGTTCTACAATGTAATAGGCTAAAAATTGTTCTAAGTTATTTTTTAAGTCTGATCATGGTTATTATTAGACGAAACCCCAATAAAAATTAACTTACAGAACTTCTTGCAAACAAAGATTAAACTATACATGGATTGAAATATATCTAAAATAACCCAATTATGTGAGAAATTTACATAGTATGATTCATGTTAATATTTATGACATGTACTTGGAATTATGTTTGAAACAATTACAAGCCACTGAAAATAAATGATTTTTTAAATGAAATTTTCAATATTTTGAAATATTACTGAAAATATTTTGTGGAAATCAATTGAAACAACACTATTCTAGAATTTGTATGTACTCTTTTGGGTCAGGACATCATATACACATTGAGTATATCTCTGACGGTGGATCCTTGACCTGTTGGAAAACCGCAGTTAGTTAGAATTACATACGAGCAACTGATAGCAACTAAACTGCAGGCGTACACGCCGTTTGGTCTTAACAGCTCGCCTAACAATTGTTTGTGGAGCTCTAAAAAAAAACAATTGTTTGTGATCGGATCACAATAAGGTCGTACCTTCCCTGCACACATGAAACGGATATGAAGGCGAGTAGGTGACCAAAGAACTGGACTCTCACGAGACACTAGTACACTTAATACAAGTCTTTTGGAACTCTATAACTAGAGAGCTAGCTAGCCGCATAACCAGATCAGTCACACACGTCCAGCAGCAACATGGCTTCGAGAAAAACCGTTGTCCTCCTCCTCGGGCTACTCCTGTCATGTGTTGCCATGAGCGGCGCTGTGAGGATCTTGCAGGAGGAGACTGTTCCGTCCAAGGACGAGGAGCACAAGCCCGAGCTGCCACCGCTCCCCAAGGTAGAGCTGCCGCCATTCCCGGAGGTGCACCTGCCACCGAAGCCCGAGCTGCCCAAGGTGGAGCTACCGCCGTTCCCGGAGGTGCACCTGCCACCTAAGCCTGAGCTGCCCAAGGTGGAGCTACCGCCGTTCCCCGAGGTGCACCTACCACCCAAGCCCGAGCTGCCCAAGGTGGAGCCGCCGCCGTTCCCGGAGGTGCACCTGCCACCCAAGCCCGAGCTGCCAACGCACTAGTAGAAAAAGAGCCATACGTCCACCCTAGTTTAGAGCATTAGTCCCGGTTATGGTTGGACCCGTGACTAATGTGAACATTTGTCCCGGTTCCAACGGCTAGAACGTCATACATCTTTAGTCCCGGGTCAAACGGGACCTTTAGTCCCGGTTCGTATCACCAACCGGGACTAAAAGGGGTGCCCCAGTGCCAATATCTTTAGTCCGGGTTCGTATCATCAACCGGGACTAAAGGTCACACCTTTAGTCCCGGTTCGTATTACCAACCCGGACTAAAGGGATTGGCACCGGGGCACCCCTTTTAGTCCCGGTTGGTGATACGAACCGGGACTAAAAGTATTGATCGGGCTAAGCTTAGTGGAGCGTGTCAATAGGTAGTGCTTTCTTTTTCTAATTCAAGCTGGATGTCCATCGTGCTAAGCTGATTATAGCACGTTAATAGGCAATTCTTTTTTTTCTGATTTGAGTCGCTGCACCGATGGAACCTAATGGCGCAGATCAATAAAAGAAAAGAAAACTATATGTCGTGCGAGAACGTGGCTTGGACGTAATTAGATAGACTTAGTTAAATCCTAGCCCTAAATTAAAAATCTAATAGTTAATAGTATAATTTTGAAGATGTGTATCAACCTAATGCCTTCGAAACAATCTTTTATATTGATTTTTCTTTATTTCTTTGTCTCTACTCGACGTGTTACAACTTGATGGCTGGACGTTATCTCGACTTGGCAAAAAGGCTCCTAGCCTAACACGGACACGCCTAAGCCTGTGCATCTACGGGTTTAATTTGAGCGGGTTTTGCTGGTTTATCAACCCGGTGAATTTTTTCTGGTTTATCAGATTGAAGCTTGAACCTCCGCTAGCTCCATCCGCAGGAAAAAATCGAAAGGAAAAAAATTATTTTAGAAAAAAAAATTATTTTAGTATTTTTTATGTTATATTTGAATTCCTCGCATTTTTCTGATAATAATAGATATATTATTTATTAAATTTCGATTTACAGATTTGAAGATATTGTTTATGTCATATTAAATGAATAAATGGCAAAAATGAATAAAATATTAATTTAATTAGTTTTTACTTTCATTAGAATAAAATGTTATTATTAATTATTTATTGTTGTTTACTAAAATTAGTTGTTCTTAATTTCAAAAAAACGTGTCACATATCGATATGAATTAATAAGATTGATATACTAGTCTTGACAACAAGATATATTGGTCCTTCGCGCAGGTGGGAGAGATGGAATGAAGAAGTTAAGCGTGCTGGGGGTAGAATAGTGCTAGGATGGATGACTGGATGGAAAGTTTGACTGTAAGTACGATTTGAACTAAGATTAAGTATAATTAGTGTTAAAAATGAGAGATGTGGGAGATCAACGAGCCAAATAATTCAAAGGTTTAAGAAAACATTGAAAAAAAAATCAAATTATTTTAAAAAAAAAAACTTTTAGTCCCGGTTTGTAGGACTAAAGGTCCTTCCCACATTGCACGGAGTAGCGGCCACGTGTGCCCCCATTTGTCCCGGTTGGTGGGGCAACCGGGACTAAAGGTTAGAGCTTTAGTCCCGATTGCCCCATCCCGGTTGGGCAACCGGGACTAATGGCCCTTACCAACCGGGACGCATGGGGCGTTTTCTACCAGTGACGGTCCCGGAGGTGCACCTTCCAGCCAAGCCGGAGCTCCCCAAGGTGGAGCTGCCGCCCAAGCCCGAGATGCCCGTCATCCCCGAGTTCCATTTCCCGAAGCCAGAGGCTAAACCATGAGGATTGTCTTCACCTGTGTTCTCCGCTCGAGCTCGTAACATTCGTATCCAGTGATGGTCTTTCTATCTTAGTGTCTTTGTTGTGATTTTTTAGTTCGGATTGTTGTGATTGTTTATTTTCACTCCACATATGTACATTACTGTTTTTTTAGGGATTATATGTACATTACTGTTGATGTTTACATTGATGTATTATACGAAACAAATTAATGTGTTGGTCTCACCGCTTTCTTTTTATCGATTTTTTTCTTCCGAAAAGCTGAGCTCATGCTCATGCATGATTTGTTCCACCAAGAATTTTCTGAAGCTTGATTTTTTACTTCATATTCTTTCATCGACCCATATACCGTTTTTGTTCTCCCACAATGTACGGTATTTTCGACGCGTGTATTATCCCTGAATTTGGCGTCAATATGCATAATAACAAATTCCAACTTCTAGCTCCGTACTAAATCAAACTTCTATAAGTTTGGAAAAGTCTATACAAAAAATCTACTGAATTTACGTCAAAAGCATATGTGTTACCGAAATATGTTTATTTTATTTATGTTGTAGATGTTGGTATATTTTATTACAGAATCAGCTAAGCGTAGAAAAGTTTGACTTTACATAAAGCTAGACCTTCAATTAATTAGAAATAGATGGAGTACCCAGAAAAACAGAATTCAGATAAATTCAGAAGTTCATTCATACGATGTGAACGAGTAGCTTTTCTCCATGGCGACAAAGCTTCTAAGAAAAAAAATACCGGACAGTTCAGACATCCAAATCATGATTTGGAAACCATGGATGGGATCCTCTCATACACAAATCTTTGTTTTGAGTTCGGGCCAACCATGACCAGGGCCGGTCCTGAGATCTTAGGGGCCCGAGACGAGACCAAAACTTGGGACCCTTATTATAAGCATCACAATATTATTAATAAATATTATGTGCGTAAAAAATATGTTGACAATAGTACTTGAATGCATCAAAAAGTAGTAGGCGTATATCGAACAATTTATACATATTACCTTAAAATTTTCTTCTAGCATTTCTCGATGCGAAGTCACTTATGATAGGCTCGATGTCGACGTCGTCAAATAATTTCTTCTCGATGTATAATGTTGCCAAACCATTTAATCTTTGATGAGACATTGTTGATCTTAGATAGTTCTTCAATAATTTCAACTTTGAAAAGCTTCTTTCAGCCGTTGCGACAGTCACAGGGACAGTAAATAAGATGTGATTAGCAATGGATATATTATAGGATAACAATCCACTTCTCTAACATGCTCAAAAATCTCCATACTAGACATCACACCATCTCCATCCGAGGATATATTAGGATGATTCGATGAACTGGTTATGAGAAATCAAAATTAGGCAAAAAGTTTGAAGTAAATAAGAACCCTAAATCGATTCTGAATCAAATAGATTGAATTCTTGCCGTATGTACCATGGTCGTGGTTTAATGCTGAAAGCCTAATCCACTGTCTCGCTGGCTCCATGTACCGGCGCCGGCGTACATACCCTCAAGCCCTATGTACCCTGGTTGCCGAACAGTGGTGCATACCCTTGCCGTACGTATCCTGATCACAGCATGGCCGTGTCCCGCGTGGCCGCTAGCGCTAGGTCACTCCTGATCGCTCCGTCCGACGGGTCACTCCGCCGCCTGTTCTTCAATCTGTATCGCTAGCAGGGGCGAGGGAGGTAGAGCATCGATCGATGGATTTGACGGTTCGTTTTCTTTTTTTTTTGAGTCATGACGGTTCGTTTCCTGAGCTGAGCGGTCCTGTTTCCTGAGCGCAAGCCTCATCGCTAGAGGCCCATTAGGAAAAAAAAATTCTCAATCAGATGTACTGTAGTATATACACGTATATGGAATACTAGTGTAACATATTAGTCGTAGGGCCCTTGGATTTTTGGGGCCATGGGCGGTGGCACACCCTGCCCACCCCCAGGGCCAGCCCTGACCATGACACACAAGTTTAGGGACATAACGGCACACTTTAACTCAAATAAATTACTAATAGTATAATTCTCCTGTTCCACAATACCACATACACGATTCATAAAGTTCCACACATGTAAAGAGTTTCATCATGTTTTAAATGTACCTCTTTAACATTTACTCAATATTAGATGAAACTACAATAAAAATAAACTTATAGAACTTCTTGCAAACAAAGATTAAAATATAAATGAATTGAAATATATATATATAACTAGAATAACCCAAATATGTGTGAAATCTACATAGTATCATTTATGTGAATATTTACAAGATATATTTGGAATTGTTTACGAAACAATGACATGCCACTGAAAATAACTGATTTTCAATACAATCGTGAACTTTTGAAATTCTTGAACCAGTACTGAAAATATTTTGTGGAAATCAATGGAAATAATACTATTCTAGAATTTATTGATGTACTATTTTGGACTAGGATATCATATACACATTGAATACAATGGAAGTTGTATAACGAACTGGTACACCATGTGAGGGCAGAGAGAGGCGGCTGATTATAAAACCCATCTAGGGTTTTGCCTCTTTCGCCGGCGGTCCGTTCCTCCTTGACTGCCTTGGTGCCTTGGAGGTGTGGTGGACCATGACCTCTCGTCGGCGGGAAAGTTAACGTTCTTTATTTAGCTATTTTCAGTGTCTTTTTCGGGATATTGAGGCGGCGCTATGTACTGAAGTCAAAATAAGGTCCACTCCACCTTACACTCGCTCCGGTGGTGCGCCTAGCGTCGATGCACGACACGTGGAGTCGTGTGTCCGGGGAATCTCTTGGGATCCAAAAAAATTCGTATTCGGTGGTGTAGTTTGAGGTCAGCCTCTTCCGATCAACGGTTGTCATCTTCGGTAATGGTTGCTATTCTGGAGCGCTGGTCTTTTAGATTCTTAGCACGATGAATTTCGGTTTGTCTACTACAACTAGCTCTACTATGATAAGGTTTGCCTGGCGGCGGTGATGGAGGGTATTTTTTTTATTTTTTCATGGCATTTTTTAATTTTTCTTGGCTTTTTGTGATTTTTTGTCAGAGCATGGACTCACGATCATACGGCCGGCGTAGTGTCGCGCGCGGGGGCACGTGCGGAGACGTTCGCGCGATAGCAGGACACTTATTGTTTGTGATCGGATCACAAGGTCGTACCTGCCCTGCACACGGCATCAGGAGTGTCCTACACTGCAGCCGTGACATCCCGAGATAAACATTCTCCGTCTTTCCCCACCCAAATCGATCTTAAGCAGAAAGGGATCACATGAACTGGATATGCAGGCGAGTGGGTGACCAAAGAACTGGACTCTCCCGAAACACTAGTACAACTATTACAAACCTTTTGGAACTCTATAAGTAGCACGCAACACCTGCTATCTCTCCCACATCCGAACCACCACTAGATCAGAGCTAGCTAGCTGCATAACCACGTCCAGCAACATGACTTCAAGAAAAACCATTGTCCTCCTCCTCTCATGTGTTGCCATGAGTAACGCTGTGAGGATCTTGCAGGAGGAGACCGTTCCGTCCAAGGACGAGGAGCACAAGTCCGAGCTGCCACCGCTCCCCAAGGTGGAGCTGCCGCCGTTCCCCAAGGTCGAGCTGCCACCTAAGCCCGAGCTGCCGTCGTTCCCGGAGGTGCACCTGCCACCCAAGCCGGAGCTTTCCAAGGTGGAGCTGCCGCCGTTCCCGGAGGTGCACCTGCCACCTAAGCCCGAGCTGCCCAAGGTGGAGCTGCCGCCATTCCCGGAGGTGCACCTGCCACCCAAGCCGGAGCTGCCAACTGCCCCGGAGGTGCAACTTCCAGCCAAGCCGGAGCTACCGAAGGTGGAGCTGCCGCCCAAGCCCGAGATGCCCGCCATCCCCGAGTTGCATTTCCCGGAGCCAGAGGCTAAACCATGAGGATTGTCTTCACCTGTGTTCTCCGCTCGCTCTCGTAACATTCGTGTCCAGTCATGATCTTCTGTCTTTGGTGTGATTGTTTAGTTCGGATTGTCAGCAGTATCGTGAGTGATGAGTGAATCGGTTTATCTATGGCGCGCCTACTTCACTACATATATGAAAGACAACTCTTTCAGCGATCAATCGGGCGTACCAAATCAGCAAATTTTACTGTAGATTGCGCATCTACAGTAACTGCATGTCTACGGTGCAACTTTTTTCCCTCTACGTGTATGGTGTATGTGTATCCCCCGGCTTCCGGACGGTCCTGTGTAAAGCGGTGCAACTTTTTTTTCCCTACGTGTATGGTGTATGTGTATCCCCTGGCTTCCGGACGGTCCTGTGTAAAGCGGTGGACAAGACGCTCCTTTCTTCCCTCCACCCCCCGACTCCGCTCTGCCGCCGGTTGCCTCCCCGTCGCCCCGTCCATGTCCGGCTGTTCCTGCCGCTGCCAGCCTTCCTGGTGTCTTCTACAACGCTGCCTTCTCTGCTCCATGTGTGCCTCCATCGGCCTCCTCAGGTTTCGGCGCCGCGCCGCCATGGGACCGCTATACCACTCTACCATCCATGGCGGTCTGGGACTAGGAGTGGACGGGATGATTTGATGGGGCAAGGTCGACCGGAAGCGCTCCAGCGGTCGAACCGTCCTCCTCCCACAGAGAGGTCGTCCCGATGGGCGCTCACGGACATGGGAAGGTTGCCGTCGGCGCTCCCTTCCTGAGATCTCGGTGTGACGGACGTTGCCTGTGCCGGGCTGTTGGGATGAGGAGAAGTACCACCGTGTCGGGATGGAGATGGCCCTGCGCCTCCAGCAACCACATCTCTGCTCCTCCCAAAACACTGACAAAGGCGACGAGGGTCGCGGACGATCTGGTATTGGTGATATTACATTTTTTTGGAAAGGATCGGTGAGATTACATGGCTGAATTATCTTCTTCTCCTCTCATTTGCTTCTGAATATTCAAGCAATTTCTAATCGATTTAGGTTCTCCTTGGTAACTCGGGCAAGGCAGGGACATGCGACGAGGGCCAAGATGGATTTCAAGAGCTACACAGCCTGTATGTTGGGTCTGCTATTCTTCAATTTGTGCGGTCAGATTTAAGAGGCAAGGTGTAGTCATTACCCATGCTATCCTAAAGCTCTTATATTATAGTTGGATCTTATATGTTCTGAAATTTCTTTTCAGTGATAATGCAAGATGATTGGTGTCGATTGGAACCTGGGTTGGAAGAAAGCTCAACCCCATGGCGATGCTTATAAGTGCCCTAGGGGTTCATATATAACCTGTAAGGCAAGCTTATTTTATAAATAGTTCTTTCATGATTTTGATCAATTGATGTTTGCGTATCTATTTAAAGATCCATGCTGCCTGATCTGCCATGAGGTTTGTTCTTTCAGTATAATAACATCCGTTAGCTGCCATTTTTCTTTAGTGGTCTGGTGCGGTATTTAGATTGTATATCAATCAAGGTAGTTAATTTGTTATTCTCTTTCCTCCAATTACAGTACTATTAATTAATGTGGAAGGACTAACTTTGGCAATAATCTAGCTTAGTCAAACACACCTTTCTTTCCTCACATTAATTTTTCCATGTCTTGACCTTAATTTTCCATGTTTGCCACAAACATAAAAATAACCATATGGTTTCCTTTAAAGTGTCGACAGAAGTTGGATCATTGTCTTCCTCAGATGAGGCGGTTTTCCATGGTGACCTGAATTTCTATGAGCGGTGAAGGCAGTCATGGGCGGCGAAGAGGACCGCTACGGCTAACGGCAAGAGTAGAGCAGCGTCGACGGTTCCTTTTATCCTTCCCTCCCCCTTCCCCCAATTGCATTCGGGAGATTTTATAATATGCCATACTTTAGTTAGGACCTTTATAATTTGCCACACTTTACCTAGCCTTTTACAATTTGTCACATATTACACTGGTTACTTGCTAATTTGCCTATTTCTCCTTTTACAAGTATATTTATTTATTTTACTCCCAAATACATTATCAAATACGGTAGATTAGTATCCCTGTGGCAAACGATACCTGGTTGGACCGAACCAACTCTAATCGATCAGCCATCTCGTTCTCTCTTCCTTGTTCAGCAGAGGAGGAGAAATAGAGGAGCCGGTGTGGGAGCACCACAGTCGGCAGCGGCCGGACCACCGGAGGCGCAGCAGCCATTACCGGGACCATGAATGGCAGCCACAATCCATGGCTGGCTTTCCTCTCCCCTGTATTTCCCTCCTTCCCATAATTACTTGACCTATTTTCCATGGCCGGCTGACGGCTGACACCATCTCCTAGCTATGGCTTCTACCTTTCGCTTCTTCTACCTTTCGCTTACTGCCGGGCAAAGAAATACCAGCCATCTGCTAATTAGACCAAGGAAACCTGAGTGATTTCTCCTAGCCGTGCTTGACGTTATTTCTGTAATTCTTTATCCAGAGAATTTATTTTGTAAACAAGATTCAGACCGTTCCTTGACAAATTTAGATAAGAATTGAATTTTTGTACTGAATCATAACCTAACCATCATACAGACGCTACGTAATTTCCAGTTATAGTACACTTTCTTCCATCAATTAGCCTATGTCTGAAATCTGAAGAAAAAGGTCCGGTCGGGTGTCGTTGGTGAGCGGCAGCTCAGCACAGCCTCCGCAGTCCGTGGTCTCCGCCGAGGGAGGTCCTTGCGCCTGGGCCGTCCGAAGTGGCAGGTGGCGCGCGCTCCCGCCTCGCGTCGTCGGGCCTCGTTCCAGCCAGGTACCGTATTTGATAATATATTTGGAGTAAAATAAATAAATATACATATAAAAAGAGAAACAGGGCAAACTAGCAAGTAATCAGTGTAAAGCGTGACAAATAGTAAATGGTCAACTAAAGTATGGCAAATTATAAAGGTCCTAACTAAATCGTGGCATATTATAAAATCTCCCATCGCATTCTATGATCCTCTTCAATTCCTCGCCTTCATATTCATAAGAAATTATGCGTTTTTCTGAGTTGAATTGATTACCAAACGCTGCAGCTCCTCTTGCTAGCCTCCACTGCCTGTGTCGTGCCGATCTGAACCGCCGCCGTTGGCCACCAGGATGATTTTGGGCTTGGGCGCTACGGAAGTTAGGCTAGCTGTGGCTTTCCGGGATGTGTGCTACCCAGCATTAATCCTAGGAAGCTAGCTCACTTGCTAGCTTTTTTCTTTCTCGCTAGACAGCGTGTTCTCAAATTGAGGCATAAGAGCACTGCAATCGTATATTACGTTGTTCTGTTTTTATTTTTCCTTCTCATTTTCTTAGTACTCTTTCTGACCCATATTAGTTGACTTTGATTTGTCAAAATTTGAATGACTTAGACGCTACGGAAGTTAGGCTCGCTGTGGCTTTCCGGGGCGTGTGCTACCCAGCGTTAATCCTAGGAAGCTAGCTCACTTGCTAGCTTTTTTCTTTCTCTGCTAGACAGCGTGTTCTCAAATTGAGGCATAAGAGCACTGCAATTGTATATTATGTTGTTCTGTTTTTATTTCCCCTTCTCATTTTCTTAGTACTCTTTCCGACCCATATTAGTTGACTTGGATTTGTTATAATTTGGATAAACCTATATTCTAAATAGAGTCTAGATTCATCCAAATCTAGACAAATTTGAGTCAACTAATATGGGTCGGAGGGAGTATTATATTATGCGGTTCTGTTTTTATTTACCCTTCTCCTTTTCTTAGTATTATCATTCATGTCTTCTTTTTATGCACCAATTGATAAGCTCAGCTATTTCAAAACTTTTGTAGCCTTTCTTTTCTGCAGGTTCTAAGAGTTATGTTCATGGAGCGAGAAATTCTAATGTCTAACATTTCAGCTCTGAGGTAACTACAAAGTTTGGTGTGATCTATATCATTTAGAGAATTTGGAGATGTTGGCTCTAAAATAGTTCTTCTCCTGTTTGAGATGCACTGCATTCAGTTAAACGCTATCATAATGCATAGAGCTTCAAATGGTTTTGATACATCAGACTCATGCCTATTTTCAATCCAGTCATATTTGGTTTGATGAAGTGTCCAATTCCTCCTGTTTTTCAGTTCTGGTGGCAATATTGCTATGCTAGGGCTAGCTTGTGCTTGCTATCAGCAGTGCAACAATGTGTGCTGTTGCTGCTGTGCTTTGGTGTTGTGGTACTTATATTTGGTACATTACCTTGCAGTGTCCAGGATGCTTGACACATGAAGGATTCAAGTATACATGGTCTTGGATGAGAGGTAAGGACATGCACTACAGGAAAGAAGTAAGGCGCCGACGGCCGGCCGGCTACGCCGGGCCGTCGGCGTAGCTGCCTTCTCTGGCCAGCCGACCAGCCCAGCCGTCGGCGTATATACGGCCGTCGGCGTAGATGACGGTGCCGAGGGTAACCCTCGGCGTAGTGTGGCCGTCTGCGTAGTAGAGGGGTCTGTGCCGACGGTGGCCCTCGGCGTAGATATAGCCCTCGGTGTAGCCCAGTTCAGACACGACGACGGAAACGGCGCTAGGCAGACAGGTTGTGCCGACGGCCAGGCCGTCGGCACAGCTCTTTAAAAAAATTTGTTTGGTCTGTGCCGACGGCCAGGCCGTCGGCATAGGCCTCCATATTTTTTTCCTTTTTCATTATTTTTTTGAAAAATCATAACTAAATCATTCTAATTCAGAAAAATACAAATAATATCAAAATTTGCAGAAAAATAAAGTCTATCTATCTACACTCAAATATTACACATTTATAAAAAAAATTAAGTAAAATATAAAACATTATATATAGTTTAAAACGGGCATTATAAATTCAAAAACTTCAAATAATGCGAAACCTTCGCGTGGTGTCATATTATGTGACATAGTTAGAAGGAAAAATATCAAACTTGGTATATTGATTATGTCTCAAAAAAACTTCACAAAATTACCTATCTCGTTCGAGGTTTCTTGGCTTTCGGGTCAAATGACCAATGTTATGGCTAGAATGAAGGCATAGTTTGTGATAATATGTCAATATTGTGCATAACTGTGCATAATGGGATGGCGAACAATGTTTCAGGAGGAAGTTTTCCTTTTCGTCGCACCAAAAAGCCGTTTTCCATTTTCCGAGTACAAAAAACGGACGGTTTGTGAAGCAACCACCAAATGGCTAATTCAAAATGCTACCGTCACATTTTTCAAAAATACTAGACCACCTTACATGGATAATGTCATAACAGGGGGATTTCAAACATTTCCATCTATCCCTGGTGAAAAAGACAAATTCCTACTGAATCGGTAGGAAGTGGGTCAGATATGAACTATAAGTACATGATCGGATGCTCATGATTTTTTACAAAAATAATTTTTAGGTTCAAAATATGTTGTTTCATTATAGATCCACTTCAAGTTTAGCGAGTCTCAGCCCCGAGCTAAGAATCTTCATGCCCGCCATTCGACAAAGTATAACGATGGTTTAAAATGGGCATTATAAATTCAAAAACGATCCAAACAATACGAAACCTTCGCGTGGTGTCATATTATGTGACATAGTTAGAAGGAAAAATATCAAACTTGGTATATTGATTATGTCTCAAAAAAACCTTCACAAAATGACCTATCTCGTTCGAGGTTTCTTGGCTTTCGGGTCAAATGACCAATGTTATGGCTAGAATGAAGGCATAGTTTGTTATAATTGTTGGAGATATGCCCAAGAGGCAATAATAAAGTGGGTTATTATCATATCTTCATACTTATGATAAATGTTTACATACCATGCTATAATTGTATTAACAGGAAACATTAATACTTGTGTGATTTGTAAACATAAAAGAGTCCCTAGTAAAGCCTCTTGTTAAACTAGCTTGTTGGTTAATATATGATCATGGTTTCCTGATCATGAACATAGAGATGTTATTAACAACAGGGTCATATCATTAGGAGAATGATGTGATGGACATACTCCTATAGATAAGCGTAGCATAAAGATCAAGTCATTTTAAATAGTTCAATTGCTATATGCTTTCTGATACATAGTAACCTAATTCCTTCGACCATGAGATCATGCATATCACCTTTGCCAGATGGATGCTTTGATGACATCAAACACCACACCGTAACTGGGTGGTTATAAAGGTGGCATTGAGTGTTCGGAAAGTATTGGTTGAAACACATGGATCAAGAGTGGGATTTGTCCATCCATATGACGGATAGATATACTCTGGGCCCTCTCGGTGTAATGTCATCCAATTAGCTTGCAAGCATGTGACTGGCTCACAAGGGATCACATATCACGGGAACGAGAAAAGAGTACTTATCGGTAACGAGGTTGAACTAGGTATGCAGAGATACCGACGATCAAAACCTCGGATAAGTAAACTATCGTGAGACAAAGGGAAATTGGTATCGTATGTAAGTGGTTCATTCAATCGCAAAGTAATCGTATAAATATGTGGGAGCCATATGAATTTCCAGATTCCTCTATTGGTTATTGTTCGGAGAAGTGTCTCGATCATGTCCGCATAATTCACGAACCGTAGGGAGACATACTTAAGGATTCGACGTTGTTTGAGTAGTTATGGTATTATGAGAAAGAGACCGAATGTTGTTCGGAGTCTCGGATGGGATCCGGGATATCACGAGGTGATCCGGAATGGTCCGGAGAATAAGATTCATATAAGGAAAGTCCCGTTTCGGAGTTGCGGAATGATTCCGGTGTTTTCATCGGGAATGTTCTAGAAGGTTCCGGAATGTCCGGCACTCCGGGGGAGGGGGAGGGGTACATGAATGTGTCATTACATATTGGAATGATTGCATCATGTACTAAGTGTTCTTGCTTTCCCAAATAAAGGATTAAATTGAATCCTAAAACAGAAAAGTCAAATGTCCAGTTTGAAAGTCAAACGGCTAAAACAAGAAATTGTGGGAAACAAGCAAGAGGAGTTGGAAACCAACTTGGAGGAGGAGTTCCTCTCCTCCAAGCCGGCGGCTAGCCCTAGGCCGAGTTGGGGAGGGACTCCCTCCCTCCCCTGGCGCGCCAAGCCCCTCCACCCATAAAAGGAGGGGCAGGCCTCCTCCTCTAGACACACAAGTTCCTATCTTCTACCTCCGGTTTAGAGCCGTTTCGGTTTAGAGCTTCTAATTGCTTTAGCCTTCGGTTTAGAGCCTTCTAATTGGTTTAGAGCCTTCTAATTGGTGTGTCTAATTACTAGACCACTAATAGCCTCTCTCATACTCCACCATACTCGCACCGGCTTAAGGCTAAGCCCTGCGGGATCTCCCCTCTACTTCCGGTACCACGCCGCTGTGCTGCCGGAATCGCGAGGAGAGTGCTACAACCTCCGCTGCCTGCTGGAACAAGGGAGAGGAAGGTCTTCGTCGAGTACCGAACGTGTGACCGACTGCGGGAGCGCTGCCGAAACGTGGCGCCGGAAGGATCGTCTACGCGATCTTGAGATCGGAAAGAGTACGACTACATCACCCACGAGAATCTGCTCTCGTTAACCGCTTTGGAATCTTCGAGGGTGAGTTCCTCTATCGACTCGTTGCTACAATCTAGTAGATAGATCTTGGCTTGTTTGTTTGTATGCGATAGAAATTTTTTGTTTTCCATGCTGCGAACCCCTACAGTGGTATCAGAGCCGTGTCTATATGTAGATCTGTTGCACGAGTAGAACACAATGGTCATTGTGGGCGTTGATGCTTTTATTGTCGATTGCTTCTTGTGTACTTTGCATCTTGCGGTATGTTGGGATGAAGCGGCCCGGGCTAACCTTACATGACATCGTTCATGAGACTTGCTCCACGCTTGACATGCAACTTGTATTGCATAAGTGGCTTTGTGGGTGCCTGTTTCTCCTAGCATAGTTAAGATCCAATTTACAACGGGTGATTGACAATACTAGTATCAATGTTGTGGTTCTTGTTCGTAAGTTAGAACGACACTTATTGAAAGCCCCAAACCACGTAAAACATGCAAAGAAAATTAGAGGCGTCTAACTTTGTTTTGCAGGGGTGTGCAGTGATGTGATATGGCCATGATTGTGATTATATATGATGTATGCAATGTTCCTTATTGTAAGTCGGCAACCGGCAGGAGCCATATGGTTGTCTTTAATTTCTGTTAAGACCCGCGTGTCTATTCAAAGTAGTTGTAATAGTTGAAGCCGGTGGACGACAACCATGGAGCAGCGTCATTGACCTTGATGCAATGCCGGTAATGATGGAGATCATGTTCGTGCTAGAAGATGGAGATCGGAAGCACAAAGAAGAAAGGCCATATCATATCACATATTATGAATTGCATGTGATGTTAATCCTTTATGCATCTTGTATTGCTTAGTAGACGACGGTAGCATTATAAGATGATCCCTCATGCACATGAATTTCAAGTCATAAAGTGTTCACCCTTAGTTAGCACCGTTGATAAAGCTTGTTGTTTCGAAGCACCACGTGATGATCGGGTGTGTTAGATTCTACAAGTGTATACAACGTGAGCAAGCCAGATTTGCTCATGCGGAAGCTAAGGTTTGATCTTGACGAGCCTAGCATGTACAGACATGGCCTCAGGAACACGGATTACCGAAAGGTAGAGCATGAGTCATATAGTAGATATGATGAACATGTTGATTGTTCGCCATTGAAGCTATATCAACTCTCGTGATGATCGGTTTTGATGTGGTGGATTTGGTTCGTGTGATCACTAAAACAATGTGAGGGATATTGTTTTGAGTGGGAGTTCACCTAGATTAATTTAATTATTAATTAGAACTCAATTTATCATAAACTAAATCAAAGTGAATTTGCATAGTTGTTGTAGTCATTGGCATCCGTTTACCACCTTGCGCTTAGTTATAATTGAGATGATAGAACTATAGAATTCTGGTTAGTTACTTTACGAACTGGTATCGTATTGTTTTGAAGTGTTAATCTAAAGTTTAAAGTCCTATTGCAAACTTTCAGTAAGTTCCGGTTACTCCATGAAGTTTAATAATTAGTATTAAATCAAGAGTAACAATTCCAAGTGTTAGTATATAAGTATCATGTTTGTCTCCATGATTCTTGATATTCAAAGGATTCTCTTAATATCAAGGTTATCTAGGATCTGAAAGAGTTGTTTCAGAAACCATGGTGTGTGGAAGATATTGTGATATCTGAAACGAAGTTTTGGTTGCAACATGATAGAGTATAATATGGCAAAGTTCATGTTCTCATATTTTGATGAGAATTTGCAAAAGGGTTGGAGACACTAGTTGTCCTAATCCTCCAAAAGGTTTTGGATAGCAACATTATACTCACGATTCATCTTTATAAGCTAAAAGTAGCTTGATCATGGATAATTCCATGATAAGGGTGAATATTTGATGTAGGTAAAATATTTACTACACCAAGAGATTACTAAAGAAAGGAATTTGAAAGAACACCAAACATTTGATGATGGTGATCTACTTCAAAGTGCAAGTCCAAAGACATTGGTATTTAATTATACACGCTTTGGATTATGTGTCATATGTATGACTCCACTATTGATGTTGATAGATTCTTTCAAACAGAAAAGGAAATACTGAAAGAGAATCTCATAAATATATGGCAGAAAAGAAAAGACTAGAATTGTTCAGTTTAAGTATATAGATGATATACATGTTATGGCTATATTCTTTGCTTATTAAACAATGTGGTTCTTAAGTATTTGATACTGAAGTTGTTGGTATGAATCGTCATACAAAACAACAGAATTCATGAACTACAGTGGCCTAAGTAATTAGCAAAAGAATATGTGATGATGTTCATCGAGAACAAATAAAGGGTTATTGTGTTGCTCGTTAAACATCAAAGCTTGCCTTCAAGATTTGTTTTATCAGGTGTTATGAGAACAAAAGGGTTGTTCAAATAATTGCCGTAATCCATAAAAGATGGATGATTCACAAATCTCGTTGGAAAAATCACATCCATAAAGCTAATGCTAAAGATGTCGAAAGACAAATTGATTGAAAGATCACTTAGGAAGTGACATCGCCGTTTAAATTATATTGGAAAGAAAACATGAAGAAACTCCATATGTATGGAATTTTGGAGTCTTTTGATTTTGATCAAATGACGCTTGTGAAACTTTCCTAGAGATAATTAAAACTTCGTTCATAGGCCAAAAGGGAACGAAAGACTAGATTATTGGAATTTGTACATATTGTTGTACGGAGTCCATTATGTGTAGTCAAGAGCGATGGATTTCAACTTCATATGCTTTCTCCGAAAATTTCAGTGAATATATGAATATTTACTTAATAAGGATGAAGTATGAAACATTTGAAAAGTTCAAAGACTTTCAAGATGAAGTGCAAAATCATTGTAACAAGAATATAAACAGTTTATGATAAAGATCATAAAGGAAGATATTTGAGTTACAGAGTTTAGCATAATACCTAAGATTTAAGGAATCGTTCTGTGGATTTGCATTTCCCGAAACACCATAAGAGTATGGAGCATTCGAGATATGTAATTAAACCTTGTTTGACATGGTGAGATCAAAGGTGTAATTCATAAAATTGCCATTGTATTTTAAAGATTAAAAGCTTTAGAGATTACCGTTTTCCACTGAAAAGAGCTTCATCATAATCCGTTGAAATGACACCATATAAGGTTATGGTTTGGGATAAAACCCAAGTAGTCCTTTCTTAAACATTGGTATGCTATACATAAGAAAGATGTTTGCAACCAAAGTCGGATGAATCTGTCTTTGTTAAGTATTTCTCCATAACACCGGAGACAAAAGTGTTTGTCGCTTAGAACGTCAAGTTTCTTTGAGAAGGAATTTTTCGTGAAAAGATAAGTGGGAGGACAATAGAACTTTGATAAGGTTAAAAGAACCTTAGCTATATGTGCAGAGTTGTGCAACACCGAAAAGTGTTCCGGAGGCAGCAATAATGCTCATGGCTCACGTGCCTCAAAGGTTGTGGTCATGGAGATCTAAGTTCCTATTGAAACAAGTAGGTCGGGTAAACAATCAAATACCAAGATTTGAGAGTTAAATCATTATTTGACAATAATGATCCGACTACATGCAAAGAAGCGATGATGGGCCCTGACTCCGTCAAATGGCTTGAAGCCATAAAATCCGTGATAGTTCCATACACGAGAAAACAAGTTTTGAACTTGAAGGACCCTCGAGAAAGGTGTAAGACCTTACAGTCGTGTTTGGATCTATAAAGAAATAGACATGGATGTTTTACATCTATGAAATAGTCGACATGTTGGGAAAGAATTCACAACAATGTTCAAAGGTTGTATATGACAAGATTTGATCTTTCATAGCGATATTTAGTCTAGACGGATTAATGTAGCAACTGCTACATATAATTTTGTTATATGGTAGTTGAATAACAAAAACAAGTTCTTCTAATAGAATTGTTACCTAGGACATGTGCGTAACACGGTCCATAGGGTTTTGTTAATTCAAAGGATGCTAAAAGCATATGCAAACTTCAATGGTTGAAGTAAGCATAGCGGAGTTGGAATCTTCACTATGATGAAACTGTTAAAAGAGTTTAATTTCATCAGAGACAATGAAGATGCTTGCATTTGCAAGAAATTAAGTGGGAGCGCTAAGACATATTTCTAATACATTATGTGGAGGACATATTGTTGATTGGAAAAGATGTATCTTTTATTAACACAGGATAAGAATTTCATCTCGATGAAAGACTTAGGCAAAACCCAAATATTTGGCATGAATAGACGCTAATATGGTTGTGCCAGAAGTACATAGACGAGATATTGAATGAGTTCAATATAGAAACTATAAGAAAGTTTCTTGTCGCATAGAAAGGATTGAATGAGTTCAATATTAATGATATATTCAAGTGTATTGACACTTGGTAAGTGAAACAAAGATTCAAGTATAGATTGATACTTGATGTATGAAATCACAAAGAGTATTTATATCAATTATGCTGTGATATGTACAAATCCAGATATGTCCTATGCTCTAAAAATGATGTGAGCATATACCAGAATGATTCATAAGATGATCATTGGACAATAGTAAGGATATTCTTATGATCTTTTGGAAGAACTAAGAATATATTGTTTGTAGAAGTGACAAATAGATGGTTAGTTCATTGTAAAAGTACTACATTGATACTAGTTTTGTCACAAAGTACAAATTAAGTTTATCTCAATCTAAACTAAGGGTGGCACAATATAATGGAAAGTAAGTTCCATAATGGATTTGGATGAGTTCCAAAGTTAAGACATTGTGACAGATACTACAATAAAAGGCTAAGTGTATGACTGCTATTATAGCAGCAAAGGAGGGCATTTGGGTCAAGTAGTTTGTTATCAAACTAGGTGTAGTTCATAGCGGGATAATACTATGAAGATATATTGTACGACAATATTATCAACATGTTTTAACCCCAAAGAACTAAAGGTCTCACCAAAGGACCAAATTTATACAAAGCCATCTCATTAGAGAATGAGTGATGCGTAGAGACGCAAATACATGCAATTACACACGGACCTGGAAGTGTCAGATCCGGAGATCAGTTGACCACTAGCGAACGTGTACTTACAACACCGGAAAGCCATAGGTGTTGAATACACAAAGGTTTAAAACTAGATTATTTACTCTAGCGCAAGTGGGAGACTGTTGGAGATATGCCCAAGAGGCAATAATAAAGTGGGTTACTATCATATCTTCATACTTATGATAAATGTTTACATACCATGCTATAATTGTATTAACAGGAAACATTAATACTTGTGTGATTTGTAAACATAAAAGAGTCCCTAGTAAAGCCTCTTGTTAAACTAGCTTGTTGGTTAATATATGATCATGGTTTCCTAATCATGAACATAGAGATGTTATTAACAACAGGGTCATATCATTAGGAGAATGATGTGATGGACATACTCCTATAGATAAGCGTAGCATAAAGATCAAGTCATTTTAAATAGTTCAATTGCTATATGCTTTCTGATACATAGTAACCTAATTCCTTCGACCATGAGATCATGCATATCACCTTTGCCGGATGGATGCTTTGATGACATCAAACACCACACCGTAACTGGGTGGTTATAAAGGTGGCATTGAGTGTTCGGAAAGTATTGGTTGAAACACATGGATCAAGAGTGGGATTTGTCCATCCATATGACGGATAGATATACTCTGGGCCCTCTCCGTGTAATGTCATCCAATTAGCTTGCAAGCATGTGACTGGCTCACAAGGGATCACATATCACGGGAACGAGAAAAGAGTACTTATCGGTAACGAGGTTGAACTAGGTATGCAGATATACCGACGATCAAAACCTCGGATAAGTAAACTATCGTGAGACAAAGGGAAATTGGTATCGTATGTAAGTGGTTCATTCGATCGCAAAGTAATCGTAGAAATATGTGGGAGCCATATGAATTTCCAGATTCCTCTATTGGTTATTGTTCGGAGAAGTGTCTCGATCATGTCCGCATAATTCACGAACCGTAGGGAGACACACTTAAGGATTCGACGTTGTTTGAGTAGTTATGGTATTATGAGAAAGAGACCGAATGTTGTTCGGAGTCTCGGATGGGATCCGGGATATCACGAGGTGATCCGGAATGGTCCGGAGAATAAGATTCATATAAGGAAAGTCCCGTTTCGGAGTTGTGGAATGATTCCGGTGTTTTCATCGGGAATGTTCTAGAAGGTTCCGGAATGTTCGGCACTCCGGGGGGGAGGGGTACATGAATGTGTCATTACATATTGGAATGATTGCATCATGTACTAAGTGTTCTTGCTGTCCCAAATAAAGGATTAAATTGAATCCTAAAACAGAAAAGTCAAATGTCCAGTTTGAAAGTCAAACGGCTAAAACAAGAAACTGTGGGAAACAAGCAAGAGGAGTTGGAAACCAACTTGGAGGAGGAGTTCCTCATCTCCAAGCCGACGGCTAGCCCTAGGCCGAGTTGGGGAGGGACTCCCTCCCTCCCCTGGCGCGCCAAGCCCCTCCACCCATAAAAGGAGGGGCAGGCCTCCTCCTCTAGACACACAAGTTCCTATCTTCTACCTCCGGTTTAGAGCCGTTTCGGTTTAGAGCTTCTAATTGCTTTAGCCTTCGGTTTAGAGCCTTCTAATTGGTTTAGAGCCTTCTAATTGGTGTGTCTAATTACTAGACCACTAATAGCCTCTCTCATACTCCACCATACTCGCACCGGCTTAAGGCTAAGCCCTGCGGGATCTCCCCTCTACTTCCGGTACCACACCGTTGTGCTGCCGGAATCGCGAGGAGAGTGCTACAACCTCCGCTGCCTGCTGGAACAAGGGAGAGGAAGGTCTTCTTCGAGTACCGAACGTGTGACCGACTGCGGGAGCGCTGCCGAAACGTGGCGCCGGAAGGATCGTCTATGCGATCTTGAGATCGGAAAGAGTACGACTACATCACCCACGAGAATCTGCTCTCGTTAACCGCTTTGGAACCTTCGAGGGTGAGTTCCTCTATCGACTCGTTGCTACAATCTAGTAGATAGATCTTGGCTTGTTTGTTTGTATGCGATAGAAATTTTTTGTTTTCCATGCTGCGAACCCCTACAATAATGTGTCGATATTATGCATAACTGTGCATAATGGGATGGCGAACAATGTTTCAGGAGGAAGTTTTCCTTTTCGTCGCACCAAAAAGCCGTTTTCCATTTTTCGAGTGCAAAAAACGGACGGTTTTGTGAAGCAACCACCAAATGGCTAATTCAAAATGCTACCGTCACATTTTTCAAAAATACTAGACCACCTTACATGGATAATGTCATAACAGGGGGATCTCAAACATTTCCGTCTATCCCTGATGAAAAAGACAAATTCATGCCGAATCGGTAGAAAGTGGGTCAGATATGAACTACAGGTACATGATCGGATGCTCATGATTTTTTACAAAAATCATTTTTAGGTTCAAACTATGTTGTTTCATCATAGATCCACTTCAAGTTTAGCGAGTCTTAGCCCCGAGCTAAGAATCTTCATGCCCGCCCTTCGACAAAGTATAACGATGGTTTAAAACAGACATTATAAATTCAAAAACGATCCAAACAATGCGAAACCTTCGCGTGGTGTCATATTATGTGACATACTATCTACGTTTCAAGGCTTAAGGCGCACACGCTTTCCAAAGCAAAGTTTGACCAAAAGAATTGAACAACAAAATCTTGATTATATTGTACATAATTAGTACCGTTGGATTCGTATTGAAAAATACTTTCCGTTTGTACTAGTTTTATACCAAAACTCTTTACGTATTTAGGGTAATTCTTGGTCAAAGAAAAAACACGCAAAACGAGTACGCCTTAAGCCCTGAAACGGAGGGAGTAATTAGAAGGAAAAATATCAAACTTGGTATATTGATTATGTCTCAAAAAAACCTTCACAAAATGACCTATCTCGTTCGAGGTTTATTGTTTTTCGGGTCAAATGACCAATGTTATGGCTAGAATGAAAGCATAGTTTATGATAATGTGTCAATATTGTGAATAACTGTGCATAATGGGATGGCGAACAATGTTTCAGGAGGAAGTTTTCCTTTTTGTCGCACCAAAAAGCCGTTTTCCATTTTCCGAGTGCAAAAAACGACAGTTTTGTTAAGCAACCACCAAATGGCTAATTCAAAATGCTACCGTCACATTTTTCAAAAATACTAGACCACCTTACATGGATAATGTCATAACAGGGGGATCTCAAACATTTCCGTCTATCCCTGGTGAAAAAGACAAATTCCTGCCGAATCGGTAGGAAGTGGGTCAGATATGAACTACAGGTACATGATCGGATGCTCATGATTTTTTACAAAAATCATTTTTAGGTTCAAAATATGTTGTTTCATCATAGATCCACTTCAAATTTAGTGAGTCTCAGCCCCGAGCTAAGAATCTTTATGCCCGACCTTCGATAAAGTATAATGATGGTTTAAAACGGGCATTATAAATTTAAAAACGATCCAAACAATACGAAACCTTCGCGTGGTGTCATATTATGTGACATAGTTAGAAGGAAAAATATCAAACTTGGTATATTGATTATGTCTCAAAAAATCCTTCACAAAATGACCTATCTCGTTCGAGGTTTCTTGGCTTTCGGGTCAAATGACCAATGTTATGGCTAGAATGAAGGCATAGTTTGTGATAATGTGTCGATATTATGCATAAATGTGCATAATGGGATGGCAAACAATGTTTCAGAAGGAAGTTTTCCTTTTCGTCGCACCAAAAAGCCTTTTTCCATTTTCCGAGTGCAAAAAACGGACGGTTTTGTGAAGCAACCACCAAATGAATAATTCAAAATGCTACCGTCACATTTTTCAAAAATACTAGACCATCTTACATGAATAATGTCATAACAGGGGGATCTCAAACATTTCCGTCTATCCCTGGTGAAAAAGACAAATTCCTGCCGAATTCGTAGGAAGTGGGTCAGATATGAACTACATGTATATGATCGGATGCTCATGATTTTTTATAAAAATCATTTTTAGGTTCAAAATATGTTGTTTCATCATAGATCCACTTCAAGTTTATCGAGTCTCAGCCCCGAGCTAAGAATTTTTATGCGTGCCGTTTTAAACGGGAAATGAAATTATGATAAGAATTACGACATAGTTTGTGATAAGTTGATATTGATATCATATTTGGATTCCTCTCATTTTTCTAATCTATTTAGACATATTATTTGCCGAATTCCGATTTACAGATTTAAAGATATTAATTATTACATATTAAATAAAAAATACAAAATAAAATAAAATTATTATATTTTATTTGAATTCAATAATATTTTTACTTATTCATTGTTGTTTACTAAATAATTGCTTGTAATTTTAAAAAATACAACCATGTGACATGATGATATAAGACTTAATAGGAATGATATCATAGTATTGACAACAATGTGTAAATTGCTTTGCGGGAAGAGATTTTGAAGGAACGAAGAAGTTAAGCGTGCTAGAGCTGGAGTAGTGCTAGGATGGGTGACCAAACGGGAACTTTGACTATAACTGCAATTTAATCAATTATTAACTATAAATAGTGTTAAAATGATTAAAGCGAGAGATTAAGGAGTCAAATAATTCAAAAATTAAAAAAAATTAAAAAAAATATTTTAGGCTATGCCGACGGCCTGGCCGTCGGCGTAGCTCCAGGCTAGACCATCATCGAAGACGGCCGTTGATTGACATGCAGGGCCCGCTGGAAGATGCTATGCCGAGGAGGGAGGGCTGTGCCGACGACCACGGAGCTGTGCCGACGAGGACGTACGCCGAGGGGGCTATATCGACGGCCACCGTCGGCACATAGCTTGTGCCGACGGCAATTTGTAGCTGTGCCGACGGCAGCCGGCAGTCGGCGTAGTAAATTTTTTCTGTAGTGACGTACAAGTCCTTTGTTTGCAAATATATTTTTCCTGCCACTAACTTTTACTCCACATTTTCGCAATTTTTTTCTTGATTTGTTTTCTGGTCATTGGATAATATTCACTGAGCTAGTGCATCATTTTAAGTATATCACCTTTTCTATTTCCGAATAAACTAAATATTAGCTTTTGGATCCTGTAGTTAACAGGAATTAATTTAGTTTGGTTTGATGAGTGGTAAATGAGACCACTGTTTAATAACTTTATCAGTTTGTTTGGAGAAATACATGCATTGTTCTGAAATATGGCTTTCAAATACATACGAAAACCACTCTTGGTATTCACTATATGATTCGACGGGCAAACAAATTATATTATGTTATATAAAACATGGTTATGCAAGAACGGTGTCGTAGGCCCTGTGTTGGCTGTTATAATACCACTTCAGTGGAAAATTCATGCTTATTGGATAATTTGTTCATGCTTAATCATCTTCCTACTTGATAAAGATTGATGATACAAAGGTCTCTCAGATGTTAATGAGAGAGAGAGAGAGAAATATTTTAAACCCTTTGGTGGATTATTTCAAACCCTATGCACTTGCATATATCTTTGGATAGTTGTTTTTTACTTTTTCCTCTGGGCTTAAGAATGAAAAGGAAATGCCCTGATGTTTATATACAAAAGGAAGTTATCACAGTACTTATTTTCATCAATTCTTTATTGTACTTCATTGTGATGCCTGCTTCTTAGGACCCTGCACGCTTGACGTTAAAACATGATGGTACTCTTAATTTAGAGTATGCTGAAAGTAAATTTCGTGAGTACAATTGTGTTAACTATGTGTGGTTTCTCTTAAAATCGCCTCATACGACAAAGTGTAAGAGAGAACATTTATTTACCGTCCAGTAAGACAGAACCTAGAATTCATTCTCTTCCTGCATGTAGCTGGTAAGCGTAAAATAGATTTTATTCTTCACCTACCTGCTTTAGTTTTTATGTGAAAGAGTTTTTTTTCTTAAGTTCAATTCTGATGATTAAATGGACATGTTCCTGACATATGAGCTAGCTGTATGTTGATGACTTCTGGCTTGCTGTTTTAACTACTTGACTGACGACCTCCTGGATTTCTATCATGTTATTCATGGCATCAACATACAGTTATTGCAGAATACCTAAAGAGGAACACAAATTCTTGCAAGGATCTTACCATATGCACGACTTGTGAGCAAAGATTTGATTGGCCAGTTTCCTTCATTATTTGAGGTATGTACTGTGTCAGTCAAATCTCCCAGCATGATACTGTTGTTATGCTGTGCACACAGAGGCGGGTGTATGAAGGACAATCCATAATACATGTTGTTTCATTGGAAAAGGAAAGGATCAAGAGGGGGTAAAAGATGAAGGAACATATCATTTTCTCCCGCACACTCTTGGTCTGATATCTATTTGGTGTTGTCTGAGTTTTCTTATTGATTTCTTGCAACTCAATCTATGTAAGTTCTCTGTTTTTTCCAATCTTTAGGTATATGCAGCTTTATGACCTCCTAAAGTAGTTAAAAAAACACATTCTTATGAAGTTTGGGTTGCCTCTTTACTCTGAATAGACAAGCTCATGCGAAAGACCAAAGAAGAAGCATATATCAGGCATGCAATAGTTGGCCGAGTTGGAATTTGGCATCGAAATCACGCAAGCCATCTATGCTGCCTATCAGAAGGAAATCTTAAGATTTTAGGCAAGTATCCATGGCCAGCTGCCAGTTGCAAGTATCGAAGGAGGCATGTGAACCTGATGTTGTGACACAAGCTTAAACTTGGCGAGATGATTTTACCGAAGAGAAACTACGAGAGCTCATGACTAAAGTATATGTACTATCGGACTATCTTAAAATTATATTATCTGTTATATTCACTCTTCAAGTATGCAATGCCTTTTTCTTACATTGGATCGGACCATACTCTATTTGCAACAAAATCAGTACTATTCTATACCCAACGGATAGCTTACGGGCGCGGCGTGTCGCCGTGCTGACTTTACTAGTAGTACTTACATGGGATGGGATGTACATGTACATTAATGTTGATGTTTACATTGATCTATACGAAACAAATGTGTTGGTCTCACCGCTTTCTTTTTCTCGATTTTTTTTTAAAAGTTGAGCTCGCATGCTCATGCATGACTTGTTCTACCACGAATTTCTGAAGCTTGGCTTTCACTCCATATTCTTTCATCGACAAAACAAATTATCCTATATCGTTTCTGTTCTTCCACTAGCACTAGTGGAAACGAGGGCTTTTGTTGATCCCGAAAATGGGCTTTAACACCGGTTCTTTTACGAACCGGTGTTAAAGGGGGGACCGTACCAGCGTGGCCTCTGCGGCATTAAAGGAGCCCCCCTTTAACACCGGTTCGTGGCTGGAACCGGTGTTAAAGGGGGGCTGGGTGGTGCGCGCGGGAAACGAAATAAATGCCCCACCCTTTAACACCGGTTCCTGTCTGGAACCGGTGTTAAAGGTGGGGCATTTATTTCATGCATTAAAGGGGCATTTTTAATTCAAAAAATATGATATGAATTTAGAAAATTCATATCTTTTTCATTTCAACTCAGAAAAATATGAATAATATATCATAATTTTCATAAAAATAATTTCCATCCATTCATGTAAATCATTTTATATTTACTTTACATGAAAATTTTCAAAATAATTAAAGCACTTACATATAAATTTTGATTATTCAATTCAAACAAAAATAAATTGTTAAATCCTAAAACTTTGAACATAAGAAATATTAAGCATCTAAAAAATGATTTTTATTAGATTAAATCATATTTTAATGCCGCATATTTTGTATTAACATTGGTCATAACATTGGTCATTTGACCCGCGAAAGCCCCCCTCCCCCTTTAACACCGGTGATAAAGGGGGGGCTATATAAGACACCACCCCAGCCCACACACACCCCACTCTTCCATTCTTTCACATTTTGGAGCCTAGCAAGAGGGTGTGAAGAGTGCTAGTTTGTGTTTTTTTATATGCACTAGAGGTGTTCGGTGAAATGCCCGAGAGCTCAAAATAAGCTTTCTTGTTGCTCTTTCCGTCTCGGTCGAGGTCGGCAACTATAGTTTCATGTGTCATTGATGTACTATATATATAAATGGTCATCTTCCTATTATTTTTTGCTTGACCGCAGTTGTGTCCCTGCTCTCGAAAACCATCTTGCAGCTTGTAACTTCTCTAACTAGATCAATACGCCTCGGAGCTAACTAATTTCACATATTAGGGAGTGCCTCTATGACCAGTTTCTAGGAGATGCCGGAGGACTGGGCTCCGTCGGCATCTCCCTGAAACTGGCCGCAGTGGTGTCCCTGCTCTCGAAAACCATCTTGCAGCTTGTAACTTCTCGAACTAGATCAATACGCCTCGGAGCTAACTAATTTCACATATTAGGGAGTGCATCTATGACCAGTTTCTAGGAGATGCCGGAGGACTGGGCTCCGTCGGCATCTCCCTGAAACTGGCCGCAGTGGTGTCCCTGCTCTCGAAAACCATCTTGGAGATGCCTCAAACTGGCTGGAGGACTGGACTCACAAGGATGCCTATTTATAGTACAAGCAGCTCGGCATAATGTCGACACTCACCCCTATTATTAGTATTGACTCATCTTTAGTCCCGGTTGGTGTCACCAACCGGGACTAAAGGTTCATCTTTAGTCCCGGTTGGTGACACCATCCGGGACAAGGTACAAGCCGCACAACATAATGTCGACACTCACCCCACTCTGACGCAATCCCTTCAGTCGCGGTTGGTTTCTCCAACCGGCACTAAAGGTGAACCCTTACATGTACTATCTCCCAAACCTTTTCGTCCATCCCGGGTAAAAAGGACAAACGTCCCGCAGCCTTCCGCCAAGCCATTGCCGGTTTTACCGTGGAATCGCAGCGACGAGGAGACCAATAGGATCTCGGAAGAACAGGTCAAGAAATTCTTTGCACCTAGACGGGCCGAGCCAAAGGAGAAAATAGATCCGGCGGTGGTGGAGAAGTTTTACAAAAATCTTTTGAAACCTGAAACCCCACTTGTGCCGGACTACGAGCGCCAGATTTTGAAGGCGGATGCAAGGCGCCGTAGGGAGACTGAAAGTAGCAGTCGTGAGGCACCCCAGAAAACAGTTCCCATGCTCGGAGAGCAGGAAAACCAATCATGCGCCCCGCTCCAAATGTTTGATAAACGGGACGCTCCTCCCGTAGATGATTACGAGGCAGAGCTACAAAGAAAGGCCAATGATATGGGGATGACTTACATTGCATACTTGAACGTCATGGGAGACAACTTGCCCAAATGCGATGTCAACCCCATACAGCCATGGAAGTATGGGAAGAATCTAGTCAAGAAAGAGGAGCTCAAGAATCTACCAACAAATATGCGAAAATTGCACAAGTGGTACCTTCATTTTTGCAAGACGAGAAAAGAAGAATGGATCACGGCGCATATAAGAGATCAGATTTTCTTGTGCGGAGACAACGCGATCGACTTCAACATTCAAGACTTGCATTTTCTATTCAATCAGAAGGAACTCGACAAATCTGCCATCAGCCTTTATTGTGTGTAAGTACTATTTCTGTAATTTTTATCTCAACTCATTCACTTCATTAATTGCATGTATAGATATATGCTCACCATATATGTATATACTATTATGCAGGAAAAAGGTTATGGAATGCATGAAAGGAGGCCCTTTTGACATTGGGTTCGTTGACCCAAATAGAGTTCATGAAGAAGTGGTAAGAGACAGCCCGGGCAAACAGAAGATTACTTGCTAAAGTCTTTACTGAGACAACAAACCAAAAGGGAAATACTATTGCCTTACAACTTCTCGTGAGTACTGTTACCCTCTCTCTTGTACACATTCTGTTTCGGCTTACTCGATGTTAAGTGTAACTGATGATGAGTTATGCGTGCGTAGGTTCCACTTTATTCTGCTAGTCATTCAACCCGACTCAGGAAAAATCCTTGTCATGGACTCATAACGAAAAGAAAAAGAGCTATGGGCAGACTTTAGAGAGATGCTCCAGAGGTAATTTCAATCATATTATCGCACTAGATCGGCAACTTTCGTGACAATAAGTAATTAATTACTCCTTTATCCATTTTCTTTGTCGGACAGGGTTTGGAAAATGTTCACGGGCAGGGCCGTGGGTGAATGGTCAGAAGAACTAAAATTTGTAGACCAAAATGTAAGTAATACTAGCTAGCTTCCAATTCCATTATATCATGCTTTATTGATTATTATTTTGATTGAACTCTCTATTCTCGTAAAGTGCGCGCATCAGGGACACGGCAATAACTTATGTGGGTACTATGTTTGCGAATTCATTCGCAACACGATATGTGCGACAGGCCAAGCCGCACTAGAACAACTTAGAGTAAGTAAACAAAGTCCACAACATTATTTTATTACCATCAATTGTGTTGAGTTTTATTCTTATATATATATTGACGGCCCATTCTTCATATATATTCAGATCGAACGGATGCGGGGCCAACTCCTACCATTTGAACGCATACGAGCCATTCAAGAGGAATTGGCGGGGTTCATACTTGATGAGGTCGTCACGCCTGGCGGAGAACTCTATAGATATCCACCAAAATGAACGATGACGATGTATGTGCCGATGACGATGTATGTGCCGATGACGATGTTTGTGTATAATAATAGTTGCTTAATTATTCATGTACTCGTATGTACCGATGAAGATTTATAAGTATACCGCTCCCGATCGATTTCCCCTCGCTCCCCCCCTCCCGCAGAAATACGCCCAGAACGGGGCAGAGGCAGAAGTCTGCCGCGGCAGAGATTTAGGCCGTTTTCCTGCCGCGGCAGAACTCTGCCGCGGCAGGAAAACGGCCTAAATCTCTGTCGCGGCAGAAGAACCTTTAATACCGGTTCCAGATACGAACCGGTGTTAAAGGGGGGGCCTGAGGCCTGCGGCAGCCCCACGTGCGCCACCCTTTAACACTGGTTCGTATAGGAACCGGTGTTAAAGGGGCCCCCCTCTAACACCGAACCCTCAACAGCGGTTGGGGAACAGCTGTTAGAGGGCCCTCCCAACCGGAGTTAAAGGGGGAGCTCTGCACTAGTGTAGTGTGTGGTATTTTCGGTGCATGTAGTGTCCCTGAATTTATCATCAATATGCTTAATAATAATTTTAACTTCTAGCTCCGTTCTAAATCAAACTTCTCGGTTATCTAAAAATCAAACTTCTCTAAGTTTGGAAAAGTCTATGCAAAACATATGCTAATATTTACATCCTTAAGCATATATGTTACGAAATTATGTTTATTTAAAAATCTACATAATTTTTGTGTGTGTGTTGAAGATGTTGGCTTATTTTATTAGAGAATTAGCTAAGCTTAGAAAAGTTTAACGTTATGTAAAGCTAGACCTTCAATTAATTAGAAATAGATGGAGCACCTAGAAAAACAGGATTTCGGGTAAATTTGGAAGTTCATTGAGATGATGTGAACAAGTAGCTCTTCTCCATGGAGACAAAGCTTCTAAGAAGAAAATACTTCATAGTTCAGACATTAAAATCACGATTTGGGAAACCATGGGATCCTCTCATATATAAATCTTCGCTTCGAGTTCGAGTCAAGCATGACACAAAAGTTTAGGGACATAATGGCTCAGCTTAACTCAAATAAATTACTAATTCTATACTTCTTTTGTTCCGTAATTACTCGGCTAAAAAATTATTCTAATTTATTTTTAAGTCTCATCATGTTTGTAGAAATAAATGCTAACAGCCACAACACCAAATTGGTATTATTAGATCAATTATGAAATGTACAAAAATATATTGCGTACTAACTTGTATTTCACACATTATTTCTTTGCATAAATTAGTGGTCGAAGTACTTCATTTTAAAAAGGGGAGCGAGTCTTTTTTTTCATGGTGTACAAAATCAATTTATAAGACATGCGTGGAAACCAGAAACCGTGGTCCTCGTTCATGCATCCCTCTTAACCAAACCTCAGTTCTAACATATAGTAAGGCGTATTTCATTTTCTTTTTTTTTGCGGGTAAAACTTAGAATATATTAAGCAGGAAGGGTTACAGAGCGGTCAAGCTTCAGCAACCGGATAATATCCTCCGGTTCAGAGCTTAACCAAGTCATAGTACGGCGTTGGAGTCTCGCAAAATTTGCAAGAGCATCACTAACCCTAACCTGCTTGCGATCAAGTTTTACAAAAACACACTCTCTACTAACATTAACTAGGTTTTTAATCTCATTGATCAAATGAGCTACCAGTGATCTATCAGGAGACGAGGAGTTGATGGCTTCAATCAGAGTAAGACAATCCGACTCCACAATGATGGGAAGATTGGAGACTTGGAGTGCAGTTCGAAGGCCTTCCAGACAAGACCTGGTCTTAGCCTCAAGAGGGAGGTGACACCTATCCAGATGCGTGCATGACATAAAAATTGGATTGCCTTCATTATCTCTAAGGATCATACCGGCGCCTGCGTCATTTGAACCACTGAAGGATCCATCCACTGATAATTTCACCCAACCAAATGGCGGCCTCGACCAAAGTTTCTCCTGAATCTGCTTGGGCTTCCGCTATGCGTTTGAAGCAACCTCAAGAGGCTCCTTCCCTTTCAGAATGGTGGTTGTCGACTTATACTTTATTTCATGAAGAAGCTTCAGGTACCCACACATGAACCACTTTGAACCCTCCATGGTGGGAAGTTGTTTGTCATGTGTTGCTTCATTTCTTGCATGCCACACTCGCCAAGCAACCAGCAAGGTACAATTTACCATATGTCTAGGAATGGTTTGAAGCACCATTTGCAGCCAATTATCCGAAGGTTGGAGAAGAGCAGCCTCATCCGGTAACGCCCATATGTTTCTCATCGCCCCCCAGAGCGCCAAAGCGTGGGGACAGTTGTATAGTGCATGTAAATCATCCTCCTCAGATGATTCACATATTTTGCATTGCCCAGTTACCAATAATTGGCGGCGCCTTTTATTCACCTCAGTAGCCAGAGAGCCAGAGGAAGCCTTCCAAGCAAACATCTTCACCTTTGATGGTACAGACGCACTCCATATAATTTTCCAGCACGGGTGGCGGCCATCAGGGATAGAACTCGTTGTAGCAAAGTTACATTGAGCTTGTTGTTCATTCAAGGCTAGCCAGTAGGCACTACGAACCGAAAGACACCAGACTTCTCTGGGTTCCAGGCTAGGATATCAGCATCTATACTGCGTGACAGAGTAATTCTCAAAATGGTCTCGTCGTCCATAGGAAGGAAAAACCTGCGGATGAGGTTGATATTCCATGTACCATCTGCAAGAAGGAGCTCTGAAACCTTCCGAAACCGATAGTTGCACTTCTGAGAGATGACGTGCACCTGAGAATCCCGCGGAATCCACCCATCCCTCCAGATACAAACACTCTGTCCATTGCCAATTCGCCAGATTAATCCTTTCTTCAACAACTCAACCCCATCGGAAATTGCGGTCCAGGTAGAGGAAGGATTTCTAGTAAAAACAGTGTCATATACACATCCATTAGGGTAATAACGGGCTTTTAGAACACGCGCACATAAACTGCCGGGGTTGACTAGGAGCCTCCAAGCTTGCTTTGCCAATAAAGCTTGATTAAACAATCTTAGGTCTCGAAATCCAAGTCCACCATGGTCCTTGGATCTATTAAGTCTAACCCAACTTACCAAGTGGATCTTCCTTTTACCATTTTCCGAACCCCACCAATAATTCCTTATAAGCTTCATAAGATCATCACACACCGACGCCAGGAGCTTGAAGACACTCATTACATAAGTTGGTAGAGACTGGGCCACGGCCTTAATGAATACCTCCTTCCCACACTGCACTAGGAGATTGTCACCCCAATCAAGTACAAACTTTGTCAGCCTTGACTGAATATTCTCGAATTTGCCTCTATGCATTCTACCATCAGGGGTGGGTAATCCCAAATATTTAGCCTCAAAACCATTCATTAACATGTGTTTATGTGATAGTAAAAAATCATAATCATAAGAAAAGTACTTTCTCAATTTCATTTTTTTCACATTTCTCTATTTGTGAATCTGTGATTCGGTCCGATACAGCAATAGTTTGTTTTTGTCTGAAATACGAGCTTTCTTCCGAGACAAAAAAAAAGGCAGAGGGGAGGGTGGGAGGGAGGGAGGGAGGGGGAGGGGGATTGGCCACCTATATGAACTACAATGCGAATGTTCCTACCTTGATTGGGATACCAAACGCTCAGCAGACAGCAGACGACAATGCAATTCCCCCCGTAGGAGGGGCCCCCGGCACCATCTCTAATCTCCAATTGTTGAAGATTCGTGCTATACGTTTTACAAAATAACCCTCCCACCTCATCTCTCAGGCCTGCTGCAGTTTTTCTATTTAATCCCTAACGTTTTCGGATATTATAAAAAAATCGCTTGTTTGTCTCCTTACAATCGATAGTCTTCTACACGTTTCTGTTTCTTTTTCACCTTATTTTTTCTCGTATAATTTCAGGAATATTTAACAATTTTTTATGTACATTTTTAATTTTGAAAATAAAACATGCATAATTTATTTTTTCAACAATCTCTTTTGATAATTTTTATTTTTCTACTTTTTATTTAATAATATTTAGACACTCTTACTTTGTTTCATCCTAGATTCAGAAGTTTCATATAAGATTCACACGTTTTACAAACTTGTTTCTGCCAAAAGATATTCATATAATTTTTTCACAAAATACATGCATAATGTTTGTTTCTTTTACACCTCATTATTTCACAGAATACATATTTCGTTGCTATATAAAACCCTACACATGTTATACCGAGAACATGTTTCTTTAAACAATCTGCATAATGTCTGTTTCTTTTTCACCTCTTTTTTTTGTAAAATTTCAGGAATATTCAACTTTTTATGTACATTTTTTATTCCAAAAATGAAACATGTATAATTTGTTTTTTTACAATCTCATTTAATAATTTTTATTCTTATACTTTTTATTTAACAATATTTAGACACTCTTACTTTGTTTCTTCCTAGATTCAGAAGTTTTATACAAGATTCACATGTTTTACAAACTTGTGTCTGCCAAGTACAGAACTTGTACACTAATTTTTTTAAAGATTTATAAATATTAATATATATTTATTATTCACTAAACATTCCATATTCATAAATTTAATCAACAATTTTTTCTACACACACGTTTCTTTTTCTTTTTCACCTCATTTTTCTCTTAAAATTTTAGGAATATTCAACCATGTTTTTATGTACATTTTTATTCTAAAAATGAAACATGCACAATTTGTTTTTTGAACAATCATATTTGATAAATTTTATTCTTGTACTTTTTATTCAACAATATTTAGACACTCTTACTTTGTTTCATCTTTCATACAAGATTCACATGTTTTACAAACTTGTTTCTGCCAAGTACATAACTTGTACACTAAATATTTTAAAGATTTATAAATATTAATATATATTTATTATTCACTAAATATTCTAGATTCATAAATTTAATTAAAAAAATTGTACACACACGTTTCTTTTTCTATTTCACCTCATTTTTTCTCTTAAAATTTCAGGAATATTCAACAATGTTTTTTATGGACATTTTTTATTCTAAAAATGAAACATGCATAATTTTTTATGGATATTTATACAGTGCAGATCATACATACAAAATCCAAAAAACATTAAAGATTCATACAAGTTTTAGTAGATTATTACACACATGGTTTAGTCTAGCTACAAGCAAGATCAAACATCAGTTTCGTACATTTCACCTGTCAAGATAAAACAAGTAGTCTCACGACCTTAATCTGATATTAAAAATCATTCAAGAAATCATACAAGTTTCATCCATGAACAGAATCTGGAAAGAGGAAATACATGTTTCATCCATGAACTAGATATGGTTATTTTTCATACACGTTTCCAACATCACTTTTTAAAAGATTCATCCAAACAAGAAACTCAAATCAAGATCCAAGCACGAATGAAAAGAAAGGATCCAAACATGAACAAAATCCATACAAGATCCCTATCAAAAACTTGATAATACATTATACCATGAATTTAATCAAGATTCAATAAGGGAAAAGTAGGGCCCCATATCCACGAATTTAAACAAAATATGTACAAGATTCAATAAAGATTCAATCAAGATTCAACCACGAATTTAATCCAAACAAAATATTCAACCACGAACTGGATCCAAGCATGAAGAAAAACTAAAAGGAAAAGTAGGGGCCCCAAAAAACCACAAACTGAATCCAACCACAAACTGGCCGCGTGGGCTGGGGGTTGGTGTGAGCCGGTGGGGTGGTCATTCTCTCCCCTGGACTGCGGGTGAAATACCAAAAAATAGGAGGGCTTAAATATAAACGTACGACAGACGATTGACTGCATTGACTTCGCACGAATCTCCAACAAATCTGTGGCACAGATGATGCCGGGGGCCCAACTTACATGTGGGAAATCCGCTCTCCAGACAGCAGATGCTTACTACTACGAGCTGGGTGCCCGTTTTCCTCTTCCAAGCCGCAAATATGACAGGTTGGGGCCTGATTTGGTGGTCTGTTTGCTGGATCGGACTGCAAGTGAATCGGATTTCTTCGCAACAGTTAGCCTAATTACAACTGTATACTGTGCGCGTGCTGGTAGTCGTACCTGCTCGGCTGCTCCCCTTGACATGCATGCACGGTACAGCCACACACATCACCCATGCATGGTGTCGAAATCAAAACTCAAAAGTGCACACCGCCGGATATATCGTCAAACCGAACTTCACCCACACATATCGATCCACGTACGTGCAGATGGCCAACCTGCAGGTTCCAAACCGCCGGATCAACTCTCCCGCCACGCCCCACAAGCAGCTTCTGCACCCGGCCTATATATAAGCACCACGCACACCTCCTCTGCAGTACATCACACATCCAAAGGATACATAACCACAGCGACCGGCCGGCCGCACCAGCATGGGTTCGAAGAACAGCGGTGCCCTCGTGTTCCTCCTCCCGCTGCTCCTCCTCCTCTCGTGCGTCGCCACGAGCAGCGCAGCGAGAAACCTGCAGGAGGTGGAGGCCAGTCCCAGTCCGCCCCAGGAAGAAGACTCGTCCCCGGCGGGGGGTGCCATGCCAGACCTGCCAGCAGTGCCACACCTGACCGTCCCGGGGCTGCCGTCTGTGACGGAGCTGCCGCCGCTGCCAGAGCTGCCCAAGTTCGAGATGCCGCTGTTCCCGGAGATGCACCTGCCGGCGTTCCCGGGGATGCCGTGGAAGCCCGCGGTGCATATCCCCACCATTCCAGGGTTCAACTTCCCGGACCTGAGCCTGCTGAATGCCAAGCCGTGAGGACTCTGCCAGTTTCGTTTGTCCAGTTGTGCTTCAGTTTCGCTCATTCTTGTGAGCTCTGAGCGACCAATTGCATAAGCAATGATCTACTGCTTGGACCTTGTACGACGACTGACCAGGAACATATATCTTGTGTATGAAAACGTACGGCCCGAGTTCTGGTCTCTACTTTGGCTGAATTAATTTGGCCGCGGATTTCGGCCGGCTGGGTCTCAGACCTCTGTCTTAATATAATGCCGCTGGGTTCCTCCTGAGTCCTGATCAGTTTCTCTCGTTTTTTATAAAAACGTAGGACGCGCGCACGCGATTATGATGACGTACGCAATACAATATGATTGTGGCATCCTCTCAAGATCTTGCACTGCTTCCAGCTAGTAGTAAAGCCAGATCGTTGGACATTCTTGTACTTGATGACTCTGAAGGACTTCCGTTTTTTTGTTTTGGGTGCCACCAAATGCTGTATAAGGGCCCTTCGGCGAGCCTAGCACGGAGGAAGGCATCTCAAGTTGCGGAGAGGCCTCATAGGTGTTCTGATGCTAGTGAGACGCACGTGCAAGCACCACCAATCGCGGTGGGGGAGTTTCTCACCGTGAACTACAAGAACGGCACGCTAGGGCAAAAAACGGTCGGCGTAGGCAAAATGTTCTCGGCATACGCTACGCCAACGGCTGTCCTCGGTGTAGCCTTCTCGGCAAAGCTCTTTCTTGGCGGAGGCATTTTTGTCAGTCGGCGTAGCTCTAGCCATCGGTGTATGCTACGCCGGCGGCCTTGTCCTCGGCACAGCCCCGTTGGCAGAATAACTGCAGGTTGTTCAAAAAAAATTGATTTTTTTTGAACTTTTTAAAATCTTTGAATTGTTTGAATAGTTAATCTCTCACCTGGAACATTTTTAACACTAATTATATTTTATCTTTAATAAGTCTTTAACAAACTTTCTACTCGGTCACCCATCCTAGCACTACTCCAGCTTCAGCACGCTTAACTTCTTAGTTCCTTCCGAATCAGTCTCCGTGAAGCAATTTATACATATTTGTTAATACTGTGATACCAATCCTATTAACTCTTATATCATTATGTCACATGTTTTTATTTTTTGAAACTACAAACACTTATTTAAGTAAGCAACAATGAATAAGTAAAAATATTACTAATTCAAACAAAAATACTATTGAATTCAAATAAAAATATAATAATTTTACTTTTTTGTATTTTTCTATTTAATATGGAATAATTAATATTTTTAAATCCGTAAATCGGAATTTGATAAATAATATGTCTAAATTGATCATAAAAATGAAAGGAATCTAAATATGATATCCATATCAACTAATCACAAACCCCCGTTTCAGAGTTAGCTATTTGGTGGTTGCTTCAGAAAATCTCCCTTTTTGCGCTCAAAAAATGAAAAATGGTTTTTTGGTGCTATAAAAAGGAAAACTTGCATTGGATCTTTGATAAAATAGCATATTGTGCACCTAAAAATGATTTTTGTATAAAAATATGAGCATAGGATCATGTACCTGTAGTTCATATCTGACCCACTTTCTACCGATTCGACAGGAATTTGTCTTTTTCAACAAGGGTGGACGGAAAGGTTTCGGATCCCTTGTTGGGACATTATTCATATAACGTGGTCTAGTATTTTTGTAAAATATGGTGGAATTTTGAATTAGATATTTGGTGGTTGCTTCACGAAACAGTCCGTTTTTTATGCTCGGAAAATGGAAAATTACTTTTTGGTGCGAAAAAAAGAAAAACTTGTTCCTGCAACATTGTTCGCCATCCCATGATGTACATGTATGCACAATATGGACATATTATCACAAACTATGCCTGGATTCTACCCATAACATTGGTCATTTGACCCGAAAGCCAAAAACCTCGAATGAGATAGGTCATTTCGTGAAGGTTTTTTTGAGACATAATTAAATATACCAGGTTTGATATTTTTCCTTGTAACTATATCACATAATATGACACCACGTGAAGGTTTCGCATTGTTTCGATCGTTTTTAATTTTTTTATGTCCGTTTTAAACTATCGTCAAACTTTGTCGAACGACGGGCATGAATAATCTTAGCTCGGGGCCGAGCCTCGCTAAACTTGAAATGGATCTTTGATAAAATAGCATATTCTGAACCTAAAAATGATTTTTGTAAAAAAACATAAGCATCGGATCATGTACATGTAGTTTATATCTGACCCACTTCGTGCCGATTCGGCAGGAATTTGTCTTTTTCTTCAGGGGTGGATGGAAAGGTTTTGGATCCTCCTATTGGGACATTTTCTATATAAGGTAGTCTAGTATTTTTTTAAATATGGTGGTATCATTTTGAATTAGCCATTTGGTGGTTGCTTCACAAAACCGTCCGTTTTTTGTGCTCGAAAAATAGAAAATGGCTTTTTGGTGCGATGAAAAAGAAAACTTCCTCCTGCAACATTGTACGCCATCTCATGATGCACATGTATGCACAATATGGACACATTATCACAAACTATGCATTGATTCTAGCCATAACATTTGTCATTTGACCCGAAAGCCAAGAAACCTCGAATGAGAAAGATCATTTTGTGAAGGTTTTTTGAGACATAATCAATATACCAGATTTGATATTTTTCCTTCTAACTATGTCACATAATATGACACCACGCGAAGGTTTCGCATTGTTTCGATCGTTTTTGAATTTTTTATACCCGTTTTAAACCATCGTCAAACTTTGTCGAACGACGGGCATGAAGATTCTTAGCTCGGGGCCGAGCCTCGCTAAAATTGCATTGGATCTGAAAGAACATTTCTTAATCCCTAGTGTTTTGTGTGTTAGATAACAATACCAAGGATCATTTAATGTGTGTTGAAGTGTTGCAGCTCAGAAATCTACCTTTGGGGGCGGATAATCCGGCCCCACCAGGGGCGGATAATCCGCCCCTCCCTCTGCTCAAGCCTGCGCAAGCCCCAGAAGGGGGGGCGGAACATTGGCCGGATTTTCCGGCCAGGCCGGATAATCCGCCCCCCAGGGGGGCGGATAATCCGCCCCTCCTGCTCTTCGCCAAGGCGCAAGCCCCAGAGAGGGGGGCGGAGTTTTGGCCGGACTTTCCGGCTACGCCGGATAATCCGCCCCCCTGGGGGGCGGATAATCCGCCCCTCCTGCTCTTCGCCAAGGCGCAAGCCCCA
Organism: Avena atlantica; assembly: GCA_910589765.1. Taxonomy (NCBI): domain Eukaryota; kingdom Viridiplantae; phylum Streptophyta; class Magnoliopsida; order Poales; family Poaceae; genus Avena; species Avena atlantica. Next base: position 343,919,041 of record OU342738.1, on the reverse strand, counting down.
GAGAGGGGGGCGGAGTTTTGGCCGGACTTTCCGGCTTCGCTGGATAATCCGCCCCAGGAGGGGGCCGGATAATCCGCCCCCCCAAGTTTTCTCCAAGCTTCACCAAGGCGCAAGCCCCAGAGAGGGGGGCGGAGTTTCCCCCGGAGAGTCCGCCCTTGGGGCGGAATTTTCCCAGGGGGCGGATAATCCGCCCCAAGTGGGGGGCGGATAATCCGCCCCCAAAATTGAGCAACGGCCAGATCTGGGGAGGGGGTATTTAAGCCAGCCTTCCCCCTCCTGTCAGAGTTCTTGATTCATCTCGAAAAAGAACAGATCAGATCTCCAAAGTTCATACGAGAGTGCTCCACCTAGATCCATCCAAAGGCCCCATCCCTTTGGGAATCGAAGGAGGAGAACTCGACCTTCATCATCAGCAATCAAGCGCTTTATCTCCTCTCCATTCATTTGGAGAACCTTCGATCTAGTATTTCTTGCAAAGATCTAGATCCTTGTTTTCGTTTATATTGATAAACCTTGTTTTTGTGACAGCTTGTTGTCATCCCGGGAGCCCCCAATTCGGTTGTGGGTGTGTGCCCCGATAGTATTGTAAAAGGCACCGGTTCCCGCCTCGAAGGGATCCAATAGTGGAGAAGGTGGATCAGGCCTCTCGTGGCGAGATCCATCGGAGAATAGGGTGAGGCCTATTGTGGCGTGGTGGTCTTAGAACCGCCCACCCCTCCAACGCAGATGTACTTCCCTTAACAAGGAAGGAACTGCGGTAAAACAAATCCCTGTGTCTCCGCGTGCTCCACTACGGTTTCCTCGCTCCTCCTTTACGTGCTTAGTAGTTAGGGTTTCATATAGGGAAATTCTCGTAGTTGCATATCTAGAGAATTTACTTTGTGTAAAGCCTAAAATTGGAAAAAGTATTAAAAATTGGTTAGCACCTATTCACCCCCCCCCCTCTAGGTGCCCATACGATCCATTTCAGGATCTTTGATAAAATAGCATATTGTGAACCTAAAAATGATTTAAAAAAAAACATGAGCATCAGATCATGTACTTGTAGTTCATATCTGACCCACTTCCTACTGATTCGGCAGGAATTTGTCTTTTTCATCAGGGGTGGACGGAAAGGTTGCGGATCCCCCTGTTGGGACATTGTCCATATAAGGTGGTCTAGTATTTTTTTTTTAAATATGATGGTAGCATTTTGAATTAGCCATTTGGTGGTTGCTTCACAAAACCGTCCGTTTTTATGCTCAGAAAATGAAAAATAGCTTTTTGGTGCAATGAAAAGGAAAACTTTCTCCTGCAACATTGTTCGTTATTCCATAATGCACATGTATGCACGATATGGACATATTATCACAAACTATGCATCGATTCTAGCCATAATATTGGCCATTTGACCCGAAAACCAAGAAACCTCGAATGAGATAGGTCATTTTGTGAAGGTTTTTCAGACATAATGAATATACCAGGTTTGATATTTTTCCTTGTAACTATGTCACATAATATGACACCACGCGAAGGTTTCGCATTGTTTTGATCATTTTTAAATTTTTATGCCCGTTTTAAACTATCGTCAAACTTTGTTGTACGACGGGCATAAAGATTCTTAGCTCGGGGCCGAGCCTCGCTAAACTTGCATTGGATCTTTGATAAAATAGCATATTGTGAACCTAAAAATGATTTTTGTAAAAAAACATGAGCATCGGATCATGTACATGTAATTCATATCTGACCCACTTTCTATCGATTCGGCAGGAATTTGTCCTTTTCACCTCGGGTGGATGGAAAGGTTTCGGATCCCTCTATTGGGAAATTGTCCATATAAGGTGATCTAGTATTTTTTAAAATATAGTTGTAGCATTTTGAATTAGCCATTTGGTGGTTGCTTCACAAAACCGTCTGTTTTTTGTGTTCGGAAAATAGAAAATGGATTTTTGGGGCGACGAAAAGGAAAACTTCTTTCTGCAACATTGTTCGCCATCCCATGATGCATATGTATGCACAATATGGACACATTATCACAAACCATGCCTGGATTTTAGCCATAACATTGGTCATTTGACCCGAAAGACAAGAAACCTCGAATGAGACAGGTCATTTTGTGAAGGTTTTTTTGAGACATAATCAATATACCAGGTTTGATATTTTTCCTTCTAACTATGTCATATAATATGACACCACGCGAAGGTTTCGCATTGTTTCGATAGTTTTTAATTTTTTTATGCCCGTTTTAAACTATATATATAATGTTTTATGTTTCACTTAATTTTTATTTACAAATGTGTAATATTTGAGTGTAGATAGATAGATCTTATTTTTCTGCAAATTTTGATATATTATTTGTATTTTTCTGAATTAGAATGATTTAGGTATGATTTTTCAAATCTTAATGAGGTAAAAGAAAAAATAGTTACGCCGAGGGCAGCCGTTAGAGTAGCATAGGATACACCGAGGGCAATTCTATGCCGGCGGGTGCTTGGTGGGGCTGATCTGGACGATGGCTACGCCGATGGCCCCGACGTTTGGCCGTCGGCGTAGCGATCGACCGTCGGCGTAGCTTCCTATTCCTGTAGTGATCGTGCCTCTCACATAGAGCCATGTACACATAGACAAGAAGAAGAACAAAATGTGCAATATCCCGATGACCAAGCGTGTGAAACATAAGTTGATGAAGACTTCTAACAAGGTTCAAGAGGTGAGCAAAGTGGAGGACATCGATAAAAATATGAAAATCTACATGCAAGTGTGCAAAAAGCTGCCTTTTATCGCAAGTGATTGAGGAGATCCACGCTCTGACACTAAGGCACAGATGAACAATTCAGAGATTGAATTTTGCGATGTAAGTAAATGTCGCTCGATCGCTTCAGACCGAGGGTGTTTTATGTAGGGTTCGTTGCATGGAAAATAAAAAAAATCAATCGCAAGAACAGACAAAACCAAGATCCAATCTATGGAAAAGCCAAGATCTAATCTACGAGATCGGTGCAACGAGATTGTAGAGAACTAACCCTTGTAGATCCAAAGCGTTAACGAGATTAGATCTCGTGGTTGATGTAGTCGATCACTTGTTGATCTCAAGTTCGCGTAGACGATCCTTCCGGCTCCGCGTTCTGGCAGCACTTCCGCACTTGGTAACACGTATGGAGTCGATGAATACCCTCCTCTCCCCGTTCCAGCGGGCAGCGGAGGTATTAGATCTCCTCGGAATCCCAGCAACACGATGACGTGGTGGAGGAGAAGATTTCTGTAGGGATTCGCCTAAGCTGGAGGAGTATGGTGGAGGAGGGAGGAAGCCGACGGCTATGGTTGAGGGTGAGGGGCAAGGGGCGCCCCACCCCCTCCTTATATATATGGGGGGTTGTGGCCAGGGTTCCAACCCCTGGCCAAGTCCACCCCCAACTCGACGACCAAGGGTGTAGAGGTGGGAACTTGCCCTCCAAGTCCCCCCCCCCTTCACCAAATTAGGGTTTGACCCTTTTTCCTAGTGCTGGTCGATTGGCCCCTTTGGGCTTGGTGCGGCTGGCCCCTAGGGCTCCAATGGCATGTCACAGCCCAAGTGACCCCTCCCGGTGTGGTGTACCCACTAGTGGTCCCTCTAGAACATTCTAGAAGCTTCGGTCAAAATACCGGAAAACAACTTTCCTTGTATGAATCTTATTCTCGGATCCTTTCGTTTGACAATGTTATGTCCTAGATCCAATTCGAGACTCCGAACAACATTCGGCTAACAACTCATATTCCATATCTACTTAAACAACATCGAACCTTAAGTGTGTCACCCTATGGTTCGCGAATTATGCAGACATGATCGAGACACCTCTCCGGTCAATAACCAACAGCGGGATCTGGAGATCCATAATGGCTCCCACATATTCAACGATAACTTCGGGATCGAATGAACCCTTCACATACGATACCGATTCCCTTTTTCGCGTGATACTTTACTGATCCGAGGTTCGATCGTTGGTATCTACATACCTAGTTCAACCTCGTTACCGATAAGTACTCTTTACTCGTTCTGTGATATGACATCCCTTGTGATCTACTCACATGCTTGCAAGCCAATTGGATTACATTCCACCGAGAGGGGTCAGAGTATATCTATCTGTCATATGGATGGACAAATCCTACTCTAGATCCATGCGCTTCAACACATACTTTCAGAATACCTAATGGAACCTTTATAACCACCCAGTTACAGAAGTGGTGTTTGATATCATCAAAGTATTCATCCGGTGACGGTGATTAACATGATCTCATGGTTGAAGGATTAGGTTACTATGTATCTGAAAGTTTGTAGCAAAACGAACTTTATGACTTGATTCTCCTAATGATATGATCTTGTTATTAATAACATCCAATGTCCATGATCAGGAAACCATGATCATCTATTAATCAACAAGCTAATTACAACAAGGGGCTTACTAGGGACTCTTTTATGTTTACAAAACACATAAGTATTAATGTTTCCGGTTAATACAATTATAGCATGGGATGTAAACATTTATCATAAACACAAAGATATAATAATAACCACTTTATTATTGTCTCTTGGGCATATCTCCAACATTTTACACCATGATGATATAGTCCATGCATGATGATATATTCCATGATGCTTGGATGGAGAGGCGGTAACACCCCTGTGTGGATGAGATCTTCTCCCATGTGGCACAAATTTTGTTGAAGATAAGTAGTTTCTAGTAGTTCTAGGCCTTGGCCACTCTTGTATCTACCTCAAATGATGTCCCTTGATGTCTTGTGTGTGCTTAGCCTAAATTCTCTGGTGGAAGTACTTTAGGCTACATGTTTCAAATGACAAAGGTTCATTCTGGTGGAGGGACTATACTAAATTACTAGACATATACAGAGCTCTGACTTCTTGCAGTATTGGAAATGGACAAACAATTACATTATAAGGACACTTGGAATGGATCTATGAGGGAAACCAAATATCCCCATCTTCACTCTTTTGAACTAAATGATAATATCTCTATGGAAAAGGCAATAGCAAAAACTGATGACAACATCTATGAAATTTTCCAATTGCCACTATATATTATTGCCCATGATCAGCTTCATGAGATGCAAGAGGAAATTAATTCTATTGAGAGAACTGAAATTCATGATGAATGGAAATTCCTTTGGGGCGACTCTCATTACACCACTAAGAAGATCTACAAAATTCTGGCAGAAAGACACAAAACACTTAAGTGAGTTCTGGATATATGGAAAACTTGCATGGTGCAAAGACAAAAATTATTTGCATGGCTATTACATCATGGAAGACTCAATACCAAGGATCTAATGTTAAAGAAAAACTTCTATGTTGAATTCAGTGACTGCATATTATGTGTCATTTGTCCTGAAGAAATTGTTATGCATCTATTTTTCGAGTGCTCCTTCAGTCAAAGTTTCTGGTGGGCTTTAGGCATGGAGTGGAATTCTGACTTAAATCTTCATGAGATGATCAAGGATGCTAAGGACGGATACTCATTGAACTTCCTAATGAAGATTATCATATTGTATTTATTTGATATCCCCCCTCTATTCAGAGATGTTTAATTGGATTTAAATCTTTCATTTCCCTTTCAATGCATAGAGCGAGACCAAACCTTAAAGAAAGCATGCAAGACTGCATGGACACTCTATGAGTTCTCTGTAATAATTATGTAACCCTTTTTACATATTTATAAAAAAAAAGGAAAAAATGACATGGTAGGGAGTTTTCCCAACTGCATTTGTGTCAATAAATAAATAAATTGGACCAAATTTTTAGTATATATATTGGTGATATCAAATAAATACAATATGAAACTTCGTTTTAGGAGAAAAAAGATCTTAAAATCTGTACCATTTGTGCACATGAAAAATAAGTAGAAAAGTAGTAGCCCAAAAATCTCAATCTCAACTCTCATCTCCTTCTAGCACATGGTAGCAGCCTTCTTCGTGGAGGCGATTTTCGGAAAAAGGGGACGGCTAAACCCAACTCATGGGCCACTGGGAAGGGATGCATGCCAATGGAGGACACGCAAGAAAATGTGTCTTTTTACGATGTATAAGAGTCATATTTTGAAAATTCAGAAAACACCGAGAGAAAATTAGGCACATAGATAATGGATCACCTATATGTGTGCGAAGTTTGAAATTTAAATATGATCAAATAAACCAACAAAAATGAGCAGACTACTGTGTGGTAAGTTTGAAGTTTTATAACTCAGCGCTGTAACTTAATGGTGCACCGATCTACAACAAGAGAGATCAGTAGAGACCATATGTTGGGCTTCAGCGGAGGGTGCGTCACTCTAGCTAACCAAATTAGGCGATCAGAAGGACGTTGCCAGGCTACGTCGTTCACCAAACCGTGATCACCCGTCAGGTTTCCAACCAAACCGCGAGACACACACCAACGCCAGAAGCTCCCTGACGCACTACTGGACACCACGGCGAAATCACGCCGATCACCAACCCCTAAAAAACACAAGCTTGGTACGGTCGCGGCACCACCGATCGTTCCATCACGTCCTATAAGTACAAGTGCGCACTGCAGCTCTAACCACAAACACGCCAAAGAGATCAGCACACAAACAAGGAATTCCATCGATCGACCGAGCACCACTCGGCGGCAATCATGGTTTCCTCCAAGAACGCCCGCTGCACCGCGCTTCTCCTCCTCGCCGTGCTGCTGCTCTCGTGCAGCGGCATGGGCAGCGCGGCAAGGGGCCTGCAGGAGGAGGAGGCGGAGGCGCCGCCGGTGCCCGAGGACGATTACCCCGCCGAGGCGCCGGAAACGCCCGAGGAGGAGCAGGAGCCGCCGTCGTTCCCCGATTTTGATATACCGGCGTTCCCGAAAGTCGAGCTGCCGCCCATGCCCGAGATGCCGGCCATTCCCGGCTTCCACTTTTCTGAGCCGGAGCCAGAGACTGATGAACCATGATCGCCACTGACTGAGGGCCGTGGGAAAAAGACAGAATCGACCATTTACAGAGAGATTTTGCGTGCCGTGTACATGTACCTCCTTATGTACTTGTTGGTGTATTGTGTATCCTGGTGTTCGTGTGTGGCCAGCGACAAGCAAGTGTGTTTGTAATTTGTGTTTCTCGTGTGGTGTACACCTTTGAAGGCACGACCACCGAAATACAAGATCCCAAGTGTGATATACTATACTAGTATCAGACTCTGTTAAAAAAAAGATAGTTTCACCCTCCAATTGCTAAGAAAAGGTAACCACAAAAACCAAGAGTTGAAATTTTGACCATGTTTCCTGAATAACCCCACATATCTACGAGCACAATTGAAGCTGAATCGAGTCAAAGGAGATTAATTATGAATATTGGCACAGTTCCTTACAGACTATAACTAAGGTTCGTTTCAAGCCTAGATTTTCAGTATTCGCGAGAGGCAGCATGGCCAAGGTGAAGCACTGCATTGGTAGCTAGTAGTCGGTTAATTAGATAGCGGTGACTGATGAGAGCTCTCGGCCTTAACCAAGCTAATCGCTAGCGGTTGCACTTTTTGCAGTAATGGGTTTCCGCGGACACCTCGGATGCACATCTGTAGCAGAAGCTGTGCCCACACCTACACAACACAAGCCAAGAATCAAATCAAACACAAATCATCCCACGGTTATATATGAACCAGCACTCCATGACCACAGATCGTAGTTCAGCGAGCACCAGAGTACTTACCTGCATTTGATGTAATTGCAGCCTTCCGATTTCTCCACGTACATGTGGCACTTGGGGCACCGCTGCCACCGCTGCCGGCCGGCGAGCTGCCTGAGCAGCAGGTCCTCCCGCCCGCGCTCGTCCTGCCCGAGCTGCTGGAACTCCCAGCACCCGATGCCCGCGTGCCACGGCACCGCGCACCGAGCGCAGAAGAGCCGGTGGCAGTGCGGGCACTCCGCCTCCATGATCGCCGCCGCTGCTGCCCCGCCGTCCGTGAGAAGAGGCGCCGAGCATTCCCTGTAGGGGCAGTACACTTTCTTGGCGCCGAGCGCGGACTCGCACAGCAGGAGCCCCCATTTGTCGAGGAGGTCCCGGGAGAGGATGCCGCGGCAGCTCTCGGGGTCGACGGCGCCCACGCCGCCGCAGAGAGGGTCCGGGCATTCCACGCGAGCCAAGTTATTCTCGCCCAGCTTCGCGGCCACGTACTGGGCGACGCAGCTGGAGCAGAACGCGTGGCCGCACGGCGCGACGATGAACTTGAGCTTGCCGGGCACCGTCTCCATGCAGATGGCGCAGTAGAAGCGCTCGCCCGCGTCGTCGCCGTTGATCGTCCCGTCTCCGTCGGTGGACGTGGGGTCGACGCGCGGCGATACCAGGAACGTTTCTGGCCTGCGTATACGAGGCAACTTTTTTGAGTCCGTTCAAGTCCAGCTCTGCGCCCGCGGGAGCGGTAGTACGAATGAGAGCGAATAGAATCAACTGACCTCACGACGAACACCGCGATCACCAGCGCCACGACGACGACCCAACCGCACCATGCTTTTGCTCGCCAGTTCATGCCCTCTGTCTCTTCAGGCGAGGCAGAAGCTGCAGACGCGAGATTGTACCCGGCCCCGGGCATTGGCGGCGGCGCGCACCTCTCCGGCCGCATGGGCGGCGACGGCGCTGAGCCAGCGCCGTTGGGGAGCACCGGCCATAGGAGCAACGTGGCGGCGTCGAAGCGGGCGGCGAGCCGCGCCGCCCCTAGGAGCAACGTGGCGGCGTCGAAGCGGGCGGCGAGCCGCGCCGCCCCTAGGAGCAACGTGGCGGCGTCGAAGCGGGCGGCGAGCGGCGCCTTCTTGATGACCGTCTTGGCCAGCCCGACTTCTCCGTGGACGACGCTCTTCCGGTAGCACATCAGCGCCGCGCCGGTGACGTTCTGGCCGACAATGACCCCGCTCCCGGTCTTGGTCGGCACGAGGCCTTTGACCGGCCGCCCATCGGCCCAGAGGAAGACGAGGACGAGGAGAAGGGCGGAAGAGGTGACGGTCCCGGCGAACGGCATTGCGCTTCTCCAGTCAATCTTCGTTGCGTGATTCCTTTTCCCCCCGAGAAGATTTCCTTTTTCGTGTGTTCCGTTTAGCACTTGGTTGGGATCTGGGATCATGATCAGGCCAGGGCAGAAACTACTCTGCTTTGTACCGCGTATCTGGATTTATCCGCGTGAAACTCCTCGCAAATCGTGACTCGTCGCCTCGGCAGCAGCGTCGAAATTGCTTTATCCATCAACGGAATTTATATCTGGAGCCTGTTCGCTCCCTTGACCAGCCCCTCCCTCGCTATTCGTGCCTTGTTTTTTCGGAGTACTACCTCTGATTTTAGTATTATATAGGTACTACGAGTATATCTAAGTTGTTAATTTAACTAATAAAATATAACTTATATATTATAAAAATTATATCATTAAAAAATATAACCTCTAAAGTTTCTAATAATATATTTTTTATACTACTATTTATATTTTGTTGCTGAAATTGACGGACTAGTTATTCGCGGGGACTTATAATCTCAAACGAAGGGAGTAGTAGGAGTACCTAAAATATGTCTAGGAGTACAATTTGGACCACTGGGAGTAGATAATTTAAGGAAGTGTCTAGATCTTAGGCGCCTGAAAACTTGTTATCTCAGTTACAACCTAGTTGTAACTTATATAAATTGTATTAATTTTCTGTTGCAACCTAGTTGCAACTCATTAAAATCCCAGTTACAACCTAGTTGCAACTCATGTGGAAGTCTCATGTTGCACGAATCACGAGGTAAATCTAATAGGGAGAGAGGTGACTGAGAACTAAGAAGTTCTCGGTCGCCTGAGAACTAGCAAATCTGTTTTTGTATATAAGTTCACTCAGTTTTGGAATCAACATATACACTAAATAAAATCTAGATATATTTGCTTTATAAAACTAAAACATCTTATATTTTAAAAAAGAGGGAGTACATGCTAAGCTCCACTGAACCACTGCCTGTGAGCGATTGTGAAAAGAGAAGAGTGATACGCCAGACAACGATGACATGACCATCACCGGCGGTGCAATATTTCTATTCACAAGGTATAATTTTTCTATTCACGTGTAATTCTTTTTTCATGGATTTAGAACTATTTATGTGTCATAAATATAAGATGATATCAGCCAACTGAGAATTATTTAAATCTCAGTCGCTTGAACTCTAGACACGTCTTATACTATTCCTTTCGACTCATATTAGTTTACTTAGATTTGTTAAAATTTGGATGAATCTAGACACTAATATGGGTCGAAGGGAGTATAAAACAGTTCAAATAAAACAATGTTTTAAAGAGACGAAAACAATGAAAAACGGATCGTCAATGGGTAAGCGACAAAATAGTTTAAATTATGGGAGTGCCTAGATCTCATGCGCCTAACAACTTCTTATGTCCAAGTCGCTGATATCATCCTAACATTTGTGCTAATTCTCAGTTACAACCTAGTTGCAACTCATAAGATTTGTACTACGTTGCAACTCATTAAATTCTCAGTTACACCCAAATTACAACTCATGTGTCACTTCCATTTGTACGAATCACGAGGTAAATCGAACGGTGAAAGAGACGACTAAAACTTAAGAAGTTCTCAGGCGCATGAGAACTAGCAAATCCGATAAAAAATAATCTAGATATTTTTTTTACCAAACTAAAAAATCTTATATTTTAAAACAGAGGGAGTAACCGAAAACACAGCAGAAAGGAGATGGATTCATGTGTGGCCATTTAGAGGAACACGGCCAGCTATCTTGGACCCTAACTAAAGTCTATAACACGACGTCATGGGGCGTGGGTGCGTGACCGTGACCTATAACATCTGTCTTCTTTCCTCGAAATTTCAATCTACATATCGAGTTCTTACGCGCCACTCGGGTCAGCCGGCTGGTTTATGAAGTGCATCTGTTACGATTTTTTATCATGTCCTATAACCAAGCTATGTTGGCAAAACAAGGCTGAAGGCTTATCTCAAAACCTGATTCTTTATTTGCTCGAGTGCTATTTGGTAAATACTTTCATTTTCTTTTGGAAAGGAGAGAATACCAATTACATCTAGCTTTTGCAACAACGCATTGTCCTAACGACCACACGGATGCACATAGAAAAAAAAATATTATATAAAAAAAAATTCCACTACAGTGACTCATCTATTCTATTATATACTAAAAGCAATATAAGGATTTTTTTGAGGTACCTGATTGATCTACATGTACTAAAATTATTTGATCCGTCCATCTTAATTGTAATGGTTCAGATTTAAAGTTAGAAAAGGTTACGTAATCTATAGTCGCGTACAACCTGTCACGTAGGTGCAGAAATCTTTTATATATTAATAGAGCCCAACCCAAACACGTGTGGAGCCAAACAAAAAAAAACACATACCTTAGAAGGAAAAATCAAGACTAATTGGTGTAGAGTTGGGTTGGGATATGTGTTAGTACTATCTATATGTATATGCTTGCGAAGACCATATCGTTTTGGTAAATAAAAAAACGGATTTGCTAGTTCTCAGGCGTCTGAAAATTTCTTAAGTCTCAGTCGCCTCTGTCATCGTTTGATTTACCTCGGTGATTCATGCTGCACATGAGTTGCAACTCGGGTGTAATTCAGAATTTAATAAGTTGCAACTAGGCTGTAACTGAGAACTCGTACAAATCTTATGAGTTGCAAGCAACTGAGAATTAGCATAAATATTAGAATGACATCAGCGACTTAGACATAACTAATTCTCAGACGCCTGAGATCTAGTCCCATGAAAAAAAAGTGCAGCCGTACTAGGATACGTGTCAATATCAATAGTGATTATGACTAACCCATATCGGGTTCAAGGAAAAAACGCTTGCATATAGTTTCACGATCGCACGAGACACATGCATTGCTTGTAAAGACGTCCATGCATCGATTTCTTAATAAAACAATATTGTTGTTTGTCCTTCTGTGTCACTATAGGAATGGGAAGCTACGCCAAGCAGCCGTCGGCGTAAAATTGCCCTTGGGATATTCTATGCTACAAATAATATAAAAATTTGCAGAAAAATAAGACCTATCTATCTACACTCAAATATTACACATTTATAAATAAAAATTAAGTAAAATATAAAACATTATATATTGCTTAAAACGGGCATAAAAATTTTAAAAACGATCGAAACAATGCGAAACCTTCGCGTGGTGTTATAGTATGTGACATAGTTAGAAGGAAAAATATCAAACTTGGTATATTGATTATGTCTCAAAGAAAACTTCACAAACTGACCTATCTCATTCGAGGTTTCTTGGCTTTCGGGTCAAATGACCAATGTTATGGCTAGAATCAAGGCATAGTTTGTGATAATGTGTCCATATTGTGCATACACATGCATCATGGGATGACGAACAATGTTGCAGGAGCAGGTTTTTCTTTTCGTCGCACCAAAAATCCATTTCCCATTTTCCGAGCATAAAAAACGGACGGTTTTGTGAAGCAACCACCAAATGGATAATTTAAAATACTACCACCATATTTTACAAAAAATACTATACCACCTTATACGGCCTATGTACCAACAGGGGGATCCGAAACCTTTCCGTCCACCTTTGGTGAAAAAGACAAATTCCTGCCAAATCGATAGGAAGTGGGTCAGATATGAACTACAAGTACATGATCCGATGCTCATGTTTTTTTACAAAAATTATTTTTAGGTTCACAATATGCTATTTTATCAAAGATCCAATGCAAGTTTAGCGAGGCTCGGCCCCGAGCTAAGAATCTTTATGTCCGTCGTTCGACAAAGTTTGACGATAGTTTAAAACTGGCATAAAAAATTCAAAAACGATCGAAACAATGCGAAACCTTCGCGTGGTGTCACATTATGTGACATAGTTATAAGGAAAAATAACAAACTTGATATATTGATTATGTCTCAAAAAAACCTTCACAAAATGACCTATCTCATTCGAGGTTTCTTGGCTTTCGGGTCAAATGACCAATATTATGGCTAGAATCAAGGCATAGTTTGTGATAATGTGCCCATATTATGCATACACATGCATCATGGGATGGCCAACAATGTTGCAGGAGGAAGTTTTCCTTTTTGTCGCACCAAAAAGCCATTTTCTATTTTCCGAGCATAAAAAACGGACGGTTTTGTGAAGCAACCACCAAATGGCTAATTCAAAATACTATCACCACATTTAAAAAAAATACTATACCACCTTATATGGACAATTTCCCAATAAGGGGATCCGAAACCTTTCCGTCCACCTTTGGTAAAAAAGACAAATTCCTGCCGAATCGATAGCAAGTGGGTCAGATATGAACTACGGGTACATGATCCGATGCTCATGTTTTTTAAAAAAAATCATTTTTAGGTTCACAATATGCTATTTTATCAAAGATCCAATGAAAGTTTAGCGAGGCTCGGCCCCGAGCTAAGAATCTTTATGTCCGTTGTTCGATAAAGTTTGACGATAGTTTAAAACAGGCATAAAAAAATTTAAAAACGATCGAAACAATGAGAAACCTTCGCGTGGTGTCATATTATGTGACATAGTTATAAGAAAAATATCAAACTTGATATATTGATTATGTCTCAAAAAAACCTTCACAAAATGACCTATCTCATTCGAGGTTTCTTGGCTTTCGGGCCAAATGACTAATGTTATCGCTAGAATCAAGGCATAGTTTGTGATAATGTGCCCATATTATGCATACACATGCATCATGGGATGACAAACAATGTTGCAGGAGGAAGTTTTCCTTTTCGTCGCACCAAAAAGCCATTTTCTATTTTCCGAGCATAAAAAACGGACGGTTTTGTGAAGCAACCACCAAATGGCTAATTCAAAATACTACCACCATATTTTACAAAAATACTATACCACCTTATATGGATAATGTACCAACAGGGGGATCCGAAACCTTTTCGTCCACCTTTGGTAAAAAAGACAAATTCCTGCCGAATCGGTAGAAAGTGGGTCAGATATGAACTACAGGTACATGATCCGATGCTCATGTTTTTTTAAAAAAATCATTTTTAGATTCACAATATGCTATTTTATCAAATATCCAATGAAAGTTTAGCGAGGCTCGGCCACGAGCTAAGAATCTTTATGTCCGCCGTTCGACAAAGTTTGACAATAGTTTAAAACGGGCATAAAAAATTCAATAACGATCGAAACAATACGAAACCTTCGCGTGGTGTCATATTATGTGACATAGTTATAAGGAAAAATAGAAAACTTGATATATTGATCATGTCTCAAAAAAACCTTCACAAAATGACCTATCTCATTCGAGGTTTCTTGGCTTTCGGGTCAAATGACTAATGTTATGGCTAGAATCAATGCATAGTTTGTGATAATGTGCCCATATTATGCATACACATGCATCATGGGATGGCAAACAATGTTGCAGGAGGAAGTTTTCCTTTTCGTCGCACCAAAAAGCCATTTTCTATTTTCCGAGCATAAAAAACGGACGGTTTTGTGAAGCAACCACCAAATGGCTAATTCAAAATACTACCACCATATTTTACAAAAATACTATACCACCTTATATGGATAATGTACCAACAGGGGGATCCGAAACCTTTCCGTCCACCTTTGGTGAAAAAGACAAATTCCTGCCGAATCGGTAGGAAGTGGGTCAGATATGAACTACAGGTACATGATCCGATGCTCATGTTTTTTTACAAAAATCATTTTTAGGTTCACAATATGCTATTTTATCAAATATTCAATGCAAGTTTTCCTTTTCATCGCACCAAAAAGGCATTTTTCATTATCCGAGCGCAAAAAGGGGATTTTCTAAAGCAATCACCAAATAACTAATTCAAAAACGGAGGGTTTGTGATTAGTTGATATGGATATCAGATTTGGATTCCTCTCATTTTTCTGATCAATTGAGACATATTATTTGTTGAATTTCGATTTATAGATTTAAAGATATTAATTATTCTATATTAAATAGAAAAATACAAAAAAATAAAATTATTATATTTTTATTTGAATTCAATAATATTTTTACTTATTCATTAATATTTACTTAAATAATTTTTTGTAATTTCAAAAAATACAAACATGTGACATGATGATATAAGAGTTAATAGGATTGATATCATAGTATTGACACCAATGTATGAATTACTTTGCGGAAACGGATTCGGAAGGAACAAGAAAGTTAAGCATGCTGAAGCTGGAGTAGTATTAGGATGAGTTACCTGCTAGGAAGTTTGACTAAGTCTGAATTTTAATTAAATATTAAGTATAATTAGTGTTAAAGATGTTCAAAGTAGGAGATTAACAAGTGAAACAATTTAAAGAATAAAAAATTGAGAAAAATAAATAAATAAAATATTTTTTTTAAAATAATGTTTTTGCAACCGGCCGACAGGCTATGCCGACGGCCGCTACGTCGACGGCATTTCGATACGCCGACGGCTTGAGTGTGCTCCGCCGAGGGAGATCCTTACCGAGGAGGCTACGCCGAGGGCACTCGGCGTACCATACGCCGAGGGTATTTTGGCCTACGCCGACGGCCTTTTGCCCTCGGCGTAGCACGCGCGTCCCGTAGTGTGTAGTTCTCTTAGGCATATGTTTTTTCTGCCATTTTAAAATAAATTTCGATGATATGTTTCTCCGTGCCTTTATCATCCTACAATCAGTATCATGGATATACGTAGTCATAGAAAAAACACGTCTACCCGCAAAAAAAAAATAGAAAAAACACGTCGGAAGATGACGCAGCCGGGAGCAATAAAGATAGACACCACAATTAAGTTACCAGCTGTAGGTGTAGAGTCACTAGGATTGATCGACAAGCTTGATTGCGAGAGTATTTATATTTCATTTGTTCAGCTATATGCATGCACGCAAGAGCTAAATAATAATCGAATTTTTTTTAACGATTTGAAATGTGTGTTCTTGGTAAAAGGCAGCATATGCACCCATGATTAAAAATGAATTTCTATATCAGCATGCTCTTCTGACTTCTGCACCAGAATCGATTTATCTCTATAACAAATCCTATGCTTACCGGGTGAAACCCAATTGTTACCACATGAAACCCGAGTGGAAGGAAACAGTTGGTTCAATTCCTTAACTCTTCATCTCTCTATATATTAGCAACATCTATCTATCTTCTATTATTATATACTAAAAGCAATATAAGGGTGTTTTTCGTGGCACCACGATGGTCCACATCATCAAAATTATTTTAGCTATTAGATCTATAATTAATGGTATAGATGTAAGCTGAGATTTAAAGATAAGTAGTGTTACGTAAAAGTAAACGTGTATAAAAAAAGTCTTATGTCATGTTAGCTCCTTAGTCTGTCTCAGACTAAAATTAATATATGTACGTGAAATACCAGTTCGATGGGCCTTTTTAAGAAACCAGTTCAATGGTTCTTTAAAGAAACTCTGCCGATATCTCAACAAAAAAATCTCTTCCATTGACCACACAGACATTGCAGTTAAGATATATATCTTTATATAGCAAGCCTAACTACGAACTGATATGTGCCTACGTGTGGATGAGTGTGCGATAAAAAATATCAAAACTATTGATCAGTTCATCAACTCCATCTACAGCAAGCTTACTAGCTTTGTACTGTCGATGTTTGAACCAAATCGATCAGCTAACGCGTCAGAAAAAAAGATCGATCAACTAGCTAGGTTAGTACGTGTGTGTGTGCAGCATGAGTGTTCTCGCGATTGGTCGACAACATATCTATCTATTATCTATTATTATATACTAAAAATAATATAAGAATGTCTAACAGAGACACCACATTAATCCATATCTATCTACACTTTTGCTTCGGTCCCCCCCCTCCTCCCTCCTTCTTTTCAAATTTTGACAAACAAAAACTCATACCAATTGTTTTCAGGACCGTACGAACCCACCCGAAGTCCATATGGTCCTCTTAGACGTATACTCCCCGTACACGAATACTCATATCGCGATAATAAGAGACGGGATCAGCCGTCCAGGAATAGATTATACCCAGTTCGACCGAGTACACATATACGGAGATATATGTGGCCTCGATATGGGTTTTGACGGGTCAAAGAAATAAAATGACCCATGAAACTTAAATTTAGGGAGGGGGGGGGGGGGGGGGGGGGGGGGGGGGGGGGGACCGAAGCACATCTCATCTATCTATAGTAGTAGATAGATCAACGATTAAGAATTAGTCCATGGATTACGTGTTATGTATACCATTAAATGTGTAAAGAGAGAAAACTTATGTCATGTAGGTATAACCTGATCCCATGCCTTTGCTGAGAATAGCCAAGGATACGCAAAAGAAAAAATGATCAATTTCCCTAACCGGATTACAACTTTATGCATGTATGTGTTCACCCCGAGATCTTCCTCTCTCCGAATAAGAAAATCATCCAACACCAGCAATCTTGCAGCATAGGATATATTTATCATTTTCTCCCTAGAATGGTAAGTACATCGGCTCTCAAACTGAAGAGAGCGTGTGCCTTGGCTGATGTGGTTAAATAGCTTAGTAGAATTATTTCACTACTATTCCTCCATATGATTAGAGAGTACATTTCAAAAAATATATGATTAGGGAGTGTCTTTCGGCAAAAAAAAAATCCTTCCATAAAAAAAGAAAGAGTCCATATATTATATAAGAGGTGAATAGGAAATTTAGAATGTAATAGTAAAAATATTCAATGAACATACTCTCTGCGTCTCATATTATTTTTCGCAAATTCCCTAAAATAATAAACTCATCGGCTCTCAAACCGAAAAAATATTGCACGTTGTATCTGGTGTGGTTAAATATCTTAGTAGAATTATTTCACTACTATTTCTCCATGTTATTAAAGAGTTTATTCTGCAAAAAAAAATCCTTCCAGCCAAAAACAAAGATCCATATACTCCCTCCATCCAAAAATAAGTGACGTGAGTTTGGCCAGATTCGCATGTATCTAGACATGTTTTGGTATATAGATACATATACATCTAGACAAACTGAAGTCACTTATATTAGGACGGAGGGAGTATTATATGAGAGGTGAACGGAAAATTTAGTCGCAACCAAAAATATTTGATGAACATACTCCATCCATCTATATACACATATATTTAGACTCATTTTAATATGTAGATACATGCGTATTTAGATAAATCCGTGACAAGTAGTATGTAACGATAGAGTATATAATTTTAGAGTCCCATGTCTTCTGGCATGAAAAAAGATTCCATGTTATAGATCCAGGTGAATAGAAAAGGTAAATCTGTAGTACCAAAGAAATATGTAGTACTCATTTTAATGTAGATTAACTTCTCAAATAACATTTTTTAGGTATTGTTGTTCAACCAATCTCAGAAGAGACATTGCATTTATTTACATAATAATGTTTCACACATTGTTGATAACCAAAGTGACTAAAGTATTATTTCGAAAATAAATTTCAAAGTGACAAGATTAGTAATTTTAGGGGAAAATAAAACATATTTTTACGAAACATTAAAAAATGGTGATAATAGAATTATTTATAAAAAATAAAAATATATGCAACCAAGTTATGTCAATGGATAATTTTGCAGCTTATGCGTTATATCGGCAAATACAAACAAAAATTTATATGAGTGACATAATTCATAATCACTGGTACATTTCTATTCATAAGTTTTGTATTAAGATAATGGAATATAAAAATGACATATCTCGAAGCCACACAATAAAACCGAGCATCGATTAATTAAGATGTTGCCATATTCATGGTAAGTGATACAACAACAAATGAAAATGATCAAAGGAAGAAAAGGACCAAAGAATGAGGTACTATAATTAGGTAAAAATATGACAAACTAGGTTTTTATACATATCACATTGTACAATATCGAGCAAAATAGTATCATTAATTAAATTTGGGAAAATAAATTAAATAATCAAAATGTCAAAGAAAGAATGGATTTTAGTTATTTGGAATATGTGTATAAAAAAGTTTAATGTTAAATCGCGAAGATAGTGTGTCGGTATATAATACGTGACATATTTTAGAATGAAGATTGAACCTTCATATTCTAAAATATGAATAATGAGGAAAAATTTGATTATGACATGAAAAAACCCTAAATTCACACTATATAGAATAACCCAATCAAATAGTTAAAATGTTAACCAAACCTTCAACTGCTTATAGAATAACCTAATCAAATAATTTGGAAAATTATTGTTTCTACGTTAAAATTCATCATCATACTTTTTTTTAAATAAAAATTATCCTATTAAAGTACATATGATAAATAAAAGAGAAAATTGGTCAACAAAATCTCATGACAGACCAAAATATTAAACTAACTAACAAAACTAGATAAGTTTGTATATGTCCTATTAGTCTGTTAATAGTGCATAACTAATCATTGCTAATCTAAAGCTAGCATCCTTATTATACCATCACTAAACTTAGTAACTAAATATTAACATCATCAGACAAATCATAAGCATATAGGTTTTGTTGATGGACACAAGATTTAGTCTCACATTGAAGTTACATAAAATACATCCTATTTTTCCATATGTACTAATATCACCACGTACAAAAGGCGCATATAATCATTGATATATTGTTTTTATGGAAACAAGAATTACTATCCCATAAACTACAGAGGGTCAAAGATGTCTTCCGCACAATTAATAGCATGATATTTATGGGACTAAAACCATGTTAATTATAATAGTATAATACAAATTTCTAGATCCATACAATATTTTTACACATATTCAGATGTTGCCCTCGCATTTGCGAGGGCCACCATGCTAGTTCATTGAAATAACAGTACTACCAACACCAAGACAACATCAGAAGTCTAGCTTCTCCAAAAACGATGCCTCCAAGAAGGAAACAGTGCACACACATCATCATCGTCTGATCAAAGATCTAGGTTTTCACCCTGAAGAAAGTTCACGCACTCAAAACAATACCTTCAACAAGGCCATTGCCGGGCACAACCAATTAAGGCCAGACCCTGGGTTTTCACCCTGAGAGGTAGGACCATGAACCTCTCATGTGCAGTCGCTTCCACTTGCATGCCACTGCTCCAATTCACAAGTCACCTAGCCAATTCCTCATCACCACCCAGACTCGAACCACCATTGTCAGTCCTCAGATCTCGGTCTTCATGACTTTCTCCGTCAACACCATGGAACGAGAACATGCCCCATGATAATAACAGCAAACAAAGCTTCGAAGCACACCCTCTAAAACCAAAAAGAGTAAAACAAGGGTGCGTACGACCGAATTCAATCCTTCCAACATAACTCACGTCATGAGAGCACTTATGGAGTTCGTCGGCGAAGCCTTCCGAAACACGACACAGAAACCAGATCAATGGAGACCAACATCCGACAGATCTTCGTTTTGGCTTGAGAGGGATCCAGGACCACCTCCTTTATTGAAATCGAGCCAGCAGCCCCCACGCCACCCGCCGGAAACTAGTAGGATCCGTCGCAAGACGGCAAGACCACCGGGCCGACCATTCCGACGAAGAAGGAGGCCACCACCACCATGCCAGGGGCAGATGCCCCAAGCGTCCTAGTGTCGCGGACAAGGCCCGGGTAGCCTAGGCGCCGGCTTCGAGGGCATCGGACGTGACAGATCGCGGCTAGACCAAATCCCCGCCGCCGCCTGCCGCCATCTGGGTCGAGGATCACCGGCCTCCGCCCAGACGCAACACCACCGCCGAACCAGTAGGGGCGGACGCCGCCGCCTTCCCGCCAGATCGCGGACAGGGTCGCCGCTGCCGTCGCCACGCCACCAGGTCTTTGCCCGGCGACGATCTAGGCGGCGGCGGCGGGAGGAGAGAACACGGGGGAGGGGAGGCCGCCCGGCGCGGCACGGCGCAGCCGCACGGGTGCGGAAGGGGTGCCGAGCACCATGGCACTTTTGTCGAACTGCTCATGATACGGACTTCATGTTAGCTAGAAGGGAGAGGAATGCATCTCATGTGTGAAATGCAATTTTATATGAAAGAGAAGCTTTGAAAAGGGGGCTAATTAAAAGAGTGGGTGATGGATCAACGATTAGAGCGTGGGAGAATCGATAGATACCAGAACACTATAGTAAGAGACCAATGATTAGATCACCTGATTTGATATAACTATGGTTCATGAATTGATTGATTTCGGTCAGAATTATTGAAATATGGAAAAGCTGCTTGAAAACTTTGTAGAACCGGATGTGACAGCAATAAGTAGTATTTCACTTGGTAGAATTACGGAAGACTTTTGTTGGGCTTCGTCTGAAGAAAAGACGGGAAGTTACACTGTCTGATCTTGTTATAAACTATTGACATCACTTCAGTAGAGGCATAAACATGCATCCAGTTCAGGGAAAGATGTTGGTCGCTGTTGGGAAATATTATGGAAGATGGAAGTTCCACCTAAGGTACATACTTTCTGGTGGCGTGTGATCAAGGGATTTATTCCATACCGACAAGTATTACATAGAAAACACATGAAAGAGCTGGCTATTTGTAAAACTTGTGGAGCTGAACAGAAAACCATTTTCCATGCTTTCTTTAAGTGTACGTGGTCTAGAATATATCGGCAAGAGCTCAAGAAGTTAACGTCAATTAAAATCCCTGCCTTGCATCCCAGGTCATGGGATGTGGACCTTATTGAAGGAAAGATGATAAATAGTGAAGATGCTTGTGTGATTTTATGTAGCTGTTGGTCCATATGGACTGAACGGAATGAACTATGGTATGGAGGTGGTGGCATATCAGTAAAGGATTCGGTGCGCTAGGCAATAGAGACCACTTATGATCTAGCACAATTGGGTCAAAAGAAGGTACCTAAACCGGTAAAGCAAGCACCTTAGTGGTAGAAGCCTAGTATGGGGTCGCTCAAGATCAATGTTGATGCACCCTTCAATCTTAGCACTCGCCAGGGAGCAACAGGATTCGTAATTCGAGACCATGATGGTCGTCTCGTAAGTGGTCAGACTCTGTGGTATAGTAATGCAGCAAACTCGCTAATTATGGAGGCGGAAGCAGTCCAAGATGGTGTGCGGCTGACTATAGACCGTAACTATCATTCTGTCGAGATTGAGACCGATGCCCAAGAGGTAATCAAGTTGTTGGAAGATACTGGAGGCGATAGATCTGAGATAGCCTGCATTTTCCAGGAGATTAAGGAGCTCAGTGGGTTCATAACTAGCTTAATTTTTTTGTTGGTAGATTAGCCAATGAAGCAGCACATGCTTGTGCTAAGATTGTTAGTGCTGATAGACGCAGGTGTGTGTGGATTAACTTTATACCACCGTTTCTAGCAAATATCCTTGTCAAGTATTGTAATACCACGGTTTAGTTAATAAAGCTCCTACTTCACAAAACAAAATCATGTCCTATAACATACGATGAGATTGACGAACCAGTAGTTTTTCAAGCGGATTGTGTGCACATGGGATATCTCAGCGGCCCATGTTCGTTGAGATCCGGATCAATGAGTTACATGTATGTCTCACATAAAAAGAAATTCTACTTATGTCACATGGGTAAAAGTATAAGGGCTTTAAGCAATTTACATGCATTTTTTGAAGAAAAAACTCAAAAGAACTTTATAGATCTATATATACATCACAGAACTGCATGCGCAATGTGTTCGGACTTAGCCACACACAACGAAAACTTTAAATTTGCAATCATTGTGTGAAAAATTCAAAATTAATTTGAATATATTGAATATTCTAGGTTGTTGTTTCTTAAATTTTGGTATGCAAGACATACGTAAAATATTTATAACCAAAGTTGAATAAGCATGTCTTTGTAGGTTATCCCAATGAAATAGTTGGGTATTTCTCCACCGTAACACTAAAGACGAGAGTGTTTGTCGTTGATAATGACAAGTTCCCTGAGAAGGAATTTTTTTGTGAAAATTTAAGTGGGAACAAAATAGAATTTTTGTTGAGGTTTATGAAATGAGAAACATGTGCTAAGTAGCATAACGCCCGAAAGTGTTCTGGAGGCAGCTATAATGCTCATGACTCCCATGCCTACAAATGTTGTAATTCCGGAGATCTAAGTTTCTATTGAATCATGTAGGTCGGTTAATAATCAAATAGTAAGATTTGAGAACAAAGTATTATTGTTGGACAATAATAAACCAACTACATACAAAGAAACAATGATGTGCCCTGACTCTGTTAAATAGCTAGAAGCCAAAGGAATCCACGATAGTATCCATACCGGAAAAATAAATTGTGAACCTGGTAGACCCTTCGAAAGGGGTGAAACTTTTCAAGCGTAAGTAATCTATAAAGAAACAAACGTGGACATTCACATTTGTGAAATGATCGACATGTCAGAAATAAGTTTACGACATTGTTCCAAGAGTTTACTGTGACAAGATTTGATCTTTCATAGCGATGTTTAGTCTGTACAAACTAATATAGCAACCACTACATATTCCAATTTTGAGATATGGTAGTTGAACAAAGAAAACAACTTTCTTCTAATATAATGGTTACCTAGGATATGTATATGACACCATCCAAAGGGTTTTGTTGATTCCAAGGGTGCTAAAAGACAGGCAAACTTCAATGGTTAAAGTAAGCATCCTGGAGTTGAAATCTTTAGCGTGATAAACTGTTAAAGAGTTTAATTTCATAAAAAAATGATGAATATGTTTGTGTTTATAATAAAGTAATTGAGAGCGCTAAGACATACTTCTAATGCTTTATGTAGAAGGCATTTTGTTGATTGAAAATGATGTATTTTTTATTTGACACAAACTAAGAATTTTGTTAAAATTTGGATTTCAATGAAAGACTTAGGCAAAATCAGAATATTAGACACCAAAATCTATTGATAGATTGAAGTGCTAATATAGTTATGCCAAAGTTAAATTAGTTCAATATGGAAACGACAAGAAAAGTTCTTGCCGCATGAAAGAAGATTGAAGCAAGATTCAAATGTATTGACAATTGATGAGTGAAACCTCATGAATGATTTGATCAACCATGTGTATACCCGTGTGTATACCGTGATATGTACATATCTAGATATTTCGTATGCTCTAAATATTATAGAGATAATTCCTTATTTGACACTATTTTTCAATATGATTCCTTATTTGACACTAGAATTTTTTTTACTTTCTTATTTGACACCTAATATAAATATTTTGTCTTATATGACACTCTAGTGTACTTTAAGAGCTAACGGTGTTAGTTTGGGGACATATTAAGACGTTTTTGCCCCGGTGAATAATGTGAAAAAAATGGCAATCTGCTCGTGATGAAATTATAAAATCAAACCCAAAACATATTAGTCATGGAGTATAGTCTACGTGCACTTAAGACTTGACCATGCGTTCGTTTCAGCTTATGGAAATTTGGGTCTTTCGAAAAAGTCTAGTTGATCACTATGTATTACTAGAAGTTTTTTTTGCGGGGCTGTATTACCAGAAGTTAACCCACTGATTTCACTAAGCCTCGCTTATGCCTTTTGTAGAACGTAGATTTTTTAAGGAAAAGGATAGGTCTCCCCTCGGGATCGAACGAAAATGATCCCCCAGTTGGATCGCTCGCTCTGCCCGTGCTGGACCCACCAAAGCTTATCCCCCCCCCCTTCGTTTTACAACCGCATATACGTATATACGCATCGATCCATACCCATGCCTCGCCATAGCTCGCGCAGCCGTGCCGCCATGCCGCAGCTCGCGCACCGCCCACCTGTAGCCCGTGCCGCCATGGCCTGACCATGTAGCTCGCGCGCCACCCGCTTGCAGGTCACGCCGCCACAGCCCGCGCCCTGTAGCTCATGTCGCCGCGCCGCCTGCCCCTATAGATCTCGCCGCCGCGCTTCCCGAGCGGCTCCCCGCCGGCATAGAGGACGATGGTGTCCTCGTCCAGCAGGCCGCCGCCCTCCTTCGATGGCACCGAGTCGGGCACCGACAAGATTTCCTAGCGACAGCGGTGGTCCGCCCCTACTCCACCCCACCCTGCAGCTCCTACCACCATGGACCAGGCCATGGATGAGGTCGTTGCCAGCGGACCGCCGTTCGCATCTCCTCGTGCCTACCCCTTGCCCTGCATCGCCGCCCTCCCAACGCCGCTCGTGCCCGCAGTTCTCGCCGCAACATCCCCTACCGGCTCTCTGCCTCCACGCTGCCTTAGCTCTTGATACGTCCAAAACGTATCTACTTTTCCGAATACTTTTTCTATTGTTTCTCCTCTAAACTTGTGTGATTTTGATACAACTAACACGGACCGACATTGTTTTCGGCAGAATTACCTTGGTGTCTAGTTTTTGTGCAGAAAATCAACTATTAGGAAAAATCCCGGAAAATATGCCAAAAATCCTATTTCACTAGAAGATTCACGGAGCCAGAATACGAGACGGAGTGGAGGCCTGAGGGGCCCACACCCCCTGCCGCGCGGGTGGGCCCAGGCCGCGCCTGGAGGGGTGTGGCCGCCTCAGGCACTCCCTCGGCCTCCCTCTTCGCATATAAGTTGCCTCTTGACGTAAAACTCAAGGGGGTTTGATGTTTTTCCAGAAAGAGTTCCGCTGCGCCGCCATCACCAGAAACCGCGATTCGGAACCAGAAACTTCGTTCTGGCACCCTGCCGGGACGGGGAATTTGGAGAGGATCATCGCTATCATCATCAACAATGCTTCTCCATCAACCATCCATGTTTCCCTCATCCATGAGTGAGTAATCCCCCACTGTAGGCTATAGGGATGGTACGGATTGGATGAGTTCTATCATGTAATCGAATAAGATTGTTAGGGCATGGTGCCTAGTATCTCTATTAGTGCTATTTGACTTTGTTGCAACTTGTTGTGCTTAATACTTTTCACTAGGGCCCGAGTGCCATGATCTTAGATCTAAACTTATTATTGATTCATTATGATAGTATTGTTTGTGATCTTATCTGCAAGTTGTGTACACATATCATTACCCGGATCCAAAGGCTCCGAAGTGACAGAAATTGGGATAGCCAGTGGGGATGGTTGTGATGTGAGGATCACATGTGTCCACGGAGTGTTAATGCTTTGCTCCGGTGCTCTATTAAAAGGAGCACCTTAATTGTCAGTAGTTTCCTGAGGCCCTGTTGCAACGGGCTAGCAGGACAAAAGATGTTGTGCAAGTTCTCATTGCGAGCACGCGTGACTATATATGGAGCACATGCCTATGATTGTTTAGTACTTGGATGCTTTATCTTATTTATTTGCAATTGCCCTAGATTTTGAAGTTACATGTTTAGAATTGTCCATGCAACGCCCGTCCATCCATCCCTATGCCTACCACACTTATATCCTACTGTTTGCTACTACTGTTACTATTGCTCTTGTTTTACTGCTGTTGTTACTTTGATGTTGCTACTACAAAACTGTTGCTACTGATAAACTTCTGTGAGCAAGAACTATTTCCAGGTGCAGCTGAATTAACAACTCAGTTGTTAAGTCTTATAAGTATTCTTTGTCTCCCCTTGTGTCGAATCAATAAATTGGGTAATACTACCCTCGAAGACTGTTGCGATCTCCTATACTTGTGGGTCATCAAGACTATTTTCTGGCGCCGTTGCCGGGGGATCATAGCTTTATTTGTAAGTTCACTTGGATCTATTATTGTTCACTGCTACTCCTTTCTTCATGGGGAAGTCTCGTGATTGAAAGTTTCGTATTTTACCATCCACTACAAGAAGAGGTACGGTCCTAAACACCTCTGCTGCTCTTGATTCACCATCTGTTATCAGTAAGCTTGTTACACCACCACCACATACACATGTTACACACAATGCTACTACTGCTAAATCTGAAACTGCTTATGATACTCATGATGTTACTTCTACCGTTCTTGATGCAAGTGGTTCTTTAGGTCCTTTCCTAGATGCTACTATTGCTAGAACTATTTTAGGAAACACTGAAACTCCTAGTGAAGACACTATTACACATGTTAGCTCACCTGGGTCTAGAGAGAGATATGATATTAGTGATGGCTACATTGAAATGACTGATGATTTTATTGAAGAATACCAAAACACACATGGTGCTAGTGCTATTAGAAGCCTCCTTGAGAGACGTACCATTATTCCTAAACTGTCTTCTGATGCTAAGTTTGCCACTTCTCCCATAGATATTAAAGATAAAGATTATGATTACTCTCTTGATTTATCCTATATAGACATTGTTGAGAAAGAACCTTTTTGTGGGACTAAGAGTGAGAGTGATGTGGCACATATGAATGAGCTTTCCACTATGAGTGCCTTATTCTCTGACGATTTTAAGATGCGCAAGTACTTTGTTACTAATATCTTCCCTTTTACACTAAAAGAAGAAGCTAAGGGTTAGTTTAATATATTACCTCCTGGATTCATTGAGAGACCTGATTGTTTGATTGCTTCTTTCTTTCAGAAATATTTTCCTCCCAGTGCTAGACATGCTGCTTTGTAGAAACTTTTTGATTTTAAACAGGGAGAAGACGAGAAATTGCCTGAGTCATGGACAAGGTTCTGTGCCTTGATTCATGCACATCCTGGATGTCCATTGCCTAAAAATGAGCTTCTTGATATTTATTATAATGGACTAACTGATGATTCTAGGACATACCTAGATAGTTTTGCTGATTGTGTTTTCAAGAAAAGAACTCCTACAGATGCTGAAGAATTAATGGCTAAAATAAGCAAGAATTATGATAATTGGACTTCAACTGAGCTAAATACACCTGAGCCTATTACTCATGAACTAGTTGTGCCTGAACCAGTTCTAACACCAACACCAAGGAAGAGGGGAGTGATTGCATTAAATAATGAAGTGATGAAAGAACCTAAGAAATGTCTTAAGGAGAAAGGTATTAGAGCTGAAGATGTGAAGAGCTACCTCCTATAGAAGAATTATGTAAGACAATTCCTGATAGGTCGGAAATGTATCTATAATTTTTGATGTTCCATGCTTGTTTAATATATACTTTGCTTTGCTTTGTCTACACTTTGAGGTGTTTTTTATATGTTTTCTGGTACTAACCTATTAACAAGATGCCACTGTGCCAGTTGCATGTTTCTTCTGTTTTTGGTTCCAGAAAGGCATAAAATCAATATTCTCGGAATTGGACGGGACAAAAGCCAAAGTCAATATTTTATCGTGGGGAACACGGAGCTAGAAGACGAGATAGAGGAGGGCCTCAACGGGGCCACACACCCTGGCCGCACGGGTGTGCCCACCCCGTGCCTGTGGTGGAGGTGCAGCCGCCTCGGTCACCCCCTCAGTCTCCCTCTTCACCTATAAGAAGCCCCCGATGCCTAAACCCTAAGGACCCGACAATATTCCACAAAACCGTCTGTAGCCGCCACCACCATAGTCCCTAGATCAGGGGATCTGAAGCTCCTCCCGGCACCCTGCCAGAGGTGAGATCATCCCGGAGGCCTTCTTCTTCATCATGCCAACCTCCGTTATGAAGCGTGAGTAGTTCCACCTTGGACTACGGGTCCATGTAGTAGCTAGATGGTTGCATCTCCTCCTTTTTGCTTTCATGTCTAGATCTTGTGAGCTCCGTTCATGATCAAGATCTCATCTATTTGTAATCATGCATGTTGTGTTTGCGGGGATCCGATGGATATTGAGATTACTATGTCAGATTGATTAATGGTTTTGTCTTATTGATTATATCGTGTCTGTGTTGTTTGTGATCTTGCATGCTCTCCGTTGTTAGTAGCTATCTTGGCCAAGTAGTTGCTAGTGACTCCAAGAGGGGGTATTTATGCTCGATAGTGGGTTCATGCCTCTATTTAATCTAAGGGAAGTGACAGAAATCTCTAAGGTTCTAGATGTGTTGTTGCCACTAGGGAGAAAACAACGGTCTCTTGTTCATGGAACAAGTAGATTGTTTACCTTACACACCTTGCTTAAACCAGTTGTCTGTTGCTTGCAACTTAATACTGGAGGGGGTTCGGATGATAACCCAAAGGTGGACTTCTTGTCATAGATGCAGTTGGATGGTAGTCTATGTATCTTGTTGTATTGCCCAATCGAATCTCATAGGATCATGATGTCTAGTATTGCATTGTTATGCCTCGCTCAGTCCTGTCAATTGCCCTGCTGTAATTTGTTTACCCAGCATGCCATGTTTGTTTATCTAAGGAGAACACCTCTAGTGAACTATGGACCCCGATCTAATCTTTACCATTGATACATATTCCACTGTTAGTTGTTGCAAACCACCATTACTGTCACATCCCAAAATTTTCCAAATTTTGAAATGTGAAAAATAAACAAACAAAATAAACAATTATTGAAATTTAGGGTGAAAAGAAACTTTTTTTCTTCTAAATGGAAACATCAAAACCCTACTTGAAAAAAATTTGAATAAGAAAGCAACAAACAAATATTCAAAGATCAAATGCATTCTTGCATGGAAAGAATCTTGAATTTCAACACTTGGGAAAAATAAACCAAAACCCAAAAACCCTAATGAGGGAAATCATTTTCAAATCACCCAAAGACTATGGATTGTTCCATATAAAAATTTGGCAACAAACATTTATAAATGATCAAAATTGATAAACAAAAATATTATAAAAGCATGGAAATTGGTTTCACTTAATTTGGAGCCATGGATAAAAACTTATGAATTTAATAAGATAAAAGGTAATAATTCCAAGGCTAATAAAGCTCCTAACTAAATTCAACACTAAATTGTGAGCAAAGTAATCCTAAAAGGATTTAAAAAGATAAACAAATATTAAATAAAATTATACAACTTGGAATCACCAATTATAGAACTATAAATAAAAAGATATGGATCTTATAAGACAAAGAAAGAAATAAATAAATAGGGAATGTTTAAAAGTCAAATTAAATCCTGGCCAAATCCATAAGCAAATGGAATAAAGATAATCCAAATAAAATAAAGGAATAAATATTATTTAGATAAAATTTATATGGGCTTGAACCATATTTGATTTTATTTAAATAAAGACAATTTCATAATATAAATTATTAATTAAAACATGAAAAAATAATTGAAATTGCCAAAATGGATTAAAATTTATCTAATTAACTTAAAAAGAATAAATGATTATTTGAATAAAATTTATATGGGTTTAAACCATATTCAATTTTATTTAAATAAAGACAAAAGCCTCATTTAAATAAATATTAAAGCATAATAAAATGTTTAAATTAATCCAAGGTGGACTATTTAAACACACTATTAAACAGTATAAGCTTACGGAAAAGGTTTGGTGAAATTTGAATTTAAATGGAAGCTTGAATCAAATGGTTTGAATTAAAAACAGAAAACAGAAATGGAAAAATAAAAAAGGTTTAGAAAGAAAAAAAATAAAGAAAACAACCCAACCCAGCGAGCTAGCCCAACCCACTGGCCCAATACCAGCCCACCCGGGCCACTCTCTCCCCTTCCCAGATCCTTTCTCACTCGCGCGCGTACCGTACCCTCGCTGACAAAGTGACCCCACTACCAACTCATCATCGTCGTCCCCGCGCGGCCAGTTCTTCCCCTTCCCCCGGTCGTTTCCTGCGTTGATTTCGTGGCTTCAATTCGATTAACTCCAGCCATAAATCCTCCCCACGATCACGCTTGTTAATCGCCCCTCTCTTCCCTCTCTTTCCCCTCAGGCACCACCCCACGAGAGCCGCTAGGATGCACGAATTTGTGCTCGCGCCACCGCTGTCTCCGGCGATCTCCAGCTCGAATTCCGGCGAGCTCGCCCCCCTCCCTATCCCATGGCACCCGCGAGCTCGTTTGCCAACGTCTTGCGCACCTGCTGTTGTGCCCCATTTGCACGCGCGTGCCCCAGAACCTCGCCTTGGTCAAGCATCAGAGCGCCGCCATCATCTGCCTCCACTCCGTTGACTCTTCCTGGTAAACCCTAGCCTCTCCTTTCACTCTGGTTGACGCTCGAGCACTCGACTTCTTCTCGTGCATCTAACGCCGTCTTTATTTTATCATCGCGTGCCTTGTAGCTTCGCCCCTGTCGACGACAGTACGTGCCCGGCGGTGATAGCATCTTCGGTGAGCAATTGCCGATACACCCGTGCGCCCCTTCGTCGACGACAACCACGTTGAGCATCTACTCGCCACGAAAAACCCGATGAGACCCTCCTTTTATCCTCTCGCTTCCTAGAACTACCGGACCACCACTGATCGAGAGCCACCGCCGCTCACCGTCGCCAAGCGCCACCAGACTTTGGTCGATGCACTCTGGATCGTTGGATCTAAATCTAACGCTATAGAATCGATGACTTAACGAATCGTTTTTGATTGATCTGTGCCGTGCGATCTAATTTAAATCCTATGACCTATATTTCTCAATCCAAATGAAATGGTATGGGCCAATAGGAAACAGATACGTGTCTAGGCTTTTGGTTTGAAAAAACCCAGATTTGATCTATTAGTTGTTTAAGTTTGAAAAATTCATAACTTTTGTTATGTTTGGACAAAAATTACAAATTCGATATCAATGGAATCATGAAAATGTAAAGTTTGCAACTATGGCCTTAGTTTAGTATTTTTCTTCTGGCAAATTAGGTGTTTTTGCAGAAACACTATTAGGACTATTTTGGATATAAATTTTTTTTTAAAAAGGATTTTTGAGTGAAACCTTTTGAAAATGGTTTGATTTGAACTCTCTGACCATAAACACTAACATTTTAATTTAAAATTATATTTTGCTAACACTAGAAATTATTCCTTAGAATAAAATCATTTCTAGCAAATCAAAAATGATTTAAAAGGAATATTTTTACTAACTTGATTTCAAATGGTTTTGCCACTTTTATAAATGACCATTAGGTGTTTTGAAATGTTTAGAACCTTATTAGGAACCACTTTTTCAATAAAACAATCTTTTGCATGCTTGCAAGCATTTCTTTGTTTTTATTATTTTATGTGATGAATTGTTGAATGCTAGTTTTGAATTTGTGCCTTGCTTGATTGAATTGTAGTGAACTTTGAAGAGTGTGACAATTGCAAGATCAAGGAGTGTATCTAGTTTCTCTACTAAAAAGGCAAGTGGTGCTTCATATATTTTGTCCTATTATTTTGACTATGCATTAGTGATATTTTGAGTAGGACTTGCATGGAATTTTTCTAAGTATAAGCTATGCCATGGGAAATCCTATATGATGTCTTAGTAGAATTATCCTAAGTTAGGAAACTTGCCATGTTATCATGCTTAGCCTAGCTAGTAGAAAACAAGGGTGGATTATTCATGCTATGAAATATTTCTAAGTCTATTACTTGTGATTTTGCTTAATAAAACAACTATGTGAATGAATCCCATGGGTGGAATGGTGAGAATGGTTTGTGTTGAGTGGTTACACAAGGCCCATGTTGATGGCTACCTTGTGTATCACACGTGTGGAAAGCCACCCAGGAACAAAGAGATTTGAGATGTTAAGTGTTGAGAAGCTTCTAGTGCAGCCACATGGCAATATGGGCTCTGCCTTGATCATATAGGTTGCAATAACTTAGCCAGATGGACAGAAGGTGGTAGGGGTGATAGGATGGAACGCGTCCATTTGGTCTAAGGTAAGGCTTATGAAAGATCTCGTCTCGATGCATGTCGAGTCTTGTGGGGAAAGTGCACCATCTCTCGAGAGGGTAAAACCTAAGTACTTAGCCGTGTCCCCGACAATGGATAATTTGAGCATCAAGACATTGAAGCTATCAAGGATCTCATCATCCCAATTTCTAAGTTAAAAACTTCTGGTTGAACAAGGGTAAAGTTTCACCAATTTGTATTGGTGGTTCCTTGGGTGATTTTTGTCAAACAAAAACTTAGTGTTTTCAATTGATAGGAAAAACCTATTTTGAGAAAAGCAAGCCTAAGCTACATTTAGCCAAATTCATATAGATGTTAGATACTACTATTCTACTATGGTATCACTTGCCAATACAATTCCAAATGTATTGACCCACTGTGGATGTAACTTATGATGTTGCAGGTTATTCCGATGAGGATTAGAGTTATGAGTCTACACTTAACATGCCTGCCTATGGCACATGAAGATGAATACTTTACTTTATTTACTTATGTTATGAACTCTTGTACTGGCCTTTGGCTATGGAGTTGTAAAAGACTCTGTTTATCTCTAGAATGACGATGTAATAAAGACCTTTGTATCTGTGTACTTCATCTTAAACTACGGATGCTAGCATTTGATCCAGGGACTAGCATTGCAATCACACGGACCTTTACCTTATAAATGTGGGGTCTTACAATTAACTTCCACACCATACAGTTAATCCTTTGTTACAGAAAACCAGTGAGATTGACAACCTCGCTGTTCATTGGGGCAAAGTCTTGAGTTTGTGTTGTGCAGGTCTCCAAGTTGCTAGCAACACCTTTGAGTCATTTCCTTCCTCCTACCGGTTCAATAACCTCGGTTTGTTACTGAGGGAAAACTTGTTGTTGTGCTCATCACACCTTGCTCTTGGGGTCTCCCAACAAGGCGTTGACAACAGGCCATCAAGCTATTTCTGGCGCCGTTGCCGGGGAGGCTAAGGACGTCTTCACAAGGGGAGTCCTTCTCAACCTTTCTGTTTACTTTGTTTTTGTTTTGATTAGTTTATTTTGCTTGGTTTTGTTTGCCTCTTTTTATCAAAAACTCAAAAAAAATAGTTTAGTTTGGTTTGCTTTCTCTTATCAAAAACACAAAAAAATCAGTTCCTGCTCTAGTTGCTGCTGCTGTTGGCTTGCTCCACTTTTGCCAAAATGAAATTTGCTGAGAACACCAAGTTGTGTGACTTAACTAGCATAAACAACAATGATTTCCTTAGCACTCCTATTGCTCCACCTGCTCCTGATGCTACCTTTTATGAAATTAAGCCTACTTTGTTGAATCTTGTGATGAGAGAGCAATTTTCTGGTGCTAGTTCTGATGATGATGCTGCCCACCGCAATAACTTTGTTGAACTTTGTGAGATGCAAAAGTATAAGGATATATATGGATATATTATTAAGCTCAAGTTGTTTCCTTTCTCCTTGAGAGGAAAAGTTAAAGAATGGTTGCTATCCTTGCCTAGAAATAGTATTGATTCTTGGATTAAGTGCAAAGATGCTTTTATTGGAAAGTACTACCCTCTTGCTAAGATTATATATATGAGAAGTGATATTATGAAATTTAAACAACTTGATAATGAACATGTTGCTCAAGCTTGGGAAAGAATGAAATATTTGGTTAAGAATTGTCCCACTCATGGACTTACTGCTTGGATGATTATCCAGTATTTTTATGCAGGTTTGAACTTCTATTCAAGAAACCTGTTGGATTCAGCTGTTGGAGGTACCTTTATGACCATCACCTTGGGTGCTGCAACAAAACTCGTTGATAATATGATGGTTAATTATTCTGAATGGCACACTAAGAGAGCTCCATATGGTAAGAAGGTAAATTCTGTTGAAGAAACCTCCTCTTTGAGTGATAAGATTGATGTTATTATGGCTATGCTTGTTAATGGGAAAGCTCCTTTAGATCCTAATAATGTTCCCTTAGCCTCTTTCGCTGCTCAAGAAGAGCAAGTTGATGTGAACTTCATTAGAAACAACAATTTCAACAATAATGCCTATAGGACTAATTTTGGTAGTAACAACAATTATAGGCCTTATCCTCCTAATAATGGCAATACCTATGGAAACTCCTACAACAATAGTAGAAGTGCCCCGTCTGAACTTGAAGTCATGCTCAAAGACTTTATTAGTAAACAAACCACTTTCAACAAGATTGTGAAGGAAAAGCTTTTGAATGTTGAGAAAAATATTTCCTCTTTGTCTGAAGCACAGTCCTCTTTGATTAATAAAATGTCTGCTAAACCTGAAACCATGGAAAGTACCTTTGCTGCTACTCATGCCATACAAGTTACTATTGATGAAAATGTTAGACTGTTAGCCCAACTTCATGCTAAGTGGGAAAGAGAAGCCATAAAAAATAGTGTGTGTATTATCACCTCCACCAATATGGATGCCACTAAACCACAAGAAGTCCCTATTCCTCCTCCTACAATGCCTAAGCCCAGTGAGTCTACTACTAGTGATTCTAAGTTTGATTTTTATCTTAATGGTTGCAATATTTCTGAAGTGATTATGTTCCTACAAAATCTTGCTAGAAGTCCTGATGCTAGTGATATGCATGTAGATTTCACCAAACACATTACATATGCACTTGTTAGAATTAAGGAAGAGAAGTTGAAACACAAAGCTTCTATTCCTAGGAAAGTAGAAGATAGTTGGGAACCCATTAGTAATATGCAAGTGAATGACTTTGATCTCAAAGCTTCATGTGACCTTGGTTCTAGTGTCTCTATTATGCCTAGAAAGATTTATGAAATGCTTGATTTGCCACCTTTAGAAGATTGTTATTTGGATGTCCCACTTAATGATAATGCTAAGAAGAAACTCATGGGGAGTGTTAATGATGTTCTTATTATGGTTAACAATGCTTATGTCCTTGTTGATTTCTATGTTTTGGATGTTGAATACAATTCTTCTTGTCCTATTACTTTGGGAAGACCTTTTCTTAGAACTGTTGGTGCCATCATTGGTATGAAAGAAGGCACCATTAAATATCAATTTCCATTCAAGAAAGGTATTGAACACTTACCTATGAGGAGAGAGAAGTTGCTTTTTGATCCTCCTTTGAAAGCAAGGTTTGATGTTAATGCTTCTTCATTTGAAAACACTTGATTCTTGCTCCTTGTGCCTAACTTAAAGGCGTTAAAGAAAAGTACTTGTTGGGAGATAATTCAAGAGTTTTCTTGAGTCTTGGAAGTTATTACTTCAGTAATGACCTCTCCTTATCCTTTTTGTTTGCTTTATGTGCCAAGAATGACCTCTAATGAGAGGGAAGTAAGATTTGGGGAGTTACTGTCCCGAAACAGATTTTTATGCTCCACCATAAAAATTCGTGAGGAATATTTGTAAGTCGGATTAAGCTTATGTTTTACGACTAAATCCCCCAATATGTTAGCTAACTTTCATTAGTTCAACACATTTTGATTTGATCAACATAAGGTCTTCTAAAAAATCGGTTTTTACCTGTTGGTCTGTTTTGACAGATTTCTGCCATTATTTGCATATGCTTCTTATTGATTCCTTTTTGGGTTCTTTTTGGGAAATTGAACTTTTTGAGGGAGTTGCTATAGTAGCTTGTGTTTTTAGTGAAAGTTTTTCTGTTCCAAAACTAAACCTAATGGTCTATTATCTTTTGAATACACTAATGTTGCTAATGAAGATTGTGTGAAGTTTTGTATGAAGGAAAATTTTCAGGTGTAGAGAAATAATGAAGTAATGAGATGAATAATTGACAAAAGCTAAATCTTGGGGATGCCACCCGGTGTCACCCCAAGAAATATCCAAGAGGTACAAGCGTCAAAGCTTGGGGATGCCCAAGGCATCCCCTTCTTCATCAATAAAAAGCTCAGGTATTTCTAGACACTTCGTTTTTATTGCTTCATGCACTGTTGTGTTATTCTTGGAGCGTCTTAGTTTTGGCTTGCTTAGTTTGCTTGAATAAATTAGTTTGGACCCCCGTTCTCGCTATGTTGTTTCAAATAAGTTGATTGGTGTTGGAAAGGAGTAGAAAGTTCTTGCTTGAGTAGTGCAAGAGGAGCTTGCTTTAAATGTGACTTAGATTTTAGCATGTCATGCTAGGTGTTGTTTTGACCTTATGCTTAGTGATTATTGATGTAGCATGACTTGTTCCAAACAATTGGGATTGCTTAGTGTGCCTTAAAATAATCATGCGTTGTTTTAGCATACAAAAGCATAGTATTGTGGTATTCTCCTTTGATGCTTTGTTTGGGTTGACCTGGCACATGCTCACACCATTCTATGACTATGAACAAGTCACCATAGCCTCTATGATCATTTATTCCTTGACTTGTAGTACCACTTTATGCTTCGATTAATAATGTTTTATCGCTCTGCACGATTATGGCCATTATTGCTCTCTTAGTTGGTCGCTCCCAGTATTTTGCTAGCCTCCACTTGTATGAGTAAGCTCTACTCATGCTTCCAACTCCCAAGAAACCAAGTTATTCAAAAGTGTCCACTATAAATTCCTATGCATGTTGTGTTACACCATTCCAAGTATATTGTTGTTTTCATCTATCTTCCAATTAAAAAGTATTCTGTTATGTGAAAACTTAGTGATTAAATCTCTCACAAACTTGATGGCACACCTTATTTTCTTGACCCTAATAAACTTGAACCATTGTGTCATCTATGTTGTATATGCTTGCACTTATACATTGGAATTAGCAGAACCGTGCTGTCATGGCGAACGCTTTCAACATTGCACTTGTACATTGTACACAGTTGATATCATGCTCTTTTGTCTATGGATGTTGTAAGTGTGAAATGATAGGGGATCTTGTAAGTCCATGGAGTTATGTATGTGTGTTATAGAAACTCCTGGGCTGCTAGCCTAATCCATGCCTAATCATGATGGAAACTTGCAGCATCACCATAATGACATCTATGAAGCATTCTTCTTATAAAAGAGAGAGAGAAAAGAGGAAAGAGAGAAAAAAGCACCATATTCCCATGGTAAATAAGGATATTGCTGAGATGCTCATTGTCTGCTTGCCTTGTCATTTTGGTAATGGGATAGCTCCTATATCATGTGCAAGGGTACCCCGTTGGCGGTTGTCTATGATACACATGTACTTACTATGACAAGAACTTAAAGGTGACTAAAGTTGAGTAGCATGAGGAGCGGCCCTCGTATTCAAGGTACATGAGATTTCCAACTTATACTTTGTCAAGCATATACTCCATAGTTTGTTCACTTTAACCTTAATCACTTCAAGATGCTTATGATAGGGGCAACGAGAGCTGAAAGCTAACAAGTACCATAATTTTTGGAAGCTCTTTTTGAAACTTGAAATCCCTGATTCCCTTTATGAAGGGCCTTTATTCCACTTTTATATTGAGTCTCCACCTTCTACCTTTAGGCACTACTTAAGAGAGCATAGTTTCCATTCTTAGTTCTATGTGCATTGTCCCGAAACTTATTGATTGATGCATATTGTTGATATTGCTTGTTCTTGTGCTATTTGTATCTAGTCACTCTTATGAACTTTGAAGGTGTCCTATGCATCTATTTGCTACTCCATGAGGGACAAGCCGATTTCCACTATGCCATGTTTTCTGTATGTGAAACAAACAAACGTTTTTCAATGCATGTTATTCATGATCTTTGTTTGTAGCCTATCATGTTACATGCATAGTTACTTTGTCTTACTGTTAGAACTCCATCTTTCATGCTCATGTTTAGAGTTCTTTGATCCAAGCTTTCAATGCTTGCAAATGGTTTGATCTTGATTTTGATGGTGCATGTCACCTCAAAAATTATTCTTTTTATCACTTACCTACTTGAGGACGAGAAGGAGTTAAGCTTGGGGATGCTTCATACGTCAGAAACGTATCTATAATTTTTGATGTTCCATGCTTGTTTAGTATCTACTTTTCTTTTCTTTGTCTACACTTTGAGGTGTTTTTATATGTTTTCTGGTACTAACCTATTAACAAGATGCCACAGTGACAGTTGCCTATTTTCTTCTATTTTTGGTTCCAGAAAGGCAGAAAATCAATATTCTTGGAATTGGATGGGACAAAATCCAAAGTCAATATTTTACCGTGGGGAACATGGAGCCAGAAGAAGAGATGGAAGAGGGCCTCGAGGGGGCCACACCCCCTGACCGTACGGGTGGGCCCACCCCAATCCTGGGGGGTGCATCCGCCTCGGGCACCCCCTCAGCCTCCCTCTTCGCGTATAAGAAGCCCGCGATGGCTAAACCCTAAGGACCCGATCAATATTCCACAAAACCGTCTATACCCGCCGCCACCGTTGTCCCTAGATCAGGGGGATCTGAAGCTATTCCCGGCACCCTGCCAGAGGGGAGATCATCCTGAAGACCTTCTTCTTCATCATGCCAGCCTACGGTATGAAGCGTGAGTAGTTCCACCTTGGACTACGGGTCCATGTAGTAGCTAGATGGTTGTATCTCCTCCTTTGTACGTTCATGTCTAGATCTTGTGAGATCTGTTCATGATCAAGATCTCATCTATTTGTAATCATGCATGTTGTGTTTGCGGGGATCCGATGGATATTGAGATTACTATGTCAAATTGATTAATGATTTTGTCTTATTGATTCTATCATATTTGTGTTGTTTGTGATCTTGCATGCTCTCCGTTGTTAGTAGCTATCTTGGCCAAGTAGTTGCTAGTGACTCTAAGAGGGGGTATTGATGACCCACAAGTATAGGGGATCGCAATAGTCTTCGAGGGTAGTATTACCCAATTTAATGATTCGACACAAGGGGAGCCAAAGAATACTTGCAAGCCTTAACAACTGAGTTGTCAATTCAGCTGCACCTAGAAATAGTTCTTGCTCATATAGGTTTATCAGTAGCAACAACAAAGTAACAGGAGCAGCAAAACATGAGCAATAGTAACAGTAGTAGCAAACAGTAGGATATGAGCGCGGTAGTCATAGGGATGTACGGACGGGCGTTGCATGAACGAGTCTAAACATGTAAATTCAAGATCTAGGAAAATTGCAG
Source organism: Avena atlantica (assembly GCA_910589765.1). NCBI lineage: Eukaryota > Viridiplantae > Streptophyta > Magnoliopsida > Poales > Poaceae > Avena > Avena atlantica. The sequence goes on along the minus strand of OU342738.1, from coordinate 343,879,517 downwards.
ATAAATAAGATAAAGCATCCAAGTACTAAACAATCATAGGCATGTGCTCCACATATAGTCATGCGTGCTCGCAATCAGAACTTGCGCAACATCTTTTGTCCTGCTAGCCCGTTGCAGTGGAGCCTCAAGGGAACTACTAGCAATTAAGGTGCTCCTTTTAATAGAACACCAGAGCAGAGCATTAACACTCCGTGAACACATGTGATCCTCACATCACAACCATCCCCTCAGGTTGTCCCAATTTCTGTCACTTCGGGGCCTTTGGATCCGGACAATGATATATGTACACAACTTGCAGATAAGATCACAAACAATACTATCATAATGATTCAATAATAAGTTCAGATTTGAGATCATGGCACTCGGGCCCTAGTGACAAGCATTAAGCACAACAATCTGCAACAAAGTCAAATAGCACTAATAGAGATACTAGGCACCATGCCCTAACAATCTTATTCGATTACATGATAGAACTCATCCAATCCCTACCATCCCCATAGCCTACAGTGGGGGATTACTCATTCATGGATGAGGGAAATATAGATGGTTGATGGAGAGGCGTTGTTGATGATGATGGCAATGATCCTATCCAAATTCCCCATTCCGGCAGGTTGCCAGAACGGAGTTTCTGGTTCCGAATCATGGTTTCTGGTGGTGGCGGCTCAGCGGAACTCTTTCTGGAAAAACGTCGAACCCCCGCTCGATTTATAGGTCAAGAGGCAACTTATAGGCGAAGAGGGAGGCCGAGGGGTGCCTGGGGTAGCCAAACCCCCTTCAGGCGCGGCCTGGGCCCGCCCGCGCGACAGGGGGGTGTCGTCCTCTCAGGCCTACCCTCCGTCTCGTATTCTAGCTCCGTGAGTCTTCTGGTGAAATAAGATTTTTGGCATATTTACTAGGATTTTTCCTCATAGTTGATTTTCTGCACAAAAACTAGACACCAAGGCTATTCTGTTGAAAACAGCGTCAGTCCGTGTTAGTTGTATCCAAATCACACAAGTTTAGAGGAGAAACAATAGCAAAAGTGTTCGGGAAAGTAGATACGTTTTGGACGTATCAACTCCCCCAAGCAATTCAGTTGAAAACTGAGTGCGATAAAAGAACTTTCACGAACACATTTGCTTCATATGATGTATATATTATCAGCACAGGAGTAGATACTTAGACAATTCATAATAAGGAGTATGCAACTAAGTCTACTCAATAGTCGATGCAAGCTATGAAGAGATTCCAACTCAATAATAATAAGTGGCAATTATAATGTGAAATGGTATGGCTCTCTTCATGGCGATATCCATCTCCACGAAGCCTGTAATCCGACTCGTGTCAACTCTTGTCACTTGCCGTCTTACACCATGTCTCCGACATGTACATCGCCTTGCATGCCATCCGGGTTCTCCATACAGCTACACTAGCTTAGTAAAGTAAATTACATGGAGAATCCGACACGCAGGTCGTTATATAATAAAATGACAACACCTAGGCTCCAGCCTGCTGACAAAGCCATGATTCACAGATCCCGTATGGATTACACACATACATCACATGCACATGAACCGTACCATTCACAACTTCCTGCAAAAACAAGTTATGCATAGATACGCTATCTACCAGCGTTGTGAAACTCGCAACGACATCTAAGGCGCTATGATAGGGCGAAAACGGCGGCCCCGCTAGCCGGATAGCGGGCGGGGATCGAAGGGGCAGCGCGCCTGACAATTTTTCCGAAAACGTAGATCTCATCTATGATCCGGACATGGATTCCGACCATTGTTCTGATTCGATCAAACCCTTTGATCTTCGATCACCTTTTCTGGATTTACGTGTTACAGTCTACCCCGATGGCGAAAACCGACCGGTAGGGGTATGTTGCTCCACGACCTCAGCAACATGATCACGAAAATCAGATCTACCATTCCCCGAGTATAGTTGATCCAATCAACATCGTACAAAACTGATCTATCTCATAGATCGACCACCAAAATAGCACATAGATCTCATCTACAACCAACCGCATATCACATATGCAAGATCTCGAGCCTAAAACCAGAATCTATCGCTCTGATACCACTGTTGGGCCACGTAGAGATAAAACAAAACCTTTTCCCTCTAACATGGTGATCCCAAGATCTAGCTGAGGTAGAAGGCCACGAGGTTTACCACTAGACACGCAGTTACGGATTACTGATGTAGCGCGCCAATTGATGCAGTGCAGTATTTTGCGATCCTATCCGATCGTCCTAGTGCTGATCGTACAACACCTCTGCTGGTATCCACACGTACAAGGAGGAGCACCAGCGGCGAACTTCTAGGTTCGTTACGACGGCAAGACTGCTGTGGAGATAGGGTTTCCAACACATGGAACGACCTAACCGACCAACGATTAACACTTCTGGGTTACTGTGCTCCACTATATATAGGGAGTGAACGTGGGCTCCACTCATGTGGACCATTGACTAAAGCCCATACATTATTAGTCCTTGTGAGTCTGACTCAATGACTCAGTCTAAATCTGGCTTGGGTCCAACCCAACTAGATTTACAGTTCAGATCCAATCAGAACTTTCTCCCGCTCTTAAGTGTGTGACCCCGCAAGCTCATGGCTACTTGGACACGATTGGAGTCCGACTCCAAACGACTAGTCGGTAGTGGCTCCTAGCAGAACGTGCTGACTCCCAAGTGCCAAAGAGTCATGACGACTTGCCTTTCCAATGCGACTTGCGTCCGAGTCCCTTTTGCCTCACGATATACCTTGTAAGACTATAGGCGAATATTTTTCATCCCTTAAATAGTCCGACTCTCTTTCCGATATGAGATAAGTGATTCATCTGACTAACTCTTAGTCGATCACCTCGGTTAACACTTAACCGAGTCGTGCATGGCCATGCTTTACAAATCATATCATCCGAGAGGGCCTAGAGAATATCTCTCCAAGTGGAGAGGAAAAATCCCATCTTGGTTATTCACATCACGCAGCTTGATTCTCAGTCAACTCGAACTCTGTCTTTATAACTGCCCAGCTACGGATCAACGTTTGACAAAACCTAAGTAGGCGATCTTTAACTTGGACCGTGCAATAACCTCAGGTCTAAGGATTACATTGATTGAGATATATAAATGACAACTTGTTCGTTGTACCTCAATATGGGTCAATCCGGCTCGCTAAACTCTTTAGCCAAATATGTGTAAGTCGGAATAGCATCTCCATGCCCATGACAAGTGGAACTGAGTCATCAAGCCGACTTTCACATTGGTCTAAGTTGTGTGTCCAGCACAACCTCGATGACCAAGGATATTTAGAACAAACAACATGAATGTATAGATCCACTACCGAATCACATATTCAATAATACACATCAAATGCTCATACAAGGACAACTTAATAACTTTATGAATACAATGGGAAATATCATCATACATGATTGCCTTTAGGGTATATTCCCAACAGTCTCCCACTTGCACTAGAGTCAATCTTCCAACATCACATGTCTAAGCATCTAATGCCAATGGCTCTTAGGTGCGCCTCATGCTTCGGCTATGGTAACGGTTTTGTCAACGGATCCACAATATTTGCATCCGTGTGTAACTTGCATAACTTGATATCACCCTCATCCACGAACTGGCGAATCATGTGGTACCGCATGAGTATGTGCTTGTTCTTCTGGTGTTGTCTAGGTTCCTTGGCTTGTGCAATAGCACCATTGTTGTCACAATACACGTCTAACGGATTGGACGAGCCCTCAACCACACCAAGATCCATGAGGAAATTCCTCATCCAAACAACTTCGTTTGCTGCCTCTGAGGCGGCAATATACTCAGCCTCTGTTGTAGATGCAGACACAATCTCTTGCTTGGAACTCTTGCAGCTCACAACACCTCCGTTTATAATAAAAATGTATCCGGATTGCGAACGAGAATCATCAGAGTCGGTAAGATAACTCGCATCCGTGTAACCCTTTACACTGAGTTCATCTTCACCACCATAAACTAAAAACATATCCTTAGTCCTTCTCAAGTACTTTAGGATATTTTTAGCCGCTTTCCACTAGATTTCTCCAGGATCAGCCTGGTATCTGCTCACAACACTTAGAGCATATGGAACATCTGGCCTAGTACAAATCATGGAATACATGATGGATCCGACTGCAGAAGCATGTGGAATTGCACTCATCCGACTTCGCTCATCAGTTGTCGAAGAACACTGAGTCTTGCTAAGTTTTACACCATGGGACATCGCTAAGAACCCCTTCTTAGACGATTCCATGTTGAATTTCTTCAACACTTTGTCCAAATAAGTACTCTGACTCAATCCAATGATCCTCCTTGATCTATCTATAAAGATCCGGATTCCAAGGATGTATGTCTCCTCACCCAAGTATTTCATTGAGAAACTCCTTTCCAATGATTCCTTGGTTTCTTGCAACATCTGGACATCCTTTCCAATCAATAATATGTCATCCACATATAAGATTAGAAAGTTTACTTTGCTCCCACTAAACTTCTTGTATAAACAAGAATCATGATCACTCTTGATGAAGCCAAACGATTTGACTACCTCATCAAAGCGAATATTCCAACTCCAAGATGCTTGCTTCAACCCATAAATAGATTTCTGAAGTTTGCACAGTTTGTCAGCATTATCCGGATCGAAAAAACCCTCGGGCTACATCATATACACGTCCTCGGTTAAATTTCTGTTAAGGAAAGTCGTTTTGACATCCATCTGCCATATCTCATAGTCGAAATAGCTGCTATAGCTAACATGATCCGAACTGATTTAAGCATCGCTAGGGCGAGAAAGTATCATCGTAATCAACTCCTTGAACTTGTCGAAACCCCTTTGCGACAAGACGTGCTTTATAGATGTAAACATTTCCATCCATATCAGTTTTCTTCTTAAAGACTCATTTTGCACTTGACGGGTCTTGCATCGTCTGGCAGATCAACAAAGTTCCAAACTTGATTTTCATCCATGGACTTTAACTCGGATCTCATGGCTCCAAGCCATGACTCGGAATTAAATCCCACTATCACTTCCGAATAATTTGCCGGATCATCACTGTCTAACAGTAATACATCACGAACACTTTGTAATCTCGCCGATCTTCGTAGTACATGTGCTGCTTCCGGCTCAGCTACCACGACCGGCTAAACCTCCAAGGTTTTTGCCGACTCGCTACTAGCCGGTTCCTCTCGAATTTCTTCGAGCTGCACTAAGCTCCCACTGACTCCCCGACTGAGAAACTCTTTCTCAAGGAAGACATCGTTCCGAGCGACAAACACTTTGCCCTCTTCTCGGTTGTATAAGTAGTAACCCAAGGTTTCCCTCAGATACCCCACGAAAATACACTTATCCGACTTGGCCGTAAGATTGTCTGACTGAAGTCGCTTGACAAAAGCTTCACAACCCCAAATCTTAAGAAAAGACAAACTCGGCTTTTTGCCTATCCACATCTCATGCGGTGTCTTCTCTACCGACTTTAATGGTACTCTGTTTAGTGTGAACGCCACTGTTTCTAGACAATAACCCCAAAATGATAAAGGTAGATCTGTCTGACTCATCATCGATTGTACCATGTCCAACAAGGTCCGATTCCGCATTTTTGAAACACCGTTCCTTTGCAGCGTTCCTGGCGGAGTAAGTTGAGGAACTATTCTGCAACTTTTCAGATGGTCATCAAACTCATGGCTCATGTACTCGCCTCCTCGGTCCGACCGAAGAAACTTTATTTTCTTATCGAGTTGATTATGTGCTTCATTCTGGAATTCTTTGAACTTTTCAAAGGCTTCCGACTTATGTTTCATCAAGTAGATATATCCATACCTACTCAAATCATCAGTGAAGGTAATGAAGTACTCATAACCACCCCTGGTTGTCATGCTCATTGGTCCACATACATCACTATGTACTAGTCCCAACAAGTCGCACGCCCTTTCGCAACTATTTGCAAAAGGTGTCTTGATCATTTTGCCGAGTAGGCAAGATTCGCATGTCTCGAACGACTCCAAGTCAAACGAAGTTAGGAGTCCATCATCATGAAGCTTCTTCATGCTTCCAACTTATATGACCAAGCCGATAGTGCCAAAAGTAAGTCATATTCAGATCATTTGGTTTCAACCTTTTAACATTTATGTTATAAACCGACTCACCATCAAGATTCAAAATAAATAACCCGTCCTGGAAGGGTGCAAAGCCGTGAAACATATCATTCAAATACAAAGAACAACCATTATTCTTGATATTCGACTCATAGCCTTGCTTAATCAAACATGAAGCAGAAACTCTTGGCTTGATATTCGACTAAGCACTGGAACATAATAACAATTATTTAGTTCCATAATGAATCCGAAAGGTAAATTAATTTGCATCGTGCCAACTTCCAATGCAGCAACTCTTTCTTTGTTGCCGACTCGAATATCAACCTCGCCTCTTGCTACGCTCCTAGTTCTTACCAGTCCCTGCAACGATTTGCAGATGTGAATAACTGATCCGATATCATATACCCAAGAACTATTAGGTGCATCAGCAAGATAAATGTCTATAACATTGCAAATAAGTGTACCTGAGTCGGAAGTCATACCTCCACTCTTGGCTTTGTCGGCCAAGTACTTGCTGCAATTCCTCTTCTAGTGGCCATCCCCCTTGCAATAGAAGCAAGTGGATCCGGCTGAAGGAGATGGCTTAGTCCCTGAGGAAGCGCTTGGGACCGGGTCCTAAGACTGCTTTCCTCCTGACTTAGCCTTCTTCTTAGTCCAAGAACTCTTCTTGAACTTAGCCTTATTCTGCACCATCAACACTTGACTGGCGCCCTTCTTGAGATACGCCTCTGCCTGCTTGAGCATCCCATGCAATTCAGTGATCTTCTTATCCATACCATGCATGTGGTAGTTTGAAATGTACTGCCCATATGCACTAGGAAGAGAGTTCGGAATTATATCCGTAGCGAACTCTTCGCTAATGGGGTAGCCAAGCCTCTCTAGATACTGCACGTAACCAACCATTTTGATCACATGCAGACTTAGTGGATCACCATCCTTAAGCTTGCAACTCAGCAAAGCCTAAGAGACTTGATACCTTTTAGTCTTTGCTTGAGCCTGGAACATACTTTTGAGGCTTTCGATCATATCGTAGGCCTAAACATTCTCGAACTTCTTTTGCAAGTCCGGTTCCATGTGAGCAAGCATAAGACAGCTAATATCCATGGACTCATCCTTAGCCCGACGGTAGGCATTGGTGGCAACGACAGTCACATTCTCATTCGGCTCATCTGGAAGTGGGTTGTCTAGGACATGGTCCTTCTTTTCTTGTTTGAGAACAATTCTTAGATTTCGATACCAGTTGGTAAAATTAGTGTCGTTTAGTTTATCTCTCTTAATAATGGTTCTCAACACAAAACCGGATATCTGAGCGTGACTGCTACTTGGTGCCATGATCTACAACAGAAATATTCAAAACACTTAAGATATGTATTCATAAAAGAGCAAGCATATTAAACACTTTAATATTTTATGCTCCCACTAGAACCAACACGTCTCCGATGGTTACTTAGTGATTCAGGATCCTAAGTAAGCAAGTCGGATAGTGAGCTTTAACATCACCTCTATCCGCCAAGTGATCTAGGTAGACAACTCCTTATCAATCGTATCTCATACGACTCCTGTTGGTCGGGTGGCATCACATGCCCCGGCTCCCGTCCTACTTTTCCCCGAGCCCCACAACCGTTGTGATATAACCGTCTAGCTGTCACATCCCAAAATTTTCCAAATTTTTAAATGTGAAAAATAAATAAACAAAATAAACAATTGTTGAAAATTTATGGCGAAAAGAAACTTTTTGCTTCTAATTGAAAGCATTAAAACCTTTTAAACTATTACAAAAGTTTCCCCCCCAAAAAAAAGGTACTCCTTAAAATAAAAATAGCATTTAACAAAAACCCTAAGATCAATACATCAAGATTATCCATATAACTCCTCTACTTCAAAATTTTAATTGTAAGATTCCCCTTCAAAATATTTTTCACAAACTTCCTGTATTCGAAAATCTATTTTTAATCTTGAGAAATGTTCTCAACCAAAAACCATCTATACATATCAACTACTTCATTTACATTTTTCAAACAACCTTTGTTTTGTTTTGAACCAAAAATAAAAGCAAAGAGTCTCGTTTTAAAATAAGCACCATAGCTTATGTGAGCTATTTTAAGATTTTATAAAATTATCCTCTCATATTTTCAAACTTTAATTCATGGTTATCCATGTAAAGTGGAACTAAATCGAATCAAGTTCAAATAAGAAAAGAATCCAAGTCATTCCAAATATATTGCCCTACAACTAGGCCAATATCGCACACACGCAATCGTACAATAATTGACTAATTAATAATTGAGAAAATTAAATATTTCCAATTATATAAAATTTATTTCCTAAAATATTGCCCATAAATTTACGAAGCCGTAGAAATTTGAATCAACAAATTCGGAGCTCTAAATCAAAAGTTATAAAAGAATTAAGAAATAGGAAAAAATATAAAACAAAAAAAATAGAGGGGCCGGCGAGGCCAGCCAAAATGGGCCGCCCCAACCAGGCCGATCGGCACAGGCGACCAGGCATGCACGCGACCAGGCACGTATATGAGCATTTGGTCTTCATTTTCTTTAAATCTAATGCTCCTAAATGACTCTTAATTGCCCTCCTAAATTGCACTAAATGTCCTATAATTCCTCTCCCTTTTTAATTTCCTTTAATCCATCCCCTACCCCCCCTCCTATATAAACCCCACTCTAGGAACGTTCACAATTTTTCAACTCATCATAGCTCCATTTTCGTCCAAAATTCTCCCCAATCTTTTTCACCCAAATCGACCTTCAAAACGACCTCGGATCGCGGTGGCTTGAAGACGGAAGTTGTTCCCCTCGTCAAGACGGTTCCATTCCCGCTGGTTTCACCTTGTTTCGTTCATCGAGCAGAGAGAAAAACGCAGTCAAAGATTCAGATCTTAGAAGGTATAATCTATTTTACGCCCACCTCGTTGCTCCAAATACAATTTCCCTTAAACAGTAGATAAATCTAGTTGTTATCTACAACTTTCATGTAGAAAGTTTTTCCATCCGAGCAACTTTTTCTGTAGTCAAATCTGACATCATCATGAAATCAGCGTAGTCAACAGTCAACTTAGTCAGATTAGTCAAAGTCAATTTCAGTCAATTCCCGAGTTTGACTTTTCCAGATTTTAGTATAAACTTGTATAATTCATAGAAAAATATTTAGAAGTCCAAAAATTATAAATTTGGTATCCCTGAAAAGCTGAGATTCCGTAGAATCCATTTCTGCAATAATATTACTTATTCTCTGTGCAAAAATTTGATTTATAAATTAAATGGTTTAATTAGTCATTTTCACCATAAAAATTATATCTTTAATTCTGTATATCCAAATTTAGCAAATAATATGTCTATGGATTCAAAAAAACGAGTAGAACATAGTGGACCCATAATTCGTTATTTTTGAGTCTGTTAAAATCACGTTTTATACAGAACCATTTGTGGACTATTTTGAGTATAAAAATTGTTGTGTAAATTATTTTTAAGTGAATACTTTTGTAGATGGTTGTATATTGAACTCTCTGTATAGTAAGACCAAAATATAATTTTATTCTAGTATAAATAAGATCGTGGAAATTATTTAGTAAGAACGTACTTTCCAAGTGTTAGAAAATATTGCTAATTGCTACAATTGCACAAAATGGCTGCATTTGTAATCTTGAAAATATAAAATGTTCAAAAATCACTTAGTAAATGTTCAGAACCTTGTTATAAAAATTTGTACAATAAAAATTTCCATCTTGCATGTTTGCATACTTTGCATGATTTTTGTGTTGCCATTAGTGTTGATCTTGTGTATGTTTTGTCTTGGTTGTTTTGCTTGATAGATTGTGTTGATTGTCAAGTGTGTTATTGTGAAGAGTGTACCAACACCACCAACTACTAAGGCAAGTGACACTATCATACAAGTCCTACTATTTTCATTACACTTAGTGGATTTTGTAACATGCATGGAAAGGTTTACTATATTTTATGCTATGCTAAATCCTAATAGGATACCCTTATATATTCCTTAGTGGAAACATTGTAGTTGTAGTATGCTTAGCCCAGCTATATATTTGGGATGGGATACATGTTATGATTATATGAAGAGTTGAAAAGATATATGTTTTATATAATAAAACAAGTACTCAATGAACCACCTGGGTAGACAAGGATACTCAAGTTTTGGACAAGGTGGCAACAAAAGGAACCATGTTTATATGGCCATCTATTTTTGTATGTGCACTAGAAGAAAACCACCCAGGGACTTAGAGATTGAACATGTTTCTCGTACAGTGGCTTTCGTGTACAGCCACATGCTAAATGGGCTCTGGCTTAGTCAACTACATAGTGGAAGACCCATGCATTGGCATCTTCAGGTTAACTAGAATTGTGTAAGGGAACTTGAAACCCTACATTGGTGCCTGGATGACAAGCTAGCATTGTGTATTGGGAGGACTCCTATGGAAAGACTTTGTCACATTCTGAATCTGCCAGTACTCCATCTTGGTGAGTACTTATCCAACGGCCACTGGTGGCATCAAGATGAGATTGTGTCATGTGGGTAAAGTGTACAACTTCTGCAGAAGATCAAAATTCTAAGTACTTAGCCGTGTCCCCGGTTACGGACAACTCTGAGCAACTAAGGCCTGAAGCTATGGAAGATCTCGACATTCATATTTCTCAAAGTAAAACTTGATGGTGACAACAAGGGATTTTGAAGCACTTGGAGTTTTCCAATGAGTTCAGAAAGATTTTTCAAAAGATCAAAACTATTTTGAAAAGATAGGATAAAACTATATTGCTTTCTGCAAATGAGCCTAAACCCCACTTAGCCAAATATGCATGTATTGATAGGATCCACTTATATTCTACATAGTAGTGAAACTTGCCAATACAATTCAAATGTATTGATCCTTGTGGCTGCAACTTATTATGTTGCAGGTTTGTTTGATGTTAAGTGTGTTGATTAGGATTACAAGTCTACAACCAACATGTTTGCCTGTGGCACTTTGAAGATGAAGGACCCCATGCTTATAGATATTCTGCTGCAATGTAATGTGATAGCCAAATGAGATATGTAAGATGTAATGAATTATTTTATTCCTGGTTATAAAGTTGTATTATGACCTTTGTTTCTTGATATTACATCTTAACGGTGGATGCTAGCTATTGATCCAGGGACTAGCATTGTGAACACAGGGATCTCTACCTTATTAAAAGTTGGGACCTCTACAGATGGTATCAGAGCACTGTGTTGCCTGTAGGATTGTAACCCTAGGATTGGACAAAACCCCTTAGAAAAATAGGAGTTGTATTGTTCCAAACTTATTTACAAACAATCTTGTAAACTCTTTCCTCAACCTTTTTGGTTTTGATTCTACATCTCTTCCTTTTCAACTTGATGGACAAAAACTTCAACTTGACCAAAGACTTCAACATCACCAATGACTTCAATTGGACATCACTAAGGACTACAAGAGAGACAAAAATATTACTCAAGACTTGGAGACTAAGGAAACACAACTTAGAAGGAACCATCATCACCTTGAAGCTTTGTGACCAAGATGCAAGAATATTTCTAAGGAAACCATGATCTTGTTCAAGAAGAGACAACCAAGAAGAATGGAATGATCACAAGTGAAACCTATAGTTGGACCACCATACTAGTGTTTAGATTAGATCATATATTGATCACACCAACTTATGTGGTGTAGGAAAAATATTTTGTTGCCTAAAAATGTGCTAGAATCTTGTTGTTTGAGTGGAATGTTGATTGTGATTGCTTGTGTAAATTGTTGTGTGTGAGTAGACTTCTTCCCTAGAAATATTTTGCCTATTCTAATCCCAATCGAACCCAAACAGATGACTACTCCAAGAGACTCCAACATCAAGGATGGTAACAACAACCAAGAGATACACATGATGTAATCTAGTTGAAAATCTTTTAAGGGTGGTAGTACCCTAGTTGTCTTGAAGCCAACTTGTAACCTCTAGCCTTCCCAAATCTCGGGACGAGATTTCTTTTAAGGGTGGTAGCCTGTCACATCCCAAAATTTTCCAAATTTTGAAATGTGAAAAATAAATAAACAAAATAAACAATTGTTGAAAATTTATGGCGAAAAGAAACTTTTTGCTTCTAATTGGAAACATTAAAACCTTTTAAACTATTACAAAAGTCCCCCCCCCCCAAAAAAAAGGTACTCCTTAAAATAAAAATAGCATTTAACAAAATCCCTAAGATCAATACATCAAGATTATCCATATAACTCCTCTACTTCAAAATTTTAATTGTAAGGTTCCCCTTCAAAATATTTTTCACAAACTTCCTGTATTCAAAAATCTATTTTTAATCTTGAGAAATGTTCTCAACCAAAAACCATCTATACATCTCAACTACTTCATTTACATTTTTCAAACAACCTTTGTTTTGTTTTGAACCAAAAATAAAAGCAAAGAGTCTCGTTTTAAAATAAGCACCATAGCTTATGTGAGCTATTTTAAGATTTTATAAAATTATCCTCTCATTGTAGGGTTCGCAGCATAGAAAACAAAAATTTTCCTACGATGTGAACTATATACCAAGATCTATCTACTAGATACAAACAACGGGCGGATGTATATCCGTAGAGAACATACCCTTGAAGACCGACAAAGCTTAATGAGTTCAACTCGTGGTTGATGTAGACGATCTCTTGCCGATCTCAAGATCGAGAGGAAGTCCTAGCGCCGCAAATCAGCAGCGCATCCGTGCTCGCACACACGTTCGAGGCACCGAGCAACGTCCGCCTCCTTGCTCCAGCGATGCAGCGGAAGCACAACTCTTTCTTGCCGAATAGCCACCAGGAACATGTATCTCGCTAGTCCGAGACCATGGGGGATAAATTCTAGAGGGGGAGAGAGATCCTTCACGTGGAGGAGTGAGAGACAAGTGAGGAGGGGGCTCCTTTTATAGGAGGAGGGGGGAACCCCAAGGGGGTGGCCGGCACATGGGGCTGCCCCCTTGCCCTCCCCTCTTCATGTGGGTGGACACTCCACTCACAAATCTCCTTTAAATTCCCTCCACTCAAAAGTCCACTCAAATTCCCATTAAATTTCCACCAAATTTAATGCAAACTCTCATTAAATAAAACTCTTTTATTTTATTCAGAATTTTTTCAATTACTTTAATGACAAACATTCACAAATAACCCCTTGCTAGAATTCTATTTCACATGCATAACCACTTTATGCAATTTCACCCGAAAACCTGTTTCGGTATCTAGTGAAATAAATTCCTGCGCTTGTTCATTCTTTCGGCATGAAACATTTGCTCCAATTGGATGTCGGTGTCTCTTAAGTGTGTCACCCTACGGTTCGTGAATAATGCGGATATGATCGAGACCCCTCTCGGATCAATAATCAGAAGCGGGATCTGGAGACCCATACTGACTCCCACACATTCAACGATGACTTTCTTTTGATCGTCGGAACCTTTTATGCTAGTATCTTAATCCCTTTGTTTCACGATATATTACATGTCCGAGATTCGATCATCGGTATCTCCATACCTAGTTTGATCTCGTTACCGACATGCACTCTTTTCTCGTTCCTGTGATATAACATTGTAGTGATCAAATCACTTGCTTGCAAGCTAATCAATGTGATATTACCGAGAGGGCCCAAAGTATATCTATCCGTCATCGGGATGAACAAATTCCACTCTCGATCCATGAGCCTCAACATAACACTTTATTAGTTCTGAATCCATCTTTATAATCATCCTGTTACGGTGTGACGTTTGATGTTATCAAGAAACTCTTCCGGTGTTAGTGATTGACATGATCTCATGGTCTAAGGATTAGGATCACTTCGTAAGTTGTTATAGCAATATAAACTCAATGACTTTGATCGTAATGATATACTTCGGATGAATGTTCATCACACCATTACACTAATGTTGTGATCCCGTTATTAACAACATCCAATGTCCATGATCAGGAAACCTTGATCATCTTGTTAATCAACGAGCTAGTTTATGAGAGAGGCATAACTAGGAACTTTCTGTTTGTTTATTAAACACACATGTATTAACGTTTCCGTATTAATACAATTATAGCATGCAAAATAAACATCTATCATATACTTGGAATACACATAATAAACACTTTATTATTGCCTCTCAGGGCATATTCCCTTCAGTCTCCCACTTGCACTAGAGACAATAATCTAGTTACATAGTGATAAATCTAACACCCATTGAGTTATGGTGTTGATCATGTTTTTCTCTAGGGAGAGTTTTAGTCAACGGATCTGCTACATTGAGATCCGTATGTACTTTACAAATCTTTATATCTCCATCCTTGACATGCTCGCGGATGGAGTGAAACCGGCGCTTAATATGCTTGGAATGCTTGTGAGACCTTGGCTCTTTGGCATTGGCAATGGCACCATTGTTGTCACAATAGATCACCATTGGGTCCAACGCGTTTGCCACTACTCCTAGTTCGGATATGAACTCCTTCATCCAAACTGCTTCCTGAGCCGCTTCTGAAGCAGCAACATATTCGGCCTCCGTTGTTGATCCCGCTACCACAGGTTGTTTGGAGCTCCTCCAACTAACCGCTCCGCCATTCATGAGAAATACGTATCCGGATTGAGACTTAGAGTCATCCGGATCTGTGTCAAAGCTAGCGTCGACATAACACTTAGCGACGAGCTCTTCTTCACCTCCGTATACAAGAAACATATCCTTAGTTCTTCGTAAGTACTTAAGGATATTCTTGACCGCTATCTAGTGTTCTAAACCTGGATCCGATTGGTACCTACTAGTCAAACTAATAGCATGTGCCACATCCGGTCTTGTACATAGCATGGCGTACATTATAGAGCATATGGCTGAAGCATAGGGGACTTTGTCCATTATCTCTCTTTCTTCCGCTGAAGCCGGACTTTGAGTCTTACTCAATGTCTTGCCTTGCAACATAGGTAAGAACCCCTTCTTACTTCCGTCCATTTTAAACTTCTTTAAAATCTTATCAAGGTATGTACTTTGTGATAGCCCTATTAGGCGCCTAGATCTATCTCTATAGATCTTTATGCCTAATATGTATGACGCTTCACCTAGGTCCTTCATTGAAAATTTGCTGTTTAGATAACTTTTAACACTGTTTAAAAGATCTATATCATTTCCGATCAATAATATGTCATCCACATATAATATCAGAAATGCCACATTGCTCCCACTCACTTTCTTGTAAATACAAGCTTCTCCATAAGTTTGGACAAATCCAAACTCTTTGATCACCTCATCAAAGCGGAGATTCCAACTTCGTGATGCTTGCTTCAATCCATAGATGGATCGCTGAAGTTTGCACACCTTGTTAGCATCCTTAGGATCGACAAAACCCTTTGGTTGTATCATATACAACTCTTCTTCAATATTACCATTGAGAAACGTGGTTTTGACATCCATCTGCCATATCTCATAATCGAAATATGCAGCAATTGCTAACATAATCCTAACTGACTTTAGCATCGCTACGGGAGAGAAAGTCTCATCATAGTCAACTCCTTGAATTTGTCGAAACCCCTTTGCGACAAGTCGAGCTTTATAGACGGTCACATTACCATCAGCATCAGTTTTCCTTTTGAAAATCCATTTGTTCTCCACGGCCTTTCGGTCGTGAGGTAATTCCACCAAGTTCCAAACTTGATTTTCATACATGGATTCCATCTCGGATTTCATGGCTTCTAACCATTTGTTGGAATCCGGGCTCATCATCGCTTCTTCATACGTCGCAGGGTCATCATTTTCATCAACCATGAAATTCATGACAGGATTTCCGTACAGCTCGGGAGATGCACGCGTCCTGTTTGACCTGCGAGGTTCGGTAGTACTCTCTTTTGGAGTTTCATGATCATTATCATTAGTTCCCTCTTCAACAGGTGGAGCCAACTCCGGAACAACTTCCGGCACTGCGCTACTCGCCATACTTTGAAGAGAAGGTTCCACAACCTCTTCGAGTTCTACCTTCCGACTACTCACACCTTTCGCGAGAAACTCTTTCTCTAGAAAGGATCCATTCTTGGCAACAAAAACCTTGCCCTCGGATCTGTGATAGAAGGAATACCCAATAGTTTCTTTAGGGTATACTATGAAGACGCATTTTTCCGCTTTGGGTTCGAGTTTATCCGGTTGAAGTTTCTTCACATAAACATCGCATCCCCAAACTTTAAGAAATGACAGCTTAGGTTTGTTTCCAAACCACAATTCATACGGTGTCTTTTCAACGGATTTAGATGGTGCCCAATTTAAAGTGAATGCAGCAGTTTCTAGTGCATAACCCCAAAATGACAACGGCAAGTCCGTTAGAGACATCATAGATCGAACCATATCTAATAAAGTATGATTACGACGTTCCGACACACCATTTCGCTATGGTGTTTCGGCAGGTGTGAGTTGTGAAACAATTCCACACTCTTTCATGTGAGTGCTAAACTCGTAACTTAGATACTTACCTCCACGGTCGGACCGTAGAAATTTGATCTTTCTATTACGATGATTTTCCACTTCATTCTGAAATTCCTTGAACTTTTCAAAGGTTTCAGACTTGTGTTTCATCAAGTAGATATAACCGTATCTACTCAAATCATCTGTGAAAGTAACAAAATAACGATATCCACCTCGCGCCGACACACTCATTGGACCACATACATCAGAATGTATGATTTCCAATAAATCTGTCGCCCGTTCCATTGAACCGGAAAACGGCGTTCTAGTCATCTTGCCCATAAGGCATGGCTCACATGTATCAAATGATTCATAATCAAGTGATTCCAAAAGTCCATCCGAATGGAGCTTCTTCATGCGTTTAACGCCAATATGACCTAGACGGCAGTGCCACATATATGCGGATATATCATCATTAAGTTTAATCCTTTTAGCATCAACATTATGAATATGTGTAACATTATCATCGAGATCTAATAGAAATAAACCATTCATCATCGGTGCATGACCATAAAAGATTTCATTCATATAAATGGAACAACCATTGTTCTCGGATTTAAATGAATAACCACTTCGCATCAAACACGATCCAGATACAATGTTCATGCTCAGTGCAGGCACTAGATAACATTTATTCAAGTTTATAACTAATCCCGACGGCAAGTGGAGAGGCAGCGTTCCGACGGCGATCACATCAACGCTTGATCCATTGCCGACACGCATCTTGACCTCACCCCTTGCTAGCGGTCGCTTGTTCCGCAGCCCCTGATTCGAGTTACAAATATTAGCAACTGAACCGGTATCAAATACCCAGGTGCTACTGCGAGCACTAGTCAAGTACACATCAATAACATGTATATCATATATACCTTTGTTTGCCTTGCCGGCCTTCTTGTCTGCCAGATACTTGGGGAAGTTGCGCTTCCAGTGGCCAGTCCCCTTACAATAGTAGCACTCGGAATCAGACTTAGGTCCAACTCGGGGTTTCTTTTCAGGCGCGGCAACAGGCTTGCCGCCCTTACTTCCCTTCCGTTTTCCCTTCTTGTCTTTCTTGAAACCAGTGTTCCTATTGATCATCAACACTTGATGTTCCTTTTTGATCTCCACTTCTGCAGTTTTAAGCATTGACAGAAGCTCGGGGAGAGACTTCTTCATGCCTTGCATATTATAGTTCATCACGAAGCTCTTATAGCTAGGTGGCAGAGACTGCAGAACACGATGGATGCCTAACTCAATGGGAATCGATATTCCCAAGGACACAAGCTTATCGGCATAACCCGACATCTTGAGTACATGCTCACTAACGGAGCTGTGCTCTTCCATCATGCAGCTAAAGAACTTTTCTGAAGCGTTGTAGCTCTCTACAGCAGCATGTGTGTCGAAAATCATTTTCAACTCACCCATTGTATCAAATGCATTGCCGTTTTCGAAACGCTTTCGAAGTTCCGGCTCTAGCCCATACAATATGCCGCAATGAACTAAGTTGTGGTCCTCCTGACGAGTCTGATAGACATTCTTCTCCTCGTCAGGGGCATCATCTAAAGGTGGGGGGCCTAACGGCGCTTCTAGCACATATTGCTTTTGTGCAGCAGAGAGGAGAATCCTCAAATTCATGGCCCATTCGGTAAAGTTGCTACCGTTCGTTGCTAGTTTCTCTTTCTCCATGAACACATTGAAATTAAAAGCAGGTGGTGCCATCTACAACAGAATTTGTAAAGTTTAGACTAAGTGTATGATAGATTGAGTTCAACTAATCTATATTATGAATGAACTCCCACTCAAAAACGACATCCCTCGTTCCTTTTTGGTGATTACATGAACCAAATCCACTACACCAAGTCCGATCATCACGTGAGTCGGTATAGCTTCAAAGGCGAGCATCAAATGGGCATCATATCAACTATATGACTCATGCTTAACCTTTCGGTCAGTGTTCCGAGGCCATGTCTGTACATGCTAGGCTCTCCAAGTTAGAACCTTAGTATTCGCGTGTGTAACTGTTTTACACCCGAAATATGGTCGTGGATCCAAGAACACCCGATCATCACGTGATGTCTTGGAGCGACGAAAACATAATCGGTGCATACTAAAGGAAGAACACATTCTTATCTTGATATTTAAATGAGGGATCATCTTATTATGCTAACAAAGCGCTAAACAAGCAATATAAGATGCTATCAAACATCATATGTTTATTAGTGAAATTATATGGTTCCCGCAGATGATCTCTATCATGTGCATCGTGGTATGATCACTATCATACCTATATGTGTAAATCCAAGGTCTATGGATTTTACACGCTATGTGTGTTGTAAGAGTATCATCTCATGCTTCTACTTACAACACTACCATATCATAACACTAGCCCAGCAACAATCTAAACTAGACGCCTCTAATTTATCCATTGCAAGTTTTACGTGGCTTAGGGCTTTCGAGATAGAACCGTTCTTACCTACGAACATGAACCACAACGAGGATAATCAAATTGTTGACAAATCGCTTGCAAAATAGATATTGACTATAGTAGGAGAGACAGACACCCGCTAGCCCCTTATGCAAACTAGTTGCATGTCAAGCGTGGAACAGGTCTCATGTGCGAGGACATGTAAAGTTTGTCCGGGCCGCTTCATCCCACTATGCCACCAATATCCAAAATTACAACAAAGGAGCAACAACATGATCATCATCGCCCACATACTCATATGTGTACTACCCGTGTAAAGTATCTACGCATAGATCCGGCTCTGATACCACTGTAGGGTTCGCAGCATAGAAAACAAAAAATTTCCTATGATGTGAACTATATACCAAGATCTATCTACTAGATACAAACAACGGGCGGATGTATATCTGTAGAGAACATACCCTTGAAGACCGACAAAGCTTAACGAGTTCAACTCGTGGTTGATGTAGACGATCTCTTGCCGATCTCAAGATCGAGAGGAAGTCCTAGCGCCGCAAATCAGCAGTGCATCCGTGCTCGCACACACGTTCGAGGCACCGAGCAACCTCCGCCTCCTCGCTCCAGCGATGCAGCGGAAGCACAACTCTTTCTTGCCGAATAGCCACCGGGAACATGTATCTCGCTAGTCCGAGACCATGGGGGATAAATTCTAGAGGGGGAGAGAGATCCTTCACGAGGAGGTGTGAGAGACAAGTGAGGAGGGGGGCTCCTTTTATAGGAGGAGGGGGGAACCCCAAGGGGGTGTCCGGCGCATGGGGCTGCCCCCTTGCCCTCCCCTCTTCATGTGGGTGGACACTTCACTCACAAATCTCCTTTAAATTCCCTCCACTCAAAAGTCCACTCAAATTCCCATTAAATTTCCACCAAATTTAATGCAAACTCTCATTAAATAAAACTCTTTTATTTTATTCAGAATTTTGTCAATTACTTTAATGACAAACATTCACAAATAACCCCTTGCTAGAATTCTATTTCACATGCATAACCACTTTATGCAATTTCACCCGAAAACTTGTTTCGGTATCTAGTGAAATAAATTCCTGCGCTTGTTCATTCTTTCGGCATGAAACATTTGCTCCAATTGGATGTCGGTGTCTCTTAAGTGTGTCACCCTACAGTTCGTGAATAATGCGGACATGATCGAGACCCCTCTCGGATCAATAATCAGAAGCGGGATCTGGAGACCCATACTGACTCCCACACATTCAACGATGACTTTCTTGTGATCGTCGGAACCATTTACGCTAGTATCTTAATCCCTTTGTTTCACGATATATTACATGTCCGAGATTCGATCATCGGTATCTCCATACCTAGTTTGATCTCGTTACCGACATGCACTCTTTTTTCGTTCCTGTGATATAACATTGTAGTGATCAAATCACTTGCTTGCAAGCTAATCAATGTGATATTATCGAGAGGGCCCAGAGTATATCTATCCGTCATCGGGATAAACAAATTCCACTCTCGATCCATGAGCCTCAACATAACACTTTATTAGTTCTGAATCCATCTTTATAATCATCCTGTTACGGTGTGACGTTTGATGTTATCAAGAAACTCTTCCGGTGTTAGTGATTGACATGATCTCATGGTCTAAGGATTAGGATCACTTCGTAAGTTGTTATAGCAATATAAACTCAATGACTTTGATCGTAATACTATACTTCGGATGAATGTTCATCACACCATTACACTAATGTTGTGATCCCGTTATTAACAACATCCAATGTCCATGATCAGGAAACCTTGATCATCTTGTTAATCAACGAGCTAGTTTATGAGAGAGGCATAACTAGGAACTTTCTGTTTGTTTATTAAACACACATGTATTAATGTTTCCGTATTAATACAATTATAGCATGCAAAATAAACATCTATCATATACTTGGAATACACATAATAAACACTTTATTATTGCCTCTCAGGGCATATTCCCTTCACTCATATTTTCAAACTTTAATTCATGGTTATCCATGTAAAGTGGAACTAAATCGAATCAAGTTCAAATAAGAAAAGAATCCAAGTCATTCCAAATATATTGCCCTACAACTAGGCCAATATCGCACACACGCAATCGTACAATAATTGACTAATTAATAATTGAGAAAATTAAATATTTCCAATTATATAAAATTTATTTCCTAAAATATTGCCCATAAATTTACGAAGCCGCAGAAATTTGAATCAACAAATTCGGAGCTCTAAATCAAAAGTTATAAAAGAATTAAGAAATAGGAAAAAATATAAAACGAAAAAAAAATAGAGAGGCCGACCAGGCCAGCCAAAATGGGCCGGCCCAACCAAGCCGATCGGCACATGCGACCAGGCATGCACGCGACCAGTCACTCCTAAATTGCACTAAATGTCCCCTAATTCCTCTCCCTCTTTAATTTCCTTTAATCCATCCACTACCCCCCTCCTATATAAACCCCACTCTAGGAACGTTCACAATTTTTCAACTCGTCATAGCTCCATTTTCGTCCAAAATTCTCCCCAATCTTCTCCACCCAAATCGACCTTCAAAACGACCTCGGATCGCGGTGGCTTGAAGTCGGAAGTTGTTCCCCTCGTCAAGACGGTTCCATTCCCGCTGGTTTCACCTCGTTTCGTTCATCTAGCAGAGAGAAAAATGCAGTCAAAGATACAGATCTTAGAAGGTATAATCCATTTTACGCCCACCTCATTACTCCAAATACAATTTCCTTTAAACAGTAGATAAATCTAGTTGTTATCTACAACTTTCATGTAGAAAGTTTTTCCATCCGAGCAACTTTTTCTGTAGTCAAATCTGACATCATCATGAAATCAATTTCAGTCAATTCCCGAGTTTGACTTTTCCAGATATTAGTATAAACTTGTATAATTCATAGAAAAAGATTTAGAAGTCGAAAAATTATAAATTTGGTATCCCTGAAAAGCTGAGATTCTGTAGAATCCATTTCTGCAATAATATTACTTATTCTCTGTACAAAAATTTGATTTATAAATTAAATGGTTTAATTAGTCATTTTCACCATAAAAATTATATCTTTAATTCTGTATATCCAAATTTAGCAAATAATATGTCTATGGATTCACAAAAACGAGTAGAACATAGTGGACCCATAATTCGTTATTTTTTAGTCTGTTAAAATCACGTTTTATACAGAACCATTTGTGAACTATTTTGATTATAAAAATTGTTGTGTAAATTATTTTTAAGTGAATACTTTTGTAGATGGTTGTATATTGAACCCTCTGTATAGTAAGACCAAAATATAATTTTATTCTAGTATAAATAAGATCGTGGAAATTATTTAGTAAGAACGTACTTTTCAAGTGTTAGAAAATATTGCTAATTGCTACAATTGCACAAATGGCTGCATTTGTAATATTGAAAATATAAAATGTTCAGAAATCACTTAGTAAATGTTCAGAACCTTGTTATAAAAATTTGTACAATAAAAATTTCCATCTTGCATGTTTGCATACTTTGCATGATTTTTGTGTTGCCATTAGTGTTGATCTTGTGTATGTTTTGTCTTGGTTGTTTTGCTTGATAGATTGTGTTGATTGTCAAGTGTGTTGTTGTGAAGAATGTACCAACACCACCAACTACTAAGGCAAGTGACACTATCATACAAGTCCTACTATTTTCATTACACTTAGTGGATTTTGTAACATGCATGGAAAGGTTTACTATATTTTATGCTATGCTAAATCCTAATAGGATACCCTTATATATTCCTTAGTGAAAACATTGTAGTTGTAGTATGCTTAGCCCAGCTATATATTTGGGATGGGATACATGTTATGATTATATGAAGAGTTGAAAAGATATATGTTTTATATAATAAAACAAGTACTCAATGAACCACCTGGGTGGACAAGGATACTCAAGTTTTGGACAAGGTGGCAACAAAAGGAACCATGTTTATATGGCCACCTATTTTTGTATGTGCACTAGAAGAAAACCACCCAGGGACTTAGAGATTGAACATGTTTCTCGTACAGTGGCTTTCGTGTACAACCACATGCTAAATGGGCTCTGGCTTAGTCAACTACATAGTGGAAGACCCATGCATTGGCATCTTCAGGTTAACTAGAATTGTGTAAGGGAACTTGAAACCCTACATTGGTGCCTGGATGACAAGCTAGCATTGTGTATTGGGAGGACTCCTATGGAAAGACTTTGTCACATTCTGAATCTGCCAGTACTCCATCTTGGTGAGTACTTATCCAACGGCCACTGGTGGCATCAAGATGAGATTGTGTCATGTGGGTAAAGTGTACAACTTCTGCAGAAGATCAAAATTCTAAGTACTTAGCCGTGTCCCCGGTTACGGACAACTCTGAGCAACTAAGGCCTGAAGCTATGGAAGATCTCGACATTCATATTTCTCAAAGTAAAACTTGATGGTGACAACAAGGGATTTTGAAGCACTTGGAGTTTTCCAATTAGTTCAGAAAGATTTTTCAAAAGATCAAAACTATTTTGAAAAGATAGGATAAAACTATATTGCTTTCTGCAAATGAGCCTAAACCCCACTTAGCCAAATATGCATGTATTGATAGGATCCACTTATATTCTACATAGTAGTGAAACTTGCCAATACAATTCAAATGTATTGATCCTTGTGGCTGCAACTTATTATGTTGCAGGTTTGTTTGATGTTAAGTGTGTTGATTAGGATTACAAGTCTACAACCAACATGTTTGCCTGTGGCACTTTGAAGATGAAGGACCCCATGCTTATAGATATTCTGCTGCAATGTAATGTGATAGCCAAATGAGCTATGTAAGATGTAATGAATTATTTTATTCCTGGTTATAAAGTTGTATTATGACCTTTGTTTCTTGATATTACATCTTAACTGTGGATGCTATCTATTGATCCAGGGACTAGCATTGTGAACACAGGGATCTCTACCTTATTAAAGGTTGGGACCTCTACAGATGGTATCAGAGCACTGTGTTGCCTGTAGGATTGTAACCCTAGGATTGGAAAAAACCCCTTGGAAAAATAGGAGGTGTATTGTTCCAAACTTATTTACAAACAATCTTGTAAACTCTTTCCTCAACCTTTTTGGTTTTGATTCTACATCTCTTCCTTTTCAACTTGATGGACAAAAACTTCAACTTGACCAAAGACTTCAACATCACCAATGACTTCAACTTGGACATCACTAAGGACTACAAGAGAGACAAAAATATTACTCAAGACTTGGAGACTAAGGAAACACAACTTAGAAGGAACCATCATCACCTTGAAGCTTTGTGACCAAGATGCAAGAATATTTCTAAGGAAACCATGATCTTGTTCAAGAAGAGATAACCAAGAAGAATGGAATGATCACAAGTGAAACCTATAGTTGGACCACCATACTAGTGTTTAGATTAGATCATATATTGATCACACCAACTTATGTGGTGTAGGAAAAATATTTTGTTGCCTAAAAATATGCTAGAATCTTGTTGTTTGAGTGGAATGTTGATTGTGATTGCGTGTGTAAATTGTTGTGTGTGAGTAGACTTCTTCCCTAGAAATATTTTGCCTATTCTAATCCCAATCGAACCCAAACAGATGACTACTCCAAGAGACTCCAACATCAAGGATGGTAACAACACCTAAGAGATACACATGATGTAATCTAGTTGAAAATCTTTTAAGGGTGGTAGTACCCTAGTTGTCTTGAAGCCAACTTGTAACCTCTAGCCTTCCCAAATCTCGGGACGAGATTTCTTTTAAGGGTGGTAGCCTGTCACATCCCAAAATTTTCCAAATTTTGAAATGTGAAAAATAAATAAACAAAATAAGCAATTGTTGAAAATTTATGGCGAAAAGAAACTTTTTGCTTCTAATTGGAAACATTAAAACCTCTTAAACTATTACAAAAGTCCCCCCCCCAAAAAAAAGGTACTCCTTAAAATAAAAATAGCATTTAACAAAAACCCTAAGATCAATACATCAAGATTATCCATATAACTCCTCTACTTCAAAATTTTAATTGTAAGGTTCCCCTTCAAAATATTTTTCACAAACTTCCTGTATTCGAAAATCTATTTTTAATCTTGAGAAATGTTCTGAACAAAAAACCATATATACATCTCAACTACTTCATTTACATTTTTCAAACAACCTTTGTTTTGTTTTGAACCAAAAATAAAAGCAAAGAGTCTCGTTTTAAAATAAGCACCATAGCTTATGTGAGCTATTTTAAGATTTTATAAAATTATCCTCTCATATTTTCAAACTTTAATTCATGGTTATCCATGTAAAGTGGAACTAAATCGAATCAAGTTCAAATAAGAAAAGAATCCAAGTCATTCCAAATATATTGCTCTACAACTAGGCCAATATCGTACACACGCAATCGTACAATAATTGACTAATTAATAATTGAGAAAATTAAATATTTTCAATTATATAAAATTTATTTCCTAAAATATTGCCCATAAATTTACGAAGCCGCAGAAATTTGAATCAACAAATTCGGAGCTCTGAATCAAAAGTTATAAAAGAATTAAGAAATAGGAAAAAATATAAAACGAAAAAAATAGAGAGGCCGGCTAGGCCAGCCAAAATGGGCCGGCCCAACCAGGCCGATCGGCACATGCGACCAGGCATGCACGCGACCAGGCACTCCTAAATTGCACTAAATGTCCCCTAATTCCTGTCCCTCTTTAATTTCCTTTAATCCATCCCCTACCCCCCTCCTATATAAACCCCACTCTACGGATGTTCACAATTTTTCAACTCGTCATAGCTCCATTTTCGTCCAAAATTCTCCCCAATCTTCTCCACCCAAATCGACCTTCAAAACGACCTCGGATCGCGGTGTCTTGAAGACGGAAGTTGTTCCCCTCGTCAAGACGGTTCCATTCCCGCTGGTTTCACCTCGTTTCGTTCATCGAGCAGAGAGAAAAACGGAGTCAAAGATTTAGATCTTAGAAGGTATAATCCATTTTAAGCCCACCTCGTTGCTCCAAATACAATTTCCTTTAAATAGTAGATAAATCTAGTTGTTATCTACAACTTTCATGTAGAAAGTTTTTCCATCCGAGCAACTTTTTCTATAGTCAAATCTGACATCATCATGAAATCAGCGTAGTCAACAGTCAACTTGTCAGATTAGTCAAAGTCAATTTCAGTCAATTCCCGAGTTTGACTTTTCCAGATTTTAGTATAAACTTGTATAATTCATAGAAAAAGATTTAGAAGTCCAAAAATTATAAATTTGGTATCCCTGAAAAGCTGAGATTCTGTAGAATCCATTTCTGCAATAATATTACTTATTCTCTGTACAAAAATTTGATTTATAAATTAAATGGTTTAATTAGTCATTTTCACCATAAAAATTATATCTTTAATTTTGTATATCCAAATTTAGCAAATAATATGTCTATGGATTCACAAAAACGAGTAGAACATAGTGGACCCATAATTCGTTATTTTTGAGTATGTTAAAATCACGTTTTATACAGAACCATTTGTGGACTATTTTGAGTATAAAAATTGTTATGTAAATTATTTTTAAGTGAATACTTTTGTAGATGGTTGTATATTGAACCCTCTGTACAGTAAGACCAAAATATAATTTTATTCTAGTATAAATAAGATTGTGGAAATTATTTAGTAAGAACGTACTTTCCAAGTGTTAGAAAATATTGCTAATTGCTACAATTGCACAAATGGCTGCATTTGTAATCTTGAAAATATAAAATGTTCAGAAATCACATAGTAAATGTTCAGAACCTTGTTATAAAATTTGTACAATAAAAATTTCCATCTTGCATGTTTGCATACTTTGCATGATTTTTGTGTTGCCATTAGTGTTGATCTTGTGTATGTTTTGTCTTGGTTGTTTTGCTTGATAGATTGTGTTGATTGTCAAGTGTGTTATTGTGAAGAGTGTACCAACACCACCAACTACTAAGGCAAGTGACACTATCATACAAGTCCTACTATTTTCATTACACTTAGTGGATTTTGTAACATGCATGGAAAGGTTTACTATATTTTATGCTATGCTAAATCCTAATAGGATACCATATATATTCCTTAGTGGAAACATTGTAGTTGTAGTATGCTTAGCCCAGCTATATTTTTGGGATGGGATACATGTTATGATTATATGAAGAGTTGAAAAGATATATGTTTTATACAATAAAACAAGTACTCAATGAACCACCTGGGTGGACAAGGATACTCAAGTTTTGGACAAGGTGGCAACAAAAGGAACCATTTTTATATGGCCATCTATTTTTTTATGTGCACTAGAAGAAAACCACCCAGGGACTTAGAGATTGAACATGTTTCTCGTAAAGTGGCTTTCGTGTACAGCCACATGCTAAATGGGCTCTGGCTTAGTCAACTACATAGTGGAAGACCCATGCATTAGCATCTTCAGGTTAACTAGAATTGTGTAAGGGAACTTGAAACCCTACATTGGTGCCTGGATGACAAGCTAGCATTGTGTATTGGGAGGACTCCTATGGAAAGACTTTGTCACATTCTCAATCTGCCAGTACTCCATCTTGGTGAGTACTTATCCAACGACCACTGGTGGCATCAAGATGAGATTGTGTCATGTGGGTAAAGTGTACAACTTCTGCAGAAGATCAAAATTCTAAGTACTTAGTCGTGTCCCCGGTTACGGACAACTCTGAGCAACTAAGGCCTGAAGCTATGGAAGATCTCGACATTTATATTTCTCAAAGTAAAACTTGATGGTGACAACAAGGGATTTTGAAGCACTTGGAGTTTTCCAAGGAGTTCAGAAAGATTTTTCAAAAGATCAAAACTATTTTGAAAAGATATGATAAAATTATATTGCTTTCTGCAAATGAGCCTAAACCCCACTTAGCCAAATATGCATGTATTGATAGGATCCACTTATATTCTACATAGTAGTGAAACTTGCCAATACAATTCAAATGTATTGATCCTTGTGGCTGCAACTTATTATGTTGCAGGTTTGTTTGATGTTAAGTGTGTTGATTAGGATTACAAGTCTACAACCAACATGTTTGCCTGTGGCACTTTGAAGATGAAGGACCCCATGCTTATAGATATTCTGCTGCAATTTATTGTGATAGCCAAATGAGCTATGTAAGATGTAATGAATTATTTTATTCCTGGTTATAAAGTTGTATTATGACCTTTGTTTCTTGATATTACATCTTAACTGTGGATGCTAGCTATTGATCCAGGGACTAGCATTGTAAACACAGGGATCTCTACCTTATTAAAGGTTGGGACCTCTACACTAGCTTACCGAGTGTTTCCACAGTAAGAGTCTGACTCTAACCCACCTAGTAGGAAAGAATTGTCAGCACCTCTATTTTATGAGCCCACTACCAAAAATGTTCGACTTGTGATGGTGCAAACACTGGCGGGAAAACCGACTAGACCTTCTTTGATGTATTAAAGTTTACCGACTATCTAATAGAGGTAAAATAGAGACATATCAATAACACAAAATAAAGCAATTATAATGTGAAATGGTATGGCTCTCTTCATGGAAATCTCCATCTCCACGAAGCTTGTAATCCGACTCGTGCCAACTCTTGTCACTTGCCGTCTTACACCATGTCGCCAACATGTACATCGCCTTGCATGCCATCCGGGTTCTCCATACAACTACACTAGCTTAGTAAAGTTAATTACATGGAGAATCCGACACGCAGATCGTTATACAATAAAATGACAGCACCTAGGCTCCAGCCTGCTGACAAAACCATGATTCGCAGATCACGTATGGATTACACACATACATCACATGCACATGAACCATACCATTCACAACTTCCTGCAAAAACAAGTTATGCATAGATACGCTATCTACCGGACATCTAAGGCGCTATGATAGGGAGAAACCGGTGGTCCCGCTAGCCGGATAGCGGGCGGGGATCGAAGGGGCAGCGCCCCTCGCGGGTGCGAGCAGCGCCCGACGATTTTTCTGAAAACATAGATCTCATCTATGATCCGGACATGGATTCCGACCATTGTTCCGATTCGATCAAACTCTTTGATCTTTGATCACCTTTTCTAGATTTACGTGTTACAGTCTACCCCCATGGCGGAAACCGACCGGTAGGGGTATGTCGTTCCACCACCTCAGCAACATGATCACGGAAATTAGATCTACCATTCCCTGAGTACAGTTGATCAAATCAACATCGTACAAAACCGATCTATCTCATAGATCGACCACCAAAATAACACAAAGATCTCATCTACAGCCAACCGCGTATCACATATGCAAGATCTCGAGACTAAAACCAGAAGCTATCACTCTGATACCACTGTTGGGCCACGTAGAGATAAAACAAAACCTTTTCCCTCTAACATGGTGATCCCAAGATCTAGCTGAGGTAGAAGGCCACGAGGTTTACCACTAGACGCGCAGTTGCAGATTACTAGTGTAGCGCGCCAGTTGATGCAGTGCAGTCCTTTGCGATCCTATTCGATCGTCCTGGTGCTGATCGTACAACATCTCTGCTGGTATCCACACGTACAAGGAGGAGCACCAGCGGCGGAATGCTAGGTTCGTTACGACGGCAGGACTGCTGTGGAGCTAGGGTTTCCAACACACGGAACGACCTAACCGACCAACGATTAACACTTCTAGGTTACTGTGCTCCACTATATATAGGGAGTGAATGTAGGCTCAACTCACGTGGACCATTCACTAAAGCCCATACATTATTAGTCCCTGTGAGTCCGACTCATTGACTCAGTCTAAATCCGGCTTAGGTCCAACCCAACTTCAGATCCAATCCGAACTTGCTCCCGCTCTTAAGTGTGTGACCCCGCAGGCTCATGGCTACTTGGACACGATTGGAGTCCGACTCCAAACGATTAGTCTGTAGCGGTTCCTAGCAGAACGTATCGACTCCGAAGTGCCAAAGAGTCATGACGACCTGCCTTTCCAATGCGACTTTCATCCGAGTCCCTTTTGCCTCACGATATACCTTGTTAGACTATAGGCAAATATTTGTCATCCCTTAAATAGTCCGACTCTCTTCTCGATCCGAGATAAGTGATTCATCCGACTAACTCTTAGTCGATCACCTCGGTTAACACTTAACCAAGTCGTGCATGGCCATGCTTTCCGAATCATATAATATGAGAGGGCCTAGAGAATATCTCTCCAATTGGAGGGGAAAAATCACATCTTGGTTATTCACATCATGCATCTTGATTCTCAGTCAACTTGAACTCTGCCTTTATAACTGCCTAGTTACGGATCAGCGTTTGATAGAACCTAAGTCGGTGATCCTTAACTCCGGACTGTGCAATAACCTCAGGTCTAAGGATTACATTGATTGAGATATACAAATGACAACTTGTTCGTTGTACCTCAATATGGGTCAATCCGACTCGCTAAACTCTTTACCCGAATCTGTGTAAGTCGGAATAGCATCTCCATGCCCATGAAAAGTGGAACCGAGTTATCAAGCCGACTTTCACATTGGCCTAAGTTGTGTGTCCAGCACAACCTCGATGACCAAGGATATTTAGTATAAACAACATGAATGTATAGTTCCACAACCGAATCACATATTCAATGATACACATCAAATGCTCATACAAGGACAACTTAATAACTTTATGAATACAATGGGAAATATCATCATACATGATTGCCTCTAGGGAATATTCCCAACAAATAACTGTCATAATCATGCTTGCAACAAAACATGACTAATTATGACATGAAAATGATACAAGAACTCTAAGGAAAAATAAATCGTCGAGGCTTACTGACTATTGTTTAGTCATATGCATGTGTGAGCATGTGCCAAGTCTATTCACATGAAACATTCAGAGGAGGATACCACAATATCATACCAAGTTATGAATAGAACAATGCAAGCAAACACTCATATGACATGCTACAAACTATTAGCAAGTTGGAGCTAATCACAAGAAAGCAATAACTACTAAGCATCCATAAATAACATACACCTGACATGAATAGACTAAGCATGCTCACAAGGATGAGTATATGTACAAAAATGAAAACAAATAGAGTTCGTTACCAACATCTTACCACACCTCAAGTTGTCTTAATCTTCATTATTGCCCTTCACTTGTGTGACTTGAATAATAACATGAAACCAAAATCCACTAAGGACTGCTGAACCCTGCAAAGAACTCCACAAAACAAAAGAATAAAAACAAATATTTTTGGTGTTTTCAATTTTTTTAGCAAGCACACAAAGCAAAAACAAACAAAGCAAAAGCAAACAAAGCAAAATCTTTTTGGATTTTTCTTAAGGCAAACCAAAGATAAAAAGCAAAGAAACAAACCAAGAGAAACAATGAAAATATTTTTGGTCTTTTTGTGTTTTAAGAAAGTAGAAAAAAACAAAAAGAAAGCGAAACAATGGATATACAAAGAACCGACGAAAACATGATATATAGATGAGTGTGATGTCGGTATACCTTCCCCAGGCTTAGGCTTTTGGCCTAAGTGGGGCTCAATAGCGCGGATAGTAACCCCAAGCTGGTGGGTCATCATAGGAATGATCATAATTAGGCCCTCGTGATGAAGAAGACGCGCCCCAATCATAGGAGGGTTGCTGGTATGAAGACTCTGCCATGTTGGAGGGCTGAACCGAATCATATTCAGCATCCTCTCCAACATTATCCTCTTGCTGGGAGAGCTCCGCCACGTATGTGTCAAACTCCTCCTCTGTGAGCGACCATCCTTGCCTGTTATCAAAATTAAACAAAGCAGGTGCAGGAAAATAAACTACTTTCTCAGTCCTACCCCCTCTCCAACCATGCTTGACAAAGGATAACTCAAATGGTAAACTTCTCACAGTAGCCCAAGAAGAAACAAAATTATGTTGAACCATGGAATCAAGATCAAGCCTCTCTATGGGGAACCGATAATCTCAATGGTGAGGCTCTAAACCATGGAAATCTAGCAATCTAGAGGCAATGAGACCTCCACAAATTCCACCCTTCTCGCGGTTAGTGGTAAGACGGTAAGCTATCAAACCACCCAAGTTATAAGTTCTATCTCTATTCAAATCCGCTGAGATAAAACCTAGATCAAAAGAAGATAATTTTCTAGAAATTTTTCTAGGAAGAACACACTTGGTAATGAAATAGGAAAAATATCTAATGGATGGGAACTGAATGTTCCGAATTTTACCACTTTCCTTTGAGAAGTCGAAACCTTGGAAAATTTCAGCATATAAATCCATAAGTGACTTAGTCCTCTCCTTGATCTTCTCACAAGATCCCCAATGGGGCACTCTAATAGTTGCACAGTAATCAGCAAAAGGCAGGTCGACAGCTAGATTATAGATTTTATAATGGACCATGGGATTAGATGAGGACCAAGTAAACCGGAAGTCCTGCACCACAACCATGGTTAGCTTAACATATTGAAATGGTTCCCCTTTAACAAAGTGTTCCAACCCTGCATTGGTAATCATAGTTTGGAAATCTTGGAAGATCCCCATGGCTCTCATAAATTCAAGGCATGGATAAATGGAAGGGAAGAATCCTTCCTCATGATGGACTTTCATCGGCTCAGGTACCATCAAATCATATTGATTCAGGGGGTATGCACTCATCTTCTTTTCTGAAATTTTTAGACAAAAATCAAACCAAGTGATTTCCAAGTTGATAAATGATGAGAAACTACTATAGTAACTTGCTAGAGGGATAAACATGCATCAAAATGAAATCTCTAAGCATAGAACAATCATTCAAGCTCACACGACCTGACACCTATAGCAGCAAGATACTCAAGATACAATCTACCAATCACAAATCTAATTGGACAAGTGGAGGAGGCACATACCAAGGAGCAATCCCTCCAAAAATCAGCAGCAAAGATGGGATGAGCAAGGAGATCGAAAATCGCGAGCAAGAATAGTAGGAACTCGAGCTTGAGAAATTTTTCTGGTGTTTTTCGGGAGAGAAAAAGAATTGGCTGGGAGGAGACAACTTGGAGGGCCACATGTGGGTCCCACCTAGGCCAGGCGCGCCCTAGGGGCTGGCCACGCCACCAGAGGGTGTGCTGGCCTGGTGGGTTCCCCTGGGCCACTCCAGGTATCCCTCTGCCCCTTTTTTCGAGGAAAAAATAATATGAATTTTCTAGGATTTTGCGGGAAACTTTATTTTTGGCCAACTTTCAGGGTATGAAAATTGATTTTCTCGTAGAAAAAGATTTTTTTATAAGAAGCAAAAGCAAACCAAAACCAAAACTACAGAAGTTCTAAGACACTCTAACAAGCAAACAACTAGCAAAACTAAAGCTAACAAGAGAAAGAGCAAAGGCTAGGAAGGAGAAAAATAAAAGTGAGCAAGTATAACCACTGTGAAATCATTGTTTTGTTCATTAAAATCCTTTTTTTAACAAGGTTGATCAAGTCTTGTTACCAAAACAATCTTATATGAAACAAAACTTTGCATTCCACATAGTGATTATGTTATCTCAAACTTGATAGCAATAGTCCCAATCATAATAGTTTCAAAACTTTCTTGCGGAATGGGACAATATATTTCTCCAACCTTGATGCTCTCAATATTTTCAATGGAATTCAGGCAATAGCTCTTATCAATCTTCTTGGGGAAATAGACAGTATGCTCTTTGTCATTAATATTAAATGTTACTTTTCCTTGATTACAATTGATGACAACACCTGTAGTATTAAGAAAAGGTCTCCCAAGAATAATAGACATATTATCATCTTCAGGCATTTCAAGCACAACAAAATCAGTTAGAACCAAGCAATTATGAGCCACTTGAATAGGAACATCCTCACATATAACAACAGGAATAGTAGTTGACTTGTCGACCATTTGCAAAGATATATCAGTTGGTATCAACTTTTCTAGTTGGAGTCTCTTGTAGAGAGAAAAAGGCATAACACTAACTCTAGCTCCCAAATCACATAAAGGAGTTCTAACATAATCATTCTTAATAGAGCAAGGAATAGTTGGTATACCTGGATCACCAGGTTTCTTTGGAACCTTACCATTGAAGGAATAATGAGCAAGCAAAGTAGAAATCTCCTCGTTAGGAATCTTCCTTTTATTAGAGACAATATACTTCATATACTTTGAATAAGGAGGCAACTTAATAGCATCAGTCAAAGGAATTTGCAAAAATAAAGGTTTCATCCACTTACAAAACTTATTATAGTGTTCTTCCTCCTTTGACTTGTGTTTCTTATTTGGAAAAGGCATAGGTTTCTGCACCCAAGATTCTCTCTTTACCATGTTTATTAGCAATAAAATCTTCCTTAGTGTACCTAGTGTTCTTAGTGGTCTTCTCAGGTTCTTCCTCCTTATCAGGAGCATCATTTTTATCATTACCACTCTCAGTTTCAGCATCAGAGACAGATATACTATTAGGATCTACAGCAGGTCCAGAGGGTTCCTCAACTATTTTGTGTTTCTTTTTCTTTCTCTTACGAGGACTACCACTACTTTCACCTTGTTAAGAATCCTGCTCAATTCTTTTAGGGTGTCCTTCAGGATATAAAGGATCTTGAGTAGCTATACCACTCCTAGTTCTAATTCCATAAGCATGTTTACCTCCTGAAGCATTAACTAGCATATCCTTTTGTACCTTAGCAAGTTGATCAATTTGAGTTTGAACCATTTGAAAGTGTTTACAAAGCATTTTAATATCATTAGCAGTTCTTTCCACAATATCTTTCAACTCATTAATAGCTCTAGAATTTTCCAATAAATGATTCTGAACTTGTTTATTAAAATTACCTTGTTTAACTATAAATGTGTCAAGTTCATCTAAGCATTGATCAGGAGGCTTACCATAGGGAATATCACCTTCATCAAAGTGGAGAGAATGTACCTCAATAGTAGATGAGTGAGGAATTGTCTTGCATAATTCTCCTATAGGAGGCAGATTCTTCACATCTTCAGCTCTGATACCTTTGTCATTTAGACATTTCTTAGCTTCCTTCATCACTTCATCATTTAATGCAATAACTCCCCTCTTCTTTGGTGTTGGTGTTTGAACTGGTCCAGGAGTAATAGGCTCAGGTGTATTTAGCTCAGTTGAAGTCCAATCATCATAATTCCTTCTTATTTTAGCCATTAATTCTTCAGCATCTGGAGGAGTTCTTTTCCTGAAAACACAATCAGCAAAATTATATAGGTATGTCCTAGAGTCATCAATTAGTCCATTATAATAAATATCAAGAAGCTCATCTTTAGGCAATGTACATTTAGGATGTGCATGAATCAAGGCATAGAACCTTGTCCATGACTCAGACAATTTCTCTTCTTCTCCCTGTTTAAAATTAAAAAGTCTCTGCAAAGCAGCATGTCTAGCACTGGGAGGAAAATATTTCTGGAAGAAAGAAGCAATCAAGCAATCAGGGCTACCAATGGATCCAGGAGGTAATCTATTAAACCAAGCTTTAGCTTCCCCTTTCAGTGAAAAAGGGAAGATCTTTGTAACAAAGTACAGGCACATCTTAAAATCATCAGAGAATAAAGCACTCATAGTCGAAAGCTCATTCATATGTGCCATAACACTCTCACTCTCAGTCCCACAAAAAATTCTTTCTCAATAATATCTAAATAGGATAAATCAAGAGAAAAATCATAATCTTCATCTTTAATATATATGGAAGAGGTGGCAAACTTAGGATCAGAAGACAATTTAGGAATAATGGTACGTCTCTCAAGGAGACTCCTAATAGCACTAGAACCATGTGTGTTTCGGCACTCTTCAATAAATTCAATAGTCAACTCGATGTAACCATCATTAATATCATATCTCTCTCTAGACTTAGGTGAGCTAACAGGTGTAACAGTGTCTTCACTAGGAGTTTCAGTATTTCCTAGACTAGGCATAGTAGCATCTAGGAAAGGACCTAATGAACCACTCGCATCAAGCATAGTAGAAGTAACATCATGAGTATCAGATTCAACAGTAGTAGCAGTGTGTGTAGCATGAGTATGTGGTGGTGGTGTAACAAGCTTACTTATAACAGACGGCGAATCAAGAGTAGCAAAGGTGTTTAGGACGGTACCTCTTCTTGTAGTGGATGGTAAAATAGGAAACTTTACATCACGAGACTTCCCCATGATGAAAGGAGTAGCAGTGAACAATAATAGATCCAAGTGAACTTACAAATAAAGATATGCTCCCCAGCAACGGTGCTAGAAAATAGTCTTGATGACCCACAAGTATAGGGGATCGCAACAGTCTTCGAGGGTATTATTACCCAATTTATTTTTTCGACACAAGGGGAGCCAAAAAAATACTTGCAAGCCTTAACAACTGAGTTGTCAATTCAGCTGCACCTGGAAATAGTTCTTGCTCACAGAGGTTTATTAGTAGCAATAGTTTTGTAGTAGCAACAGCAAAGTAACTGCAGCAACAAAACAGGAGAAATAGTAACAGTAGTAGCAAACAGTAGGATATGAGCACGGTAGGCATAAGGATGGACAGGCGGACATTGCATGAATGAGTCTAAACATGTAACTTCAAGATCTAGGGAAATTGCAGATAAATAAGATAAAGCATCCAAGTACTAAACGATCATAGGCATGTGCTCCATATATAGTCATGCGTGCTCGCAATGAGAACTTGCACAACATCTTTTGTCCTGCCAACCCGTTGCAACGGGGCCTCAAGGGAACTACTGGCAATTAAGGTGCTCCATTTAATAGAACACCGGATCAAAGCATTAACACTCCATGAACACATGTGATCCTCACATCACAGCCATCCCGTCAGGTTGTCCCAATTTCTGTCACTTCGGGGCCTTTGGATCCGGACAATGATATGTGTACACAACTTGCAGATAAGATCACAAACAATACTATCATAATGATTCAATAATAAGTTCAGATCTGATATCATGGCACTCGGGCCCTAGTGACAAGCATTAAGCACAACAAGTTGCAACAAAGTCAAATAGCACTAATAGAGATACTAGGCACCATGCCCTAACAATATTATTCGATTACATGATAGAACTCATCCAATCCCTACCATTCCCATAGCCTACAGTAGAGGATTACTCACTCATGGATGAGGGAAACATAGATGGTTGATGGAGAGGCATTGTTGATGATGATGGCGATGATCCTCTCCAAATTCCTCGTCCCGGCAGGGTTCCAGAATGGAGTTTCTGGTTCCGAATCGCAGTTTCTGGTGGTGGTGGCGCAGCGGAATTCTTTCTGGAAAAACGTCGAACCACCCCCTCTCGGTTTTTAGGTCAAGAGGCAACTTATAGGCAAAGAGGGAGGCCGAGGGGGTGCCTAGGGCAGCCACACCCCCTCCAGGTGTGGCCTAGGCCCACCCGCGCTGCAGGGGGTGTGGGCCCCTCAGGCCTCCCCTTCGTCTCGTATTCTGGTTTCGTGAGTCTTCTGGTGAAATAAATTTTTTGGCATATTTGTCGGGATTTTTCCTGATAGTTGATTTTCTGCAGAAAAACTAGACACCAAGGTAATTCTGCTAAAAACAGCGTAAGTCCGTGTTAGTTGTATCCAAATCACACAAGTTTAGAGGAGAAACAATAGCAAAAGTGTTCGGGAAAGTAGATACGTTTTGGACGTATCAGGAATTTATGATCGATAGTGGGTTCATGATGACCCATAAGTATAGGGGGTGTATCGCAGTACTTCTGATAAATAGGAGTGTCGATCCCAACGAGGAGCAGAAGGTCTTGACTAGTGGTATGGAGCAGGAAATCTCTATAAATACTTAGAAAATAGATTTTAGGGGTTTTCTGATAAAGCAACAAAACAAAGTGCAAGTAATAAAGACAAAGAACAAACACAACAAGTGTCCCAATCCTTTCTTAGCAAAGGACAAAAGCGAGTGGAAATACTTATAAGGACCACACGTTCTCGAGGACATATGGGAATTCTTTCAAGTGCTTTCGCTTCAAATAGCTAAGTACTCTTCTTTGGTGTTATAAGTGTTGTGTGGGTGAACCTGTGCTAATGTACCGACCTTACTTGGACTAATACATACTTGTGATTAAACCCCCTGCAAGCATCCGCAACTACAGGAAAGTAATTAAGATATAAACCTAACCACAGCCTTAAACTCTGAGATCCTACACTCCCTTATGCAAAGGTGTCCTAACGGGGGTTCAGGTTTCTGTCACTCCGGCAACCCCACAATTAGTAGCCAAATACACAATCCATTCCCTAGGCCCATAAATGGTGAAGAATCATGTAGTCGACGTTCACATGAGACCACTAGAAGAATAGCACCACAACTTAAATACTAAACCATTGAATAATAAATCAACCCAAATCCACTACTAACAACATGACTTCTCCCATGTCCTCAAGAACTAGACGAACTACTCACAATACATCATATGGATCAAGATCAAAGATGATATGGTGATGAATAACAATCTAAACATAAACAATAATCCAATGGTTCTACTCACAAGCATCATGTACAATAGTAATTAACACCGGGAAAATTTCCCCTAAGAACTAATGCAATATCCAACACGATTGTTACACCGGACGGAGTGGTGATGATGGTGCTGGTGGAGATGATGGTGTGGATGATGATGATGATGATGATGCCGATGAATCCTAGCTTGATGACGGTGTTGATGGCGACGATCTCCCCTCTCCGGGAAGGAGTTTCCCTGGCAGAAATCTGTCTCCCAGAGAGATCTTTCTCTCTCGGTGTTTTCTGCCCCGCACAGGCGGTGGAAATCTATTTGTGGTTGCTCCCCTGGTGTTAGGGTTCTGTGAGGAAGATATAGGCGAGAGGGCAGAGTCGGGAGCCGAGCAGGTGGTCCACACCTTCCCTAGGTGCGGCCTAGGGGGGACCTGCGCCTAGGGGGGTGTGGGCCCCCTGTGGCCCTTCTACGCCTCCCCTTCTGGCTTCCTTCGTCTTCCGGGGAAATATAATTTTCCCATATTTTTCTGGTATTTTTTTGATCTTCGCGAAATTGCATCAAAACACCTCTTTTTCCATCAGAATCCAGACTCCGGTAGTCCATCCTCCAATAATCATCCAACATGAAAAAACAGTGGAAAATACAAAAGTAATACTTCATAATAAGACATATATCAATGAATGGAGGCAAATTATGATATAGAATGGTGATGCAAATTGGACGTATCAACTCCCCCAAGCTTACACATTCGTTTGTCCCCAAGCAAAAAATGAGCTCAGTAAACATGTCCACATGTTTATGGAGTGAAGTGTCGATAAAAGAATACGGGCAAGAAGCATCACACTTACCATTACACAACTCATAGAAGAAAGCAACTCACCATTATATAACTTAGCTTGCAACAAGTACAGGAGTCACAATAGAGATGCATAAAGATAAATCATAATTGGAATTGGAAAACTCTAGTTCCTGGTAAGAGAACAACTGGCAAACAGTTTCACAAAAAACTTGTTGTAGAATTTTCATAACAGGAGCACTCTTTGATCAAAAAGGTTTTTTTTCACAATGAAGGCTTTCAAAGTAATACTCAATAGATAAGAGTCTTGTGCAAACAAGGAAGATAAATAACATGATTGAATAAATCACCATATGAATGCTTGAAACACAACAACTCAAATGCTTGCTGGAGAAAGAGAGGAAGTAGGTTTACCGACTCAACTTAGAAATAGAAAAAAGGTCCCTTCATAGAGGGTAGCAGTGATTTCAAGTCATAAAGAGCTTCCAAAATATTATGGTACTTACTAGCTTTGAGCCCTCATTTCCCCTATCATAGGCATCTTGAGATGATTAAGGTTAAAGTGCACAAAGATGGAGTATATGCTTGACGAAATGTAAGTTGCCAGTCTCATGTCCCTTGAGTACGAGGGCCGCTCCTCATGCTACTCAACTTTAGTCACCGGTAAGTTCTTGTCATTGTAAGTACATGCGTATCATAATGAACCGCCAACGGGGTACCCCTTGCACATGGTACAAGAGCTATCCCATAACCAAAATGACAAGGCAAGCAGACAATGAGCATCTCAGCAATCTTTTTAGTTACCATATGCATAGATTTTTATTGAGGATGCTTCATAGATAGCTCATTATGGTGATGCTGCAAGTTTCCACCATGATTGGCATGGCTTAGGCTAGCAGCCCAGGCGTTTCTCTAACACAGGATACAAACTCCATGGACTTACAAGTTTCCTCTTTATTTCACACCGGTGACATCCATAGACAAAAGAGCATGATATCAACTGAGTACGAAGTACAAGTGCAATGTTGAAAGCGTTCCCCGTGACAGCACGGTTCTGCTAATTCCAACGTATGGATGCAAGCATATACAACTTCGACGACACAATGGTTCAAGTCTATTAGAGGCAAGGAAATAAGGTGTGCCATCAAGTTCGTGAGAGATTTACTAACTAGTTTTCACATAACAAAATACTTTTTAATTCAAAAGATAGATGAAGCTTGAGAATTTGCTTGGAATAACAATTGCTAATAGGTAGATATGGTCGACACAAATGGCAAAGGTTTTGGTTCAAAGGGATTGGAAACATGAGAAGTATGTCTTCTCAAAATAGGTTTTTGGCTAGCAAGGCTGGGTAGCAAGCAAAAGAGTTGAAGGAAACAAGAAAACCTACAAGTGATAAATACAAACATGCAATCTTCATTGAAGACACAAAAGATCTTAAATAAAGAAAACTAAGCTTTGAGCCAACAAGAAAGAAAATAAATGATACAAAATACCTGTAAGCTTTTTCTCTTTTCTTTCAAACCTCAAAAAGTGTTGCTACTGACCAGAACTTGGTTTGCCAAAACCAATTTATATTTACTTGATGCTCCCAAAGTGATGCCAATACTGATCAACAAGATCCATCATATAAAAGAGATTGTAAACTAAAATAAGAAGTGCAAAAAGTAAAAGATGAAACTTCTCATTAATATTCCATAAATGCACTCACACCAAGGGATACATAGATAATCAACTAAAGGAGAGAGATACTTCCATATGCAAACCAAACTATAAGATAACTCCTCTACCAAAGATACAAATCCACTAAAAAGGTAAAAGATGAAAGATAATGATGGTGATACTGCGACACTCCCCCAAGCTTGGAACAAGCCAACGGGTTGCCAAACCTGATGACGAATTACTCCTTCGGTGGTGGTGGTGTTCTATTGTCATCATAAAACTTCCAAGGCAAAGGTCCCCATCCAAAAAGGATGTCCTTGTCTCCACGATCCTGAAACTAGCAGCAGAGCTTATGCGATCAAATCTAGCCTCATACTCACAGTTTTGATTTTGTATGTCGTAGAGCTATGCTTGTAATTGGTTGGTGGTTTGACGGAGTGAGAAGATTTCTTCTTGGAGATCAGCCACCTCCTCGCCGTGCTTGACGATGAGTTCTGAACTTATCTTGTGAATAACATCCACTTCGCGTTCCGCCATCTTCTTGTACCTGAAAACCTCCTGCTCCAATGCTTCCATCCTGTCTTCTAGACTTCCTTCTCCTTTGGGGCCTTGAACTTCTTTCATTTGTACCTCCCCATCTTCGAGAATCAACTCCTTGGGATGGATCCTCAACTCATACATGTATGGGTTGAGGACATTCGTAGAGGAATCCTCCATGGGTGATCCAGAGGAAGACATTTTGTAGCTCCAAAACTCAGAATTTGCCTGGCAGAAACAGATCGAAACAAAAATACGACGAGAAATCGATGCAAGAACCTCGGGGGATCTGGGGGGTTATATATTACGAAGTTTCAATGCATAAGGAAGGTTTTGATATGAAAACAAGGCAGAGTCGGAGTTCGGGGTGGTCTCACCCCCTCC
This sequence comes from Avena atlantica, assembly GCA_910589765.1. Classification (NCBI taxonomy): domain Eukaryota; kingdom Viridiplantae; phylum Streptophyta; class Magnoliopsida; order Poales; family Poaceae; genus Avena; species Avena atlantica. Next base: position 343,837,729 of record OU342738.1, on the reverse strand, counting down.
AGGCGTGCCCAACTGGGGCCCGCGCCTAGGGTGGGTTTGGCCACCCCGGCCTCCGGTTCCTCCTCTGTTCCATCTCGTAACTTTCCTTTTGTATTAAAAACACCAAAAATATAAAAAGATCGGGATTCCATGAACCTTTTGTTTTCACCACTTTTACCTATTCAAAGACGAACTCTGCAGTTTCTGTTGTTTGGTTTCTAATAAATTCCTCTGGAGTCACCATTTGAATAACATCAACATCTTCATTATAAGAATCTCCAGAAATATAATGTTTTAGTCTTTGACCATTCACCACTTGTGTTGTGTCATCCTTCAAAGAAGATATCTTGATAGCACCTGAACGATATACTTCCTCAATAACAAAAGGTCCTTCCCATTTTGAGAGTAGTTTCCCTGCAAAAAATCTGAGGCGAGACCTATACAAAAGAACTTTCTCACCAACATGGAACTCCCTTTTGAGAATTATCCTATCATGCCATATTTTTACTTTTTCCTTAAATAGTCTAGCATTTTCATAAGCTTCACTCCTCCACTCATCTAAGGTACTCATGTCAAGCAATCTTTTCTCTCCAGCAAGTTTAAAATCTCTATTCAACTCTTTCACTACCCAATAAGATTTGTGTTCTAATTCTAAAGGAAAGTGACAAGCTTCCCCATAGACCATTTTGTAAGGAGACGTCCCCATAGGATTTTTATAAGAAGTTCTATAAGGCCATAAAGCGTCATTCAACTTCTTAGCCCAATTTTTCCGAGATCTATTAACAGTCTTTTGCAAGATAGATTTAATTTCCCTATTGGAAAGTTCTACTTGCCCACTGGTTTGGGGGTGATAAGATGAAGCAATTCTATGGTTTACATCATACTTAGCGAGAGTTTTTCTAAAACCTCCGTGAATAAAATGAGAACCTCCATCAGTCATGAGATATCTAGGCACACCAAACCTAGGAAAAATAACATCCTTAAGCATTTTCAAAGAGGTCTTACCATTAGCGCTGCTTGTAGGTATGGCTTCTACCCACTTTGTAACATAGTCTACAACAACAAGAATATGAGTATACCCTTTTGGAGGAGGAAAAGGACCCATAAAGTCAAATCCCCAACAATCAAAAGGTTCAATAACAAGATAATAGTTCATAGCATTTCATTGCGTCTAGAAATGTTACCAACTCGTTGACATTTATCACATGATAGGACAAACTTACTTGCATCCTTGAAAAGGGTAGGACAATAAAATCCAGATTGTAAAACCTTTTGTGCAGTCCTATCACTAGCATGATGTCCTCCATAAGCACTGCCGTGACATTTTCTCAATATCTCTTGTTGTTCAAATTCTGGAACACATCTTCGCATAATACCATCTACTCCTTTATATAAATGTGGGTCATCCCAAAAGTAATGCCTTAGATCATAAAATAATTTTCTTCTTTGCTGGGTTGTGAAAGTAGGAGGCAAATACTTGGAAACAATAAAGTTAGCATAATCAACATACCAAGGACTTTCATGTGGACTTACCCTTATTGCAGCCAACTGCTCATTTGGAAAACTATCATTAACGGGCAAAGGGTCAAAAGAAATGTTTTCCAAACGATATAAATTGTCAGCAATAGGATTCTCAGCACCTTTCTTGTCTACAATATGTAGATCAAACTCTTGTAAAAGCAACACCCATCTAATAAGCTTAGGCTTAGCGTCCTTCTTTGTCATAAAGTACTTAAATAGCATCATGATCATATGAATAGTGACCTTTGAATCAACAATGTAGGGTCTAAACTTATCACAAGCAAAGATTACAGCTAAGAACTCCTTTTCAGTAGTAGAATAATTCTTTTGAGAAGCATCTAGAGTCTTACTAGCATAATGAATAACGTTCAACTTCTTGTCAACACGTTGCCCAAGGACAACACCAAAAGCAAAATCACTATCATCACACATAATTTCGAAAGGTAAACTCCAATCGGGTGGTTAAACAATAGGATCAGTACTCAAAGCTTTCTTAAAAGTTTCAAAAGCTTCCTTACAATCATCATCAAAAACAAAAGGTACATCTTTTTGAAGAAGATTAGTAAGGGGATTTGAAATTTTGGAGAAATATTTAATAAACCTCCTATAGAAACCATCATGACCAAGGATACTACGAATACCTTTTATGTCTCTAGGGAAGGGCATCTTCTCAATTGCTTCAATTTTTGCTCTGTCAACTTCAATACCTCTTTCAGATTTTTTGTGTCCAAGAACAATCCCTTCATTAACCATGAAATGACATTTCTCCAAATTAAGAACAAGGTTGGTTTCTTCACATCTCTGCAAAACTTTATCAAGGTTGTGCAAACAGTTATCAAAAAAAGTTCCATAGACGGATAAGTCGTCCATGAAAATCTCCACAATTTCTTCACAAAAACCATGAAAAATAGCAGACATACATCTCTGAAAGGTAGTGGGAGCATTACATAAACCAAAAGGCATACGCCTATAAGCATAAGTACCATAAGGACAAGTGAAAGTGGTTTTCTCTTGGTCTTGCGCTTTCACAACAATTTGAGAAAACCCAGAATAACTATCAAGAAAACAAAAGTGAATCTTTTTGGACAACCGCTCAAGCATTTGATCAATAAAGGGCAAAGGATAATGATCTTTCTTAGTAACTTTATTGATCTTTCTAAAATCAATGCACATTCTATACCCAACCACTACTCTTTGGGGTATAAGCTCATTATCTTCATTAGGCACAACAGTTATCCCCCTTTCTTGGGGACACAATGAACAGGGCTAAGCCATTGGCTATCAGAAATAGGGTAAATAATACCAGCATCAAGGATTTTTAATACCTCATTTCTTACCACATCTTTCATCTTGGGATTTAAACGGCGCTGGTGCTCAACAACTGGTTTTGCATCAGGTTCTATATTAATAGCATGCTGGCATATAGTAGGAGAAATCCCTTTTAAATCATCAAGAGTATAGACCATAGCTCATCGATGTTTCTTCAGTATTTCCAATAACCTCTCTTCTTCCTTTCTTGAAAGTTTAGAACTGATAATAACAAGATATACTTTCTTATCATCAAGATAAACATATTTAAGATCATCAGGTAAAGGTTTTAATTCGAAAAGAGGGTCCCCTTTAGGTGGTAGTGTGGTTCCCAAGTCTTCCACGGGTAGATTATGCTTAAGTTGCTCCGGCTGACGAAGGAAAACCTCGTCAATCTCATTTCTTTCCTTCATGAAGACATCACTTTCATGATATTCCATAAACTGCTGCAAGGCATTGTTAGGAGCAAGAGAAATAGCAGAAATTTGTTCAACCCTGAAATCCTCATTAGGCAGTTCATTTTCATAAGGAGTTTTGGAAAATTTGGAAAAATTAAACTCATAAGACTCTCCATCAAACTTAGTCAAAACTTTTTACTTCCTACAATCTATAATAGCCCCACAAGTATTCAGGAAAGGTCTACCAAAGATAACATGATAGGTTTTACTAGCTTCTTTACCAAGTACTAGAAAATCAGCAGGATATTTAATCTTACCAAAAAAGGACCTCCACATCTCTTACAATGCCAATGGGGCAAACTTGCTCTCTATTAGCAAGGTGAATAACCACATCAATGTCCTCAAGCTCACAAGGACCAATTTCATGCATAACTTCCCTGTAAAGCTCATAAGGAATAGCACTAGAACTAGCACCAATATCACATAAACCATAATATCTATGATTACCAATTCTAATAGAAAACATAGGGACACTAGCTTTTCTAGTCTTTTTAGGATGAGAAACAATATTAGTAGCGTCTTCACAGAAGACAATGTGTTCATCCTCTATATTTCTAGTGACAAGATCTTTCACAATAGCTACCACAGGCTCAATATCAATAAGCTCATCTGGCTCCACAGTTTTCTTTGCGCTTTTGCTAACCACATTAGCTATAATGGAATGTTCCCTTACCTTAGCAGGAAAATGGATTTTCTCAACATAAGGTTCAAGCAAAATGGGATCAACAGTACAAACCTCTATGCTAGCAGGAACATGGGTAACAATGTCTTTATAAGGAGCATGGTACTTGTCCCACTCTTTCTTTGGAATTTCAATATAAGAGGCAAAGACATTAAAACATTTTACAAGAACTTGAGGATCAAGATCATACTCAGTACTAATATCACGGAAGTCATCAGTTCCCATAAAAGATTTTATGCATTTATAATCATAGTTTATACCTGACTTTCTTCCTTTGTCATTCTCCCAAGCTTCAGTGTTCTCTTGAATACGGTCTAGGAGATCCCGTTTAGCTTCTTCCTTCATACGTGTGAATGATCCAGGATAAGAAGTATCTAGTAAATCTTTATCATGAAGAGAAAGACTAGCATAAAAGTTATTGATAATAATATTGTCAGGGAGTTCATGAATAGGACATTTAAGCATTAATAACTTCAATCTCCCTCAAGCTTGAGCTGTACTCTCTCCATCACGAGGCCAAAAGTTATATATCAGATTTCTATCCTTATGAATATCTTTGGGAGGATAGAATTTAGAATAAAAGAGAGATGCCAATTCCTCCCAATCCATGGATTGTCCATTCTTCAGCAACTTATACCATTCTTCAGCTCTCCCTTTCAAGGATATAGAGAGTAACTTCTTCTTCACCTGTTCAGTTGTGATACCTACACACTTAAACAACCCGCATAATTCATGGATAAAAAGCAAATGATCACCAGGATGAACAGTTCCATCCCCAAAATAATAATTATCCATAACACGATCAACAATACTTGTAGGTATCTTAAAAGTATCTATCTCAACAGGTGGAGGTTCATCTACTACCCTAACAGTGGTAGTAGTTTTCCCAAACAGAAAACCAAGTGGGTTATCCATATTGGAAACAATAACAAACAGAAAAAAAAAGAAATACTCACAGTAGAAGTTTCCCTTACCAGTTTCACTCTTCAATAGCACTTCACTCCCCGGCAACGGCGCCAAAAAATAGTCTTGATGACCCACAAGTATAGGGGGTGTATCGCAGTACTTTCGATAAATAGGAGTGTCGCTCCCAATGAGGAGAAGAAGGTGTTGACTAGTGGTATGGAGCAAGAAATCTCTGTAAATACTTAGAAAACGGATTTTAGGGGTTTTCTGATAAAGCAACAAAACAAAGTGCAAGGAATAAAGACAAAGAACAAACGCAGCAAGTGGCCCAATCCTTTCTTAGCAAAGGACAAGCCGGTGGAAATACTTATAAGGACCAAACATTCTCGAGGACATATGGGAATTCTGTCAAGTGCTTTCGCTTCAAATAGCTAAGTACTCTTCTTTGGTGTTGTAAGTGTTGTGTGGGTGAACCTGTGCTAATATACCGACGATACTTGGACTAATACATACTTGTGATTAAACCCCCTGCAAGAATCCGCAACTACAAGAAAGTAATTAAGATATAAACCTAAATACAACCTTAAACTCTGAGATCCTACGCTCCCTTATGCAAAGGTGTCCTAACGGGGGTTCAGGTTTCTGTCACTCCGGCAACCCCACAATTAGTATCCAAATACACAATGCATTCCCCTAGGCCCATAAATGGTGAAGTATCATGTAGTCGACGTTCACAAGACACCACTAGAAGAATAGCACCACAACTTAAATACAAAACCAATGAATAATAACTCAACACAAATCCACTACTAACAACATGACTTGTCCCATGTCCTCAAGAACTAGACGAACTACTCACAATACATCATATGGATCAAGATCAAAGATGATATGGTGATGAATAACAATCTAAACATAAACAATAATCCAATGGTTCCACTCAAAAGCATTAACTACAATAGTAATTAACACCGGGAAAGTTTCCCCTAAGAACTAATGCAAGATCCAACACGATTGTTACAGCAGGACAGAGTGGTGATGATGGTGCTGGTGGAGATGATGGTGTGGATGATGATGATCCCGATGAAGCCTAGCTTGATGACGGTGTTGATGGAGACGATCTCCCCTCTCCGGGAAGGAGTTTCCCCGGCAGAAATCTGTCTGCCGGAGAGATCTTTCTCTCTCGGTGTTTTCCGCCCTGCAGAGGCGGCGGAAATATATCTGTGGTTGCTCCCCTGGTGTTAGGGTTCCATGAGGAATATTTATGCGAGAGGGCGGAGTCGGGAGCCGAGCAGGTGGGCCACACCTTCCCTAGGCGCGGCCTAGGGAGGACCCGCGCCTAGGGGGATTGTGGTCCCCCTGTGGCCCTTATATGCCTCCCGTTCTGGCTTCCTTCGTCTTCCGGGAAAATATAATTTTCCCATATTTTTCTGGTATTTTTCTGATCTTCGCGAAATTGCATCAAAACACCTCTTTTTCCGTCAGAATCCAGACTCCGGCAGTCCATCCTCCAAGAATCATCCAACATGCAAAAACAGTGGAAAAGACATAAGTAATACCTCATAATATGTAACATCCCCAAAATCATAGTTTCAAAACTCATTCATATCATCTTTGCATCATTCATCCATTTAGGGTTTTTCTCAAAAATCATTTAGAGACAGAAGTTTGAGCTATATTTCATGTGGGCAATTTATCCCAAATGGCCATCACCCTTTGAAATTTGAATGTTTAGGTACTTGTTTGCTTGCCTCCATTGATGGAAATATTAGGTGAAACTTTTAACCCAAGATTCCAAATTTAGAAATAGTTTTAAAATCCTTTTTCAAATATTTGCAAACTAGAGCAAATCTCTGTTTACTTTGAAACCCAAGCTTGACCAAGCCTTGCAAGGTAACCACTTAGTTAAAATGACTGTTTTTGAACCCACAAAACCCTGCAAAAATTTCCAAAGCAGTTTGGATTCAAAAGGATTTGAATTCATATCAAATTCATACCAGAAAATGAATTTAGAAAAAGAAAAGGACCCCTCAATGGAAAAAGGCCGCGCGGCCAGAATCTGGCCCAGCAGCAAATCGAGCCCAGCAAGCCCACCCGGGATCTTCTTATTCTTCTCTCACGCGCAAGCGCACGTGCTGAGCCGCTGACAGGCAGACCCCACCTACACTCCGCGCACCTCGCTGACAAGTGGGCCTTCTCCACGTCAGCGTCGTCTCCACCCGCACGACCCGTTCATCCCCAAATCAACGCGGGCGTTTCTGTGTTTAATTCGCGGCGTCAATTCGATTTATTGGCCGAGTAATTCTCGCTCGTGACCAGGCTATAAGAACCCCCTCTGTTCCCTCTCTCTTCTCCCTCAAACCCCGAACCCAGAGCGCCACCAGGCTGCGAGCATTACCCTCTGTAACCCCGCCGTCTCCGGCGACTGCGCCGGCAAATTCCGGTGAGTTCTGAGCTTCCCTCTGCCTCTCGTTCTTGCAAACTAGTTCAGTGAGCCTCTGCGCTTCTTTTAACACATTTCGTTTACCCTCGCATGAACCGTAGCTCCGGCAGCATCGTCGACTGGCCGCCACCGTCTTCTGTACGAACTCCGGCGAGCTCTTGTGGTAAGCCCCGACCGCCCCGCGTCTTCTAGTTCAGGCACACGACTCTGCCTTGACTCTGTGAATCTAACCGTGTCCTCGTCTTGCCTTGGGGTGGTTCACAGCGACGTCCACGACGACCACCCGACACACCGACGTCGTCCTCTACTCCGGCGAGCAATCGCAACCGTGCCCGAGCGCCCCTTGACCAACCGCGAGTACGACGAGCTTCGCCGTGACCCCCTGAGCCCGGTGAGCTACTCCTCGTTCTCACTTACCCCCTGTAGTGCCGCCTCCGTCGTCGATCGATAGTTCCGCCGCCGGTAGCCACCGCTCCGCCGCCAGTTCTTGGCCAGGACAATAGCAGTCGTTAGATCTGTATCGTAGCGCTAGGATAGATCCACTTAACCCCGAAGCGGTACGCGATCTGAGCCACCAGATTTCATTTAGATCCTACGGCTGTGGAGCTCGATCCAGTGCGAAACTGTATGGGCGAATAAGAACATGACGCGTGGCTAGGTTAGATCTGAAAATAGATTTAAAACCAGAAATTTGATCCAAATTCAAATGCTCATAACTTTTGATTGCCACGTTAGATTTTTGCAAACTTTATACCGTTGGATTCAGTGAAACAAGACCTTTCTGAATATCCAATTTATTTAGCATATAGTAACAGTTAAAATGATTTTATTTGTAGAACAAGTTTAAGGCTATTTTTTAGATATAGATTTATTTTGGTAAATTATATTGGGGCCAAATAAGTTTAGTTGGCCAACTTGTGACTTGTTAAGTTTCTGTAGACATGAGCATACTTGGTAGAATTTTCAAAAAACACCACTTAGTAAATTCTTGCATGCATGCATTCACATTATTTTTGGTTGTATATAATTGTGTGTAATTGTATGCTTTAATTTCTTGTGTAGATTTTGCTAGTGATTGTGATTGTGAAGAGTGCTACTCTCCCCACTACCAAGGCAAGTGATATTTTCATGAATATTTATATCCTATGTTTTGTACTAGCATTAGATATTTTGCTAAAGTATTGCATGATATTTTGCCTAGTGCTAAGATGGGAAATCCTAAGTAGAGTAGAATAGTAGAATTGCTAGGGAATTCTCCTAAGTTAAGTTATCATAATCTGCTTAGTCTAGCTACTTAGCAAACAAGGGTGGTGAACATCTATATGGTTTATGATAAAAATATTCTAAGTCAAGAGACTTATGTTTTCTTAATAAAACAACTAAGTAAAATGAACCTCCTGGGTGGAATGGAATGATTGGGTTATGTTGAGTGGTTACACAAGGCCATGGACTTGGGTTGTGTATCTCACTTGTGGTATGCCACCCAGGCACAAAGGGATTTGGAGGCCAAGTGTTGAGAAAGCTTACAGTGCAACCACTTGGCAATATGGGCTCTGCCATGATCATATAGGTTGCTAGAACTTAGTCACTTGGACAGTTGGTGGTAGTTGGGTTGATAGGTTGGAGCGCGTCCATTTTGACTAAGGAAAGGCTTCTGAAAGGTCCTGTCTTGGGAAACCAAGTTAGGTGGGGAAAGTGCACAACCTCTGCAGATGGAAAACCTAAGTACTTAGCCTAGTCCAAGGAAATGGACACTTTTGAGCATCAAGACATGGAAGCTACAAGAATCTCATCACTCCAACTTCTAAGTAAAAATTTGTGGATGAACAAGGGTGGAGGACCTCAATGTCTATTGGTGGTTCCTTGGGAATGTTTTTGACAAAGAAGAACTTTGTGTTTTCAACTAATAGGAAAAACCTATTTTCAAGCAAAGCAAGCCAAGCTACACTTAGCCAAAATGCATATAGTAATATAGTCCACTTAAAATATACTAAGGTATCACTTACCAATACTATTCCAAAGTATTGACCCTCTGTGGCTGTAACTTGTGATGTTGCAGGTTACTCCGATGATGAATAGGAGTCATGAGTCTACACTCAACATGCTTGCCTGTGGCACATGAAGATGAAGACTTATGTTTATTTACTTATTCCATATACTCTTGTATTAGGCCTTTGGCCCTGAGTTGTAAAAGACTATGTTTTAATCTCTGGAATGAATGTAATAAACGACCTTTGTATCTGTGTACTTCATCTTAAACTGTGGATGCTAGCATTGATCCAGGGACTAGCATTGCAATCACAGGGAGACATATATCAATGAATAGAGGCAAATTATGATATATAATGGTGATGCAAATTGGACGTATCAGTTCATGCCTCTATTTAATCTAAGGGAAGTGACAGAAATCTCTAAGGTTGTAGATGTGCTGTTGCCACTAGGGAGAAAACAACGGTCTCTTATTCATGGAACAAGTGGATTGTTTACCTTACACACTTTGCTTAAAGCAGTTGTCTGTTGCTTACAACTTAATACCGGAGGGGGTTCGGATGATAACCCAAAGGTGGACTTCTAGTCATAGATGTAGTTGGATGGTGGTCTATGTATCTTTTTGTATTGCCCAATCGAATCTCATAGGATCATGATGTCTAGTATTGCATTGTTATGCCTTGCTCAGTCCTGTCAATTGCCCTGCTGTAATTTGTTTACCCAGCATGCCATGTTTGTTTATCTAAGGAGATTACCTCTAGTGAACTATGGACCCCGGTCTAATCTTTACCATTGATACATCTTCCACTTTTACTTGTTGCAAACCACCATTACCTTCCACACCATACAGTTAATCCTTTTTTATAGCAAACCAGTGAGATTGACAACCTCGTTGTTCATTGGGGAAAAGTCTTGAGTTTGTGTTGTGCAGGTCTCCAAGTTGCTAGCAACACCTTTGAGTCGTTTCCTTCGTCCTACTGGTTTGATAACCTCAGTTTCTTACTGAGGGAAAACTTGTTGCTTTGCTCATCACACCTTGCTCTTGGGGTCTCCCAACGAGGCGTTGACAACACGCCATCAATTCCCCACTCATCTACTATTGAGGTACACTCTCTCCACTTTGATGAAGGTGATATTCCCTATGGTAAACCTCCTGATCAATGCTTAGAGGAACTTGACACGTTTATTGTTAAACAAGGTAATTTTAATAAACAAGCTCAAAGTCATTTATTGGAAAACTCTATAGCTATTAATGAGTTGAAAGATATTGTGGAAATAACTACTAATGATATTAAAATTCTTTGTAAACACTTTCAAATGGTTCAAATCCAAATTGATCAACTTGCTAAGGTACAAAAATATATGCTAGTTAATGCCTCAGGAGATAAACATGCTTATGGAATTAGAACTAGGAGTGGTATAGCCAATCAAGATGCTTTATATCCTGAAGGACACCCTAAAAGAATTGAGCAGGATTCTCAACAAGGTGAAAGTAGTGGTAGTCCTCATAAGAGAAAGAAAAAGAAACATAAAATAGTTGAGGAACCACTTGAACCTGCTGTGGATCATAATAGTATATCTGTCTCTGATGCTGAAACTGAAAGTGGTGATAAAAATGATGCTCCTGACAAGAAGGAAGTTGAGGAAGAACCTAAGAAGCACACTAAGAACACTAGGTACACCAAGGAAGATTTTATTGCTAATAAACATGGTAGTGAGAGAGAACCTTGGGTGCAGAAACCTATGCCTTTTCCAAATAAGAAACACAAGTCAAAAGAGGAAGAACACTACAACAAGTTTTGTGAGTGGATGAAACCTTTATTTCTGCAAATTCCTTTGACTGATGCTATTAAGTTGCCTCCTTATTCAAATTGTTTCTAATAAAAGGAAAATTCCTAATGAGGAAATTTCTACTTTGCTTGCTAATTATTCCTTCAATGGTAAGGTTCTAAATAAACTTGGTGATCCAGGTATTCCAACTATTCCTTGATCTATTAAGAATAATTATGTTAGAACTGCTTTATGTGATTTGGGAGCTAGAGTTAGTGTTATGCCTTTTTCTCTCTACAAGAGACTCCAGCTAGAAAAGTTGATACCAACTGATATATATTTGCAAATGGCTGATGTAAGATCCCACCTTTATAAAGGTAAAGATCCCTGTGATTGCAGTGCTAGTCCCTGGATCAATGCTAGCATTCACAGTTTAAGATGAAGTACACAGAAACAAAGGTCATTATTACATGTCATTCCAGAGACAACATAGTCTTTTACAACTCCGTGGCCACATGCCTAATACAAGAGTTCAGTATAAAAATATAAGTAAGTGTTCATCTTCATGTGCCACAGGCAAGCATGTTGACTATAGACTCATAACCCCTAATCATCATCAGAGTAACCTGCAACATCACAAGTTATAGCCATAGTGGGTCAATACATTGGAATAGTATTGGCAAGTGATACCTTAGTAGAATATTAGCATCTAGATACTACATGAATATGGATAAGTGTAGCTTAGGCTTGCTTTGCTCAAAATAGGTTTTACCTATCATTTGAAAACACTAAGTTTTTCTTTGACAAAACATTCCCAAGGAACCACCAATAGAAATTGGTGAACCTTCACCCTTGCTCAACCATAAGTTTTAACTTAGAAAATTGGGATGAGGAGATTCTTGATAGCTTCCATGTATTGATGCTCAAGTTGTCCAATACCAGGGACATGGCTAAGTACTTAGATTCTTCCATCTGTAGAGGTCGTGCACTTTCCCCACAAGACTTGATTTTCACCAAGACAGGACCTTTCAGAAGCCTTCCCTTAGACCAAATGGACGCGCTCCAAACCTATCATCCCACTACCACCAACTGTCCAAATGGCTAAGTTATTGCAACCTATGTGATATAGGCAGAGCCCATAATGCCATATGGCTGCACTAGAAGCTTCTTAACATTTGGCATCTCAAATCCCTTTGTTCCTGGGTAGCTTTCCACAAGTGAGATATAGAAGGTAAACCATAGAAATGGGCCTTGTGTAACCACTCAACACAAACTATTCTTTCCGTTCCACCCAGGGGTTTCATTCACTTAGTAGTTTTATTAAGCAAAAACATAAGTCAGTGACTTAGAAATATTTCTCATAGCATGAATATATAGTCCACCCTTGGTTGCTACTAGCTAGGCTAAGCATGAGAATATCATGTATCTTACTTAGAGGAAATTCTAACATTTCTACAACTACTAGGATTTCCCAAGCATAGCATATAGATACTTAGCAAAATAATCATGCAAATCCTATACAAAATATTTCTAATGCATAGGTGAAATTATAGGGATAAAAACATGAAGCACCACTTGCCTTGGTAGTTTGGGGAGTAGCAAAAATCTTCACAACCACAATCACTATTAGCACCAAAATCTACACATAAAATAATGGCACCAAATTCACATATCAAAAATATACAAGCAGAAAAATATATGAATGCATGCAAATCCCATGTGATGATTTTTCTACACCAAACAAGACAAGTATACAGTACTGAAACAAAAAAAGACCAAGATACTCAAAATAAACTTTATTTGATCTTTAAATCATTTTTCAAATAATTTCTATACTCAAACTAAGCCTATAAATTTCTCTACAAAAATAACCAATTTTACAGAAGCAAAACCTTAAACAGATTGCATAAACAGATAGCATTCTTTCTCCTGATTCCAATGATATAAAATTTGTAAAATTTGAACGTGTAGATCAAAAGTTATGAATTTTACAAGTTTTAACAACTAATAGATCAAATTTCTGTTTTAAATCTAGACTCAGGCCACGTGGTTGTTTCCTATTCACCGGTACCATTTCGCGTGGATCGACAGATGCTAGCCGTCAGATCTAAAGTACATCGCACGGTATAGAATCGAACTTACCCCTTCGTCTAGTGGATCTATCATAGCCGATCGATCTAAATCCTACGGTTCCTAGCAACTGGTCAAAGACGGGCGGCGCTAGCGGCGGCAAGTGGCGGCGGCGTGCTCTGTCAGAGAGGTTGCCGGCGATTTAGATCGCGCGGGGAGGAGCGGAGATGCTTACCGTGTTCGTGAGACTGCAGTGAAGCTCAAGGTGGGGTCAGATACTCGGGGGGGCGCACGAACTCGGCTGCTATTGCTCGTCGGAGTGAAGCCTGTCGTCGGGCATGATTGTTCGTCGATGTTGCCGACGTTGTAGATCATGCTAGAGCGAAAAAAGCGGTGCGTTAGATGCGCACTAGTCCGGCGAATACGTGAGCAAAAAAAAGAGAGACGGGGGCGGTCAGTAACTACCAGGGGACGTCACCGGAGTCGAGATAGACGGCGGTGCTTGCTTGACGTTGAGGTTTCCAACGATGGAGAGCGCGCGCGGTCGAGTGGGTGATACTGGCAGGTGCAGAGGGAAATGGGGAACTCACTCGCGGTGTCTGGAAGGCAAGGGGAGACGGTGGTTGGCCGGAATTGCTTGTGAAGCTCACCGGAGCAGAGGGTGATCAAGCGCAAAATTAAGGCAGTCTGGTGGCGGAGGATGTGCGGCGTCTAGGGGGAAAGGTAAAGGAGACGCAGGCGTTTTATCGAGCGTGATTGCAGTGGAAAATTACTCGCGGATTTAAGTCGAATTAACCCGTGTAAATCAAGCAGTAACGGGAGAGAGGGGAGGGAGGAACTGGTCGTGGCGGGTTGATGAGACAACTGACGGGTGGGGCTGCTTCGTCAGCGTGAGCGAGAGAGAAAGAGTGGGGCCCAATTGTCAGCGACGACGCGGGTCGGCAACGTGGTACGAAACTTTTTCTGCGGGGTGGATGGTTGTTGGGCTGGATGGGCTAACTGGGCTAGATTAGTCTGTCTGTTTTATTTTTTCTCCCTTTTTCTTTTCTTTTTCTGATTTGATTTTTCTGCTTTGAATTCAAATGCACAAACAAATCTGTTGCAAAAGAAATTTTCTCCAAAATTTTATTTATTGTTTCTTGCATCCTGGGGTGTGTAAAACATCCAAACACACTCAAATTCAATATGGGTTTGAAAATGAAAATCAAACCATGTCTTAATTAAATGTTTATAATTAGTATATGAATGGTTTATAATTCATAATTTGTTTTTGAAAACTTTGACCAAACCTTAGAACCAACACTCAAGCTCAAGCTCAAAAACCTTAATGACTAAAATAAGTATTTTTCTTATTAGAAGGTAGTAATATGGACATTGCCTTGCTTACATAAAATAATAAGCATTCAAATGCTTCTGTTTTTGTAATGTCTTTGAAAATGAACCCTAAATGATTATGAATGCATGGATGATATGCAAAGTTTGAAAACATGATTTTTAGGGATCTTACAAATATAACCCCCTTAAGATGAATCTCGCCCTCGAGATTCGGATTGGCTAGCAAATAGGTGAGGATGGTCTTTCCGAAGGTCGTCTTCTATTTCCCATGTTGCTTCTTCTTCGGAATGATGGTTCCATTGAACTTTGCAGAATTTGATAGTCTTAGTCCGAGTAACTCTTTCTGCAGTCTCAAGAATCTTGATAGGTTTTTCCTCATAAGTGGGATCACTTTCCAATTGAACCTCCTCCAAAGGTATAGTATCCTTCAAAGAAGTCTCTTCCATCTCTGGATGGCATTTCTTTAGCTGACTCACATGAAACACATTGTGAACTGCAGACAATGATTCTAGCAACTCAAATTCATAAGCTACTTCTCCTTTACGACTCAGAACCTTGAATGGTCCGACATATCTTGGGGCCAATTTTCCTGTGACTCCAAATCTCTTCACTCCACGAAGTGGTGACACTCTAAGATAAGCTCTATCACCCACTTCATAGGTGACTTCTCTATGCTTAGGATCTGCGTAGCTCTTTTGTCGGGACTGTGCTATATTCAATCTGTCCTTAACTAGCTTGACCTTCTCTTCAGCCTCCTTGATTAGTTCTGGTCCGAACAAGTTTCTTTCTCCTACACCATTCCACAGTAATGGGGTAGTACACTTTCTCCCATAGAGAAACTCAAACGGTGCCATCTCAATACTTGCTTGATAGCTGTTGTTGTAAGAGAATTCCGCGTAAGGCAGACTTTCGTCCCAACTGGCTCCTTAGTCTAGGGCACATGCCCTTAACATATCTTCTAGAATCTGGTTGGTCCTTTCTGTCTGTCCATCAGTCTGAGGATCAAAAGCAGTGCTGAATTCCAATCTTGTTCCCAATGACTCATGTAGTTGCCTCCAAAAATGAGAAGTGAAATTGTGTTCCCCTATCAGACACAATACTCTTGGGTACTCCATGCAGACATACAATCCTAGTCATATAGATCTTGGCTAACTTAGCACTTGTATAGGTTGTCTTCACGGGTTGAAATGAGCCACTTTAGTGAGACGATCCACTACTACCCAAATAGAATCATATCCTGACCTGGTTCTTGGCAATCCAGTGATGAAATCCATGCCAATCTTGTCCCACTTCCAATCAGGAATAGGTAGTGGTTGTAGCAATCCTGCTGGTTTCTGATGTTCCGCTTTCACCCTACTACACACATCACACAAAGCAATATGTTCGGCAATGTCTTTCTTGAGATTATTCCACCAAAATATTTCCTTCATATCCATGTACATTTTGGTGTTGCCCGGATGAATGGAATATGGTGAGTTGTGTGCTTCTTGTAAAATCAGTTTCCGAAGCTTCGGATCTTGCGGAATGCAGATACGTTTTACATACCATAAAGTACCATGTTCGTCTTCATGGAATCCTTTGTCTTTTCCCTTGCCAATCTTTTCCTTAATCTCTTGAATTTCCTTGTCCGTCTTTTGGGATTCCTTGATCTTGTCCAACAGAGTGGGTTGAACATCCAATGACATGAGATGTCCTTCAGGCACAATCTCCAATCTGAGGTCTCTAAATTGGGCACACGGATCATCTGGCAACTCTCCCTTAGTAAGGCCGTTCACAAATACCTTTCGGCTTAGAGCATCTGCTACAACATTTGCTTTACCGAGGTGGTATTGCAAACTCAAGTCATAGTCTTTGATGAGTTCTAGCCATATTGTTTGTCTCATGTTGATCTCTTTCTGAGTGAATATATACTTCAAACTTTTTTGATCTGTGAACACTTCACATCGTTTTCCCAGAAGATAATGTCTCCATGTTTTGAGTGCATGGACAACAGAGGCTAACTGCAAATCATGAGTAGGGTAATTTACCTCATGAGTTTTGAGTTGTCTCGAGGCATAAGCCACAACCTTCCCTTCTTGCATTAGAACTGCACCTAATCCATGATGAGATGCATCACAATACACTTGGAAATCTTTCTCCAAATCTGGCAGACATAAGACTGGTGCTGTCACTAGTCTCTTCTTCAATTCTTGGAAACTGAGTTCACATCCTTCAGACCAAGCAAACTTCTTGTCTTTCTTTAGTAACTCCGTCATTGGTTTAGCTACCTTGGCGAAATTCTCAATGAATCTTCTGTAGTATCCTGCCAAGCCAAGGAAACTACGAACCTCTTTTACTGTCTTAGAAGATTCCCATTCAGTTACAGCTGACACTTTTGCGGGATCAACTGCTACACCATCTCCTGACACAACGTGTCCAAGAAATCCAACTTCATTTAACCAAAATTCACACTTGCTGAATTTGGCATACAGCTTATGCTCTCTAAGCTTCTCAAGTATCAACCGCAAATGTCCTTCATGCTCTTCTTTGCTCTTGGAGTAGATCAGAATGTCATCGATGAAAACGACAACAAACTTGTCAAGGAAATCCATGAACACCTTGTTCATCATATTCATGAAGTAAGCTGGTGCATTAGTCAAACCAAATGGCATCACGGTGTACTCATACAATCCATACCTAGTGGTGAAAGCTGTCTTAGGTATGTCTTGTTCTCTTCTTGAGCTGGAAATAACCTGACCAGAGATCAATCTTTGAGAACACACAGGCTCCTTCTAACTGATCAAACAAGTCATTGATTCTAGGCAAAGGGTATTTGTTCTTGATAGTCACCTCATTGAGTGAACGATAATCTATAAATAACCTTTGACTTATATCCTTCTTTCCACAAACAAAACTGGTGCTCCCCAAGATGAAGAACTTGGTTGAATAAATCCTTTCTGCAATTGTTCTCCAAGTTGTTTCTTGAGTTCTTTCAACTCATCCACTGACATCTTGTAAGGTCTCTTTGCTATTGGTCCTGATCCTAGTAGCAAGTCAATCAGAAATTCCACATCTCTGTCTGGTGGCATTCCTGTCAATTCTTCCGGGAACACATCTGGATATTCACTCACAATT
Source organism: Avena atlantica (assembly GCA_910589765.1). Classification (NCBI taxonomy): domain Eukaryota; kingdom Viridiplantae; phylum Streptophyta; class Magnoliopsida; order Poales; family Poaceae; genus Avena; species Avena atlantica. The sequence goes on along the minus strand of OU342738.1, from coordinate 343,820,154 downwards.
GGCACACTGTCAATGATAACCCCCTTAAGAGAATTTAGCTTACTCCCTTTAGACTCAAAGTTAGACTTGAATCTAATCCGTTTCATTTCTGGGGTTGTGAGTGCGACATTACGATTGGCACAATCTAGTACTCCTTCATACTTGGTCATCCAATCCATTCCCAAAATTACATCCAATCCTTGGGAATCTAAGATTATCAGACTTACTGGAAACTTATGCTTTCCAAATTCTATCTCTAGATCACGACATCCAAACTCACTATCATATCTCCACCGGGAGAACTTACTTTTATTGGACACCCAATGTTTTTAGTTGGAAACCCATTTCTATCAACAAATTCTTTTGATATGAATGAATGTGATGCATCGGTATCAAAAATAACAAGTGCTAGAATAGAGTTGAGTTTGAACTTACCAGCCACAGCATCGGACTCCTCATAAATCTCTTCCACATTGACGTGGTTCACTTGTCCCTTCTGAAAAGGGTTGGGCTTGTTGGGTCCTTCAACTTTCTTTTCTGGGCATTCATTTGCATAATGCCCCATCTTCTTGCACTTGAAGCATTCAACCTGACTGAGATCCTTCTTGATAGGCTGGCTTCCACTTCCACTTCCACTTCCATTGTGGTGGTTCTTGTATCCACCCTTGTGATTTTTGTACTTGTCATTGTCATGACTACGATGATGCTTGTTGTCATGATGACGGTTGTGGTTGTGGTGGCTGTTGTACTTTCCATGCTTGTGGGATCCAGAACTCCCACTATCATCATAATGGGAACGCTTGTGAGACGATCCCGAGCTGTGCTTGTCAGAGTTGTGTTTCCTCTTTCTGCTTTCAACCTGTTTCATCTTGCTCTCCAAGATGGCAGCCTTGTCACAAAGGTATTGGTAGGTGGGGACATAGGACACAGATAACTTGATGGGGATACGCCTACTGGGGTATACTCAGCAGGACGTTTCCGACTGGCTCGAGGGCTGGCGAGTGGGCCTGCAGAACGGCGAGTGGATCAAAGCCCAGCAAGGTACCAAGCGACTGGAAGCTGGAGGCCCAGGCGAGTAGATAGGCCCAGTCGGACTAGGTTAAACGATTACCGAAGCTGTAACCGAATCGGTTGAGATATGTAAACCCTAGGGGAGGTGAGCCTATATAAACCTCCCTATGGGGTGAGTAGAGACACGTTCCATCATACACCCAAGCGACTCGCCGCCTAGCCGCCGAGCTCGCCCATTGTAAACGCCTCCATAATACAATCTAGCAGGAGTAGGTCTTTACCCTCCGGGGGGCCGAACCTGGGTAAAACCCTGTGTCTTTGCCCTCATCTCGCACCGCAGATGGCTGGCCGCCCTTGCCCCTCGTTCTACTACTCGCTGCCGATTGCAGCATCTGCCGTGACCATTCCCACGACAGTGGCGCCCACCGTGGGGCCTGGCCGGTCTGGCCGGTGTTCTGCGGCGAGATCCAATCTGCCCATCAACGAGACGGTCGCCACCGGCCGCATGATAGCGATCGGCGAGATGCTCCAGATCTTGCCGAGTAGCTACGTCCCGGCGGCGCGACCCGTCACGCACAGCGTAATCCTGCCAATCGGCACGATCAGCCTCTTCGTCGGCCTCACCGACGTCATCGTCTCGGAGGACTCGGCTCGCATCCGCGAGTCGCCGCCACGCGATCGGCTCTCCGAGAGCCAGGTTCGCACGATCCACCGCCTCGCCTCCGAGTACAACTCGGCCCACAGCAACGTGGCCGGGAACTCAGCGGCCGCAGAAGATGCGGCCCTCACCGATGACGCCGACTCGGCGACCCCGGCGTCACTCGCCGGATCCATCACCGCGGCCTCATCCGCGGGCTCCATCGCCCAGGTCTCCAACGCGAGAGACTTCGAGGACCCCTCCATCCTCGGGATCTTCGAATTCGACTCCGGGTCGGAGAACTCCGCCGACCTCCGCGACGGTGCCAGTCGCCACGCCGCGGCTTACATGGCCACCGGCACCGATCCACCGGAGGATCCTTTCTCCACCCCAATCCCTCCTAACGCCACGGCAACGGAGGTCGAGGAACTCCGCTTGAAACTGGCGGAGGCGGTACGCAAAGAGCAGGCCGAGCGCGAAAAATTTCGCCTCGAGCAGGTGACGGCGCAGGAGCTGTCACGCTACCACCAGCAGCGGATCAGGTCACGCTTGAACCCCACCGTTTAAGGGCGTGCCCTGAACTTCGACGACGAAAACGACCCGGCCCGCATAGCCGAGCGCGCGATCTGCGAGAACGCGCCACCAGGAGGAAGCGCCCGGCCCCCGCCAGGATCAACGGCGATGGGTGCCCCACCACCACCCAACCGCACCCCTCCCAGGGACCAACCGCGGATAGTTGTCTCCTCACGGGAGCGAGACGCAAACGGCCTCCCACTGTTCTCCACCCCAATGGACAACCTCGTGGCAGGCCGAGCAGCAGCCGATAGCATCACGGCCACTGGCGACGGCGCCTTACAGATCCAGTACGTCAAGGCCCTGCTTGCGAAGGCCGTGGAGCAGCAAAAAGCGGGCGCCGACTCGCAAGGTCGAGTATACTCGCGTTCCTCGGGAAGCAGAGCGGCCTCAAGCGGCCGCCCAGCGGCGGCAAACACCCTCAATTGCCCGCCACCAGAGCCACTGCAGCTCCAACACCGACCTGCGAACGCGGCACTCTCCACCAACGATCCCAGGCCGGCGACCAACTTCGTCACCGCTAACGGACAACCCATCGACGCCCGCACTCACATCATCAACAACCAAAACTGGCGCGCACGCCAGCCCGACGACTTGCGGCACACCCTAACTAATCGCCGCGATGGCGAGCCTATGGGGTCGCTCAGTCGACTTGGGCCTAAGTGCTTCGGACCAATGATCCGAGGCGAGAAGTACCCGCCAAACTTCAAGGCGCCAAAGGAGATAGAAAAATACGACTCCTCGTACGACCCCGCAGTCTGGCTCGACACATACCTCATGGCAATGGGGATCGCGGGTCACACTGACCTACTCGCCGCCCGTTACCTCCCACTGATGATGGAGGGGACGTGCATGCAGTGGATCAACACGCTCCCCCAGGACAGTATCGACTCCTGGGAGGAAATGCGCGACGCCTTCGTCAGGCACTTCGAGTGCTCCTACACCCGCGCCACCACCATCGAGGACCTGGAACGATGCGTCTAGGGACCCCGCGAGTCGACCCGCAACTGGGTCCAACGGTGGAAAGAGCTCTGGTACAACGCGGTCGGCATCCACCCGGACACCGCGATCCATTGCTTCAAGACCTCGTGCCGCTACGAGCCTCTAGTCGCCAAGCTCAAGCGACACTCCCGCACACTCGACAACATCCCCGACCTCCTCGAGATCGCCAAACGGTACGCCGAGGAGGATCCAAACCAGGAAACCGACGACGAATCAGGAGGGCAACGCCGCACGGGCGGCAACGACAGCGGACGCCAAACCGACCTACGCTACAGCGGCACCCGCCTCACTGGCAAGCGCCGCAACGACGGGCGAGTCGACTTCGTCGCCAACGCTGGGCACGCACAGCGCGAGTCCAAGAGCTACTGCCGCGATGGAGGGCAACGGCGCGATGGTGGCAATTACAAGAACAAGCCAAGGTTCGATCCTGCGGCCCTCCTTAACCAACCATGTGCCTTCCACAGCAGAGAAGGGAAGCCTGCAACGCACACCACCGCCGACTGCCACACCCTCAAGGAAATCGAGAAGGCACGGCACGCGCGGGAGGACAACGACAACGACCCGCCAAATGGCGGAAAATTCGGCAAAGTAGCCGGCTCGCTCCACACCTTCACAGGCTTCAACACGAAGCGCGAGAAGAAGGTCATCGCCCGTGCTGTCACCGTCAATGCGGTGGCCCAAATAGACGTCCCCCAGTTCCTGAACTGGTCGGAACAGCCCATCACCTGGAGCCGGCAAGACCACTCGCCACGCATCGAGTACCTAGGACGAGTCGCCCTGGTGGTCAAGCCCAAGGTTGGCGACTACTGGCTCCCCAAGACACTAATGGACGGCGGCAGCTCCATCAACATCCTCTACCTCGACACCTTCAGGCGGCTGCGGCTCCCGCAGTCGATGATCGAGACAACCCACACCACGTTCCACGGCATCGTCCCCGGTCGGAAGGCGTATCCGATCGGCAAAGTCACGCTGCCAGTCACTTTCGGTAGTCCGGCAAACTTCCGCACCGAGCGGATCGTCTTCGAGCTGGTGCCCTTCGACAGCCCTTACCACTGCGTCCTGGGGCGCCAGGCGTTTTCTAAATTCATGGCGGCGCCCCACTACGCGTACAACGCGATGAAGCTCCCCGGGCCGTGCGGCGTCATCACCATCAACGGCGACCCCGACATGGCCGCCGAATGCGAGGCCAAAGGAGCCGAACTCGCCGACGCCGTCATCGCGGCAGAAACTAATCACGCCGACGAGCTCGCCAAATACGCGAGCGGGGTCAACAGTGACGACCCCACAATACTCAAGAAGCCCAACTCAGAGGGCGCAAACACCTCAACCTTTGAGGCCACGACGCACACCCACACCATCGAGCTGGTCCCAGGCGACCCCAGCCAGACGGTGACGATCGGGACAGGCATGAGCCCAGCATAGGAAGGCACGCTCATCGAGTTCCTTCGTGAGAATAGGGACATCTTCGCATGGAAACCCTCCGACATGCCTGGTGTCCCTAGGGAGCTCGCTGAGCACAAACTAAACGCCGACCCCAAAGTGCGACCTGTCAAGCAGTCGCTACGGCCCTTCAATGAAGAACGCCGTCGAGCAATCGCCGAGGAAGTGCAGCGCCTACTCGCTGCCGGCTTCATCCGGCCAATCAAATACTCCAAGTGGCTGGCAAACCCAGTCCTGGTCGAGAAGAAAAACGGGACCTGGAGAATGTGTATCGACTACACAAACCTGAACAGCGCCTGCCCAAAGGAGCAGTTCGTCCTCCCGCGGATCGATCAGATAATCGATTCAACCGCGGGTTCGGAGTCGCTATGTTTCCTCGACGCCTACTCCGGGTACAACCAGATCAAAATGGCTGTCGAAGACGAGGAGAAGACGGCGTTCATCACGCCATTTGGAGCCTTCTGCTACACCACCATGACCTTCGGCCTCAAGAACGCCGGGGCAACCTACCAGCGGTGCATGCAAGAATGCCTCGCGAGCCAAATCGGCCGCAACATCCACGTCTACATCGACGACGTGGTCGTGAAATCCGCTCGCCAAGGAGACCTACTCGCCGACCTGGCGGAAACCTTCGCCAATCTGCGAAGGTACAAGATAAAGCTCAACCCAGGCAAGTGCACCTTCGGTGTACCCGCCGGACAACTACTGGGGTACGTCGTCTCCAAACGAGGGATCGAGGCGAACCCAACAAAGATCGACACGATCGCCCGGCTCGGCAAACCCGAGTGCCTGCGTGACGTCCAGAAGCTGGCCGGGCGAGTAGCGGCTCTCAGTCGCTTCATCCCCCGCCTGGGCGAAAAGGCGATGCCCCTATACCGCCTGATGCGCAAGAACCCCACCTTCCAGTGGGACAAGGAGGCGGACAACGCGCTCCGCGACCTCAAAAAAGTGCTGCTCGCCGCACCACTACTCGCCGCCCCCGCCGACAAAGAACCAATGCTGGTTTACGTCGCGGCGTCCAAGCGCGTTGTCAGCGCTGTGATGGTCGTCGAACGACCAGAGGAATGAAAGGAGCGCCCGGTTCAGCGGCCGGTGTACTACATCAGCGAGGTCCTCACCGAGTCGCGCCAGCTGTACCCACAGTACCAAAAGCTAGTATACGCGGTCTTCAGGGCTCAGCGGCGCCTACCGCACTACTTCCAGGAGCACCCGGTCACGGTCGTCTCCTCAGCGCCACTGCAAGACATCATCCGCAACCGCGAGGCGACCGGACGGGTCGCCAAGTGGGCCGTCGAGATCGGCGTCCACAACATTAAATACGAGCCACGAAGGGCGATTAAGTCGCAGGCACTGGCAGACTTCATCGCCGACTGGGAGGAGGCCCAGCAGCCAGAGAAGCTGCCATACCTCCATTACTAGAGCCTGCACTTCGACGGATCCAAGAACGCGGACGGTGCAGGAGCGGGGATAGTGTTGACTTCACCAAAGGGCGACAAGCTCCGCTACATCCTCTGCCTCGAATTCACGCCCTGCACCAACAACATGGCTGAATACGAGGCCCTACTCCACGGCATGCGAGCCGCCAAGGAGATGAACGTCAATCACCTTCGATGCTACGGAGATTCCGACCTCGTCGCGGGGCAAGTCGCCGGCACCTGCGACGCCATCTCCCCTACCATGGCGGCGTACCGCCAAGAGGTGGACAAGTTGGGCGGCCACTTCACCGGCTACTCTGTCGAGTGGATCGACAGGAGAAAAAACGAGGAGGCCGACGCCCTCTCTCGCATCGGGTCGGCTCGACTCGCACCACCCGCCGGCGTGTTCCTCGACACAATCTCCAAACCATCAGTCTCTCCCCTGAGGGAGATCGACATCGGAGTCCCACTCCAACCAGAGGCAGCCTTGGTCGCACTCATCACCGAGCCAGACGACTGGACCAAGCCCTACATCGCCTACCTGGAAACCGGCACCCTGCCAGCAGACGAGACAAACGCTCGAATGATCGCTCGCCGATGCAAGTCCTACACCATCATCGACGGCGAGCTACACAAGCGCAACGTCACCGGCGTGTTCCAACGTTGCGTCCAACCGGCTGAAGGACGCAAAATCCTCCACGACATCCACTCAGGCGACTGCGGCCACCACGCCGCCGCTCGCTCCCTGGTCACCAAGGCTATGCGACACGGCTTCTACTGGCCCACCGCACACGCCGACGCTGCCGACATCGTCCAGCGATGCGCCGGGTGCCAGAAGTACGCCAACCAGACGCGCGTACCGAGCTCGGCGCTCAAAAGGATCCCCATCACTTGGCCATTCGCCGTATGGGGCATGGACATGGTAGGCCCCTTCAAGAAAGCCCCCTCCGGCTACACCCACCTGCTAGTCGCCGTCGACAAATTCACCAAGTGGGTGGAGGCCAAGCCAGTCCGGAAATGCGACGGGAAGACCGCCACTAAATTCCTACGCGAGCTCATATATCGCTACGGGTTCCCAAACAGTATCATCATGGACAACGGCACAAACTTCGCCAAGGGAGCAATGGCCGAATTTTGCGAAGAGCACCACATCCGGCTCGATCTCGCGTCAGTCGCCCACCCGGAATCCAACGGCCAGGCGGAACGAGCCAACCAAAGCATCCTCCACGGCCTGAAGCCGCGACTCCAAGTACCACTCGAGCGCACCGCTGGATGCTGGGTCGAAGAGCTGCCCTCCGTCATCTGGGGAATCCGCACCTCGGTTAACAGATCGATGGGATTCACTCCCTTCTTCATGGTCTACGGCGCCGAAGCAGTCATGCCCACCGACCTCGAACACGACTCGCCGCGGGTCGTCCACTATACGGAGGCCGCAAACGAGCTGGCCCGCCAAGATGGGCTCGACCAGCTCGACGAAGCACGCGACCTCGCTCGATCGCGCACCGCCATTTACCAGCAAGGACTCCGCCGCTACCACAGCCGACGGGTGAAGACCCGCACCTTCCAGGAAGGCGACCTTGTGTTACGCCTCATCCAGGACAGGAAGGGCATGCACAAGCTCTCCCCTCCGTGGGAAGGCCCGTTCGCTATCGGGCGCGTACTCGGCAACGACGCCTACTACCTCATCGACGTTCGCGGGGACGGCGAGCTCGACGTCAAGCGACCATGGAATGTAAACCTCCTCCGGAAGTTCTACTCCTAGAACCCCACACATGTACTCTCCAGTCGCTATGAAATAAAAGAAACGGTTACCGCAAATTGCGCCTACTCTCCATGACTTGTGCCACTCGCACTCGTAATAATAGCGGTACGCTAAAATGCAGAAGTCAACCTTTGGTACAGCGATCGGCACGGCTAAGTAGTGCGGTGTAAGAGCACTGAATCACTTCAGGTCTTGCATCGTCCACGAAAAATGCCAACCCGGAGCCCCATTGGAGTCGCCTAGCTCGACTGGTTTTACGAACCAAGACAACTGCCCTCGCTTCTCACAGCGACCTTGGTCCCCCGCATCCTCGACATAGCGACTCGAACGGCTAAGTACCACGCTCGGGGACTGAATACCAGTTCGTCGCGACCGGTCAGGGAAAACGCCAAGTAAGAGAGCATGTCCAGGACTCGCCACGCGACTGACCCCACGGGCCAGGCAGGAGTGACGCGCTCACACCAACGCGCTAAGTCCTCAACCACCCTCGAGTCGCGCCTAGAACTACCAAGTACCACGCTCGGGGACTCGGCCACCCGACCCCGTTCGCGTACGGGAAAACGGTAAAGTACAGAGCACTCAAGGGAGTCGCCTTGCGACTGGCTCTTCGAGCTCGGGCGAGTCGACTAAACTAACAAAACACATGATAACAACAAACATCATATACAAGGTGAACCCCACAAAAGGGCGGACGCGCTCGGGGACTCATCCAAAATCAATCCAAAGCACACAAACAAATAGCAAAATAAACACGGCGCCCCATTCAATCGCATATTGCATTGTCTTATATTACAAAATATGCCCGCGTGGCAGAACTGCTGCTAACACATCAAGGCAAACTACCCTATTCTGCAGGCTTCGATGACGACTCGCCAGAATCCCGGCGCTTACGGATGAACGCGGTGTACGGGTTTGACGGATACGTCGTCAGTTCACCCGCCATCGCCGCGCGAAAAGGCTGCTCGACCTTGAAGTCACGATGCGGCGGCTCGGGGTCGTTCGGCGTGACGACCGTTTCCTGGTAGGGAAGGAGGTCGCCCATCGCCCAGACACGCTCCGAGTACGCGGCGGCACGCTCCTGCAACTTGAGAACCTCGGACAGATCCACCGCGCCAGTCGACGAGGGATACCCACTCGTCACATCGTCGAGGTCGAAATCCTCGGGGAAGTGGGCGAGTCCAAGGCTCAGTGCTGTCGACGCTCCACGCCGAAACGCCGACCGCGTCATGAACTCAACGACCGCGGGCGCCTTCTCCAAATATTCCCACACCTCAACGAGGTCGCTGGGAATAACCTCCGTGGGCGACATTTCTTGAAGATAGGCGCGGATGCACGTCGCCGACAGCGTAGCCGAGTCGACTGCCAGCAGTCACTTACGCCTAACTTTGGAGCCGTATACTCCGACTGCCAGCAGCCACTTACGCCTAATCAACGACGGCCTCGGGAACTACTGATGGGGATACGCCTACTGGGGTATACTCAGCAGGACGTTTCCGACTGGCTCGAGGGCTGGCGAGTGGGCCTGCAGAACGGCGAGTGGATCAAAGCCCAGCAAGGTACCAAGCGACTGGAAGCTGGAGGCCCAGGCGAGTAGATAGGCCCAGTCGGACTAGGTTAAACGATTACCGAAGCTGTAACCGAATCGGTTGAGATATGTAAACCCTAGGGGAGGTGAGCCTATATAAACCTCCCTATGGGGTGAGTAGAGACACGTTCCCTCATACACCCAAGCGACTCGCCGCCTAGCCGCCGAGCTCGCCCATTGTAAACGCCTCCATAATACAATCTAGCAGGAGTAGGTCTTTACCCTCCGGGGGGCCGAACCTGGGTAAAACCCTGTGTCTTTGCCCTCATCTCGCACCGCAGATGGCTGGCCGCCCTTGCCCCTCGTTCTACTACTCGCTGCCGATTGCAGCATCTGCCGTGACCATTCCCACGACATAACTGCAGATTCATTTCATCGTTCAGTCCTTCGAGGAACTTCTCTTTCCTCTTGGCATCAGTATCAACTTCATCCGGTGCATACCACGCCAGATTGTTGAACTCCTCAATATATTTAGCCACGCTGCGGTGGCGCTGCTTCAGATTATGGAATTGCTTCTTCTTCAAGCTCATCACTCCGGATGAGATGTGAGCTATACGGAAACCATCTTCAAAGATAGCCCATGTCACATCCTCAATGGGAGTGGTGATCTGGAAGTTATCCCACCAAGTAGCTGCTGGTCCTTCCAACAAGTGTGCTGCAAATCTGACTTTCTCCTCGTCGGTGCAGCCGACAGTTACCAAATCCTTGTTCACTGAACGTAGCCAATCATTGGCCACCATGGGATCAGTAGTTCCTGAGAACTTTGCAGGCCTCAGTCTTAGGAATCTGGTGAGCATGTCAAAACCTGGTGGATTGTTCTGATTGTTGTTGTTGTTGTTGTTATTCTGATTCTGCATGAAAGTGGTCATCATCTGCATCAGCTGTGTCTGTGCTATCATCAGCTGCTGCATCTCGGGGGTGACATTGTTGTCCGGGTTGGGGTTGGCACGTCGAGGAGGCATCTGTGGTTTTTAATAAGGTAAGAATGAGATACCCATAGATGCTTATCATGCACAATACATCACATAGACAATCACCAAAAAAGCATCAAAATAACAAAAGTTCAACAACATAGACAACTAATTTGAAAAGCAAACACACCAATAGTAAGCCATCCACATGTTGGATGATCATTGCAACTCAATAATCATAAGCATGGTAAATGATAAATAAATGAGTAGTCATCACTACTCCTCTGCATCAACCTCCTCATCAACAAGTGTAAGACCTGCATTCTCCATAGCGGTCTTGTATTCCTCGACATTGGTAGGCAAGGCCTCTACCTTGGCTTTGAGAGCCCTCTTCTGTGAACGAAGTATCTCAATCACACCCTGCTGATGCTCGAGCTCGAAGTCCTTGGCCTCTAGTTCTGCAGTCACCTCTCGAATCCTCTTGTTCCTATCTTGGACACTCTTCTCTTGGCTCTTGAACTTCCTGTCTTGGCTCTCAAACTTTGCCTCCATTTCCTTGACTATCTCGTCTTGCTCCGCGAAGAGCTTGTCCTTCTCATGAAGCTGCACCTGGAGCTCGTCATTTCTAAGCATGACGTTGGTCCTATCAGTATCTAGGTGCCTAAGTAGAACCTCTAAGTCCTGAAGGTACAGACGAATCGGCTCTGCCGTCTCTCTAGCAGCATCCTCGAACTTAATAGCCTCACCATCCTCGTCACGTCTACCGAAGGCGTGGAAGTGAGTACCTCTAAGCTCCCGAGAGTGTCTCCCTAACAGACGCCCAAGTAAATCCTGCATGACTACCTCTAAGCCTCTCTCTTTGTCATCATGCATTAGCTTGAAAGTGATGGCCTCCGTGGCTGGTTCAGTCTGGCGTCCTGGCTGAGTAACCTTGAAGCCCCAAAGGTCCTTCCTCTCAAACTTGGTGAGGGGAAGCATCATGATGCTAGGAAGCGGAAGATTGAGCACACTAGTGAGCTCAATAAGACGAGTGCCAAAACGAGTTCCCTTAAACTCTTCAGCCATGCTGATAGTAACATTAGGCATCTATTTTATAAGATAGATAAAATTTAGAATCAACATCAATAGAAATACACAATACAAAGTATCACAAGCATATCATTGGCAAATAAACACACAAGTCATGGTATACATAAATCCATTACAAGCATCCAAGGTTCAACATAACTTAGACAATATTTTGGAAATAAAATGATAAGTGTGGTGGTCCAACTAACAAGTACGTTACAACTCTCACTCACTAGACAAATTGGCTATCAAAGCATCCTTAGTAGCCATCTGCCTATCCTGTTCACAAGATTCCCAAATCAAGTCTATGATGTCTTCCCTTAGTTGTTGGTTGGTAGTTTCCAACTCTTGGGTATGCTTCTTTTCTTCCCTAAGGTCATTTTGGGTGTTGAGCATTCTGCACTTGAGTCTATCACCAAGCTCTTTGATGGTCTTCCAAGCTGCATCCCTTGCAGAATCAAAGAATATGGTGTGCATCACTGAGTTGGTGACCATATAGAATCCTGATTCTTTGTGGTTGTCTTCCTTGTTTTTGTACAAGTGAAGTTGACCCCACCAATATTCTTCTCCTTCATCCATTACAGGGAAACCTTTGTACACAACTGCACCATGTATCCCCATGGTGACCATAAGGTTCTTGAGGGCCTTTGGAAATTTAGTCTCACACTCTAGGGTCATGGTCATGAGTGGTCCCTTCCTTACAGCTTAGTTGATGGAGTTCATCTACAAATAGAGATGAGAAAGGAGATTAGAAAAGCTTACGAGAAGAAAAGACAAGTGTAGAAATTGTTGAAATTTTTTCCTTTGTGGTTTCTAATCCAATCCTAGGGTCATAATCCTACAGGCAACACAGTGCTCTGATACCATCTGTAAGATCCCACCTTTATAAAGGTAAAGATCCCTGTGATTGCAATGCTAGTCCCAGGATCAATGCTAGCATCCACAGTTTAAGATGAAGTACACAGAAACAAAGGTCATTATTACATGTCATTCCAGAGACAACATAGTCTTTTACAACTCCGTGGCCACAGGCCTAATACAAGAGTTCAGTATAACAATATAAGTAAGTCTTCATCTTTATGTGCCACAAGCAAGCATGTTGACTGTAGACTCATAACCCCTAATCATCATCAGAGTAACCTGCAACATCACAAGTTATAGCCACAGTGGGTCAATACATTGGAATAGTATTGGCAAGTGATACCTTAGTAGAATATTAGCATCTAGATACTACATGAATTTGGCTAAGTGTAGCTTAGGCTTGCTTTGCTCAAAATAGGTTTTACCTATCAGTTGAAAACACTAAGTTTTTCTTTGACAAAACATTCCCAAGGAACCACCAATAGAAATTGGTGAACCTTCACCCTTGTTCAACCACAAGTGAAAGAACATGTGGGCCCCCATGTGTGGTTTTGGTAATTAATGACAATCTTTATGTACTAATGTGTGTATTAATTTATACTTGTAGGATTTGTCCATTGACATCGCTTGGAGCATGTGTTGGCTCCAAGGCCGATGAAATGAGAAGAAGATGTGATGTGCAAGCTCAAAATGCACCATCTATGGAAGATCTCATGTTTGAGGCTTGCCATCCTCGGTGATCATGGATCGATGATGAGGAATTAAGAAAGGCGTTCCATCTTGAGAAGGGCAAGATTGTCTACATCGAGCTCAAGTGGAATGCTCAAGGAAAAGGTATAATCTTGATAGGTTTTCCCTTTTGCCGGTCTCATGTTGTGTGTGGGAGACCGGGTTTAGGATGGATAACCGTACTACCAAGAGGGGCTCTCGTATGAGTCATTCGGTCACATCGTTCGGAGAGAGCTCAAACCTTTGCATACTTGCATCATCGTATTTGGTTGTTATTTTTTCTTATCCATGTGAGGATATAGAGCTTGTGGTAATCTCCATAACAAGCTCTTAGTCATCAAAATCGGATCTCCCATATGTATATTGTTGCGATTTTGATTTATGCGGTTTTTCGGTTTATCACCAAGTGAGGTATCTCACATTATATTAATTGATACACTCTCACTTGGTGATAATTCGCCGATTTGATTTATAAAAGAAAATCAGCTCTCTGGGCTGAACGGTAGTACCGCCCAGGCAGGCCGGTACTATCGCCCGCCCCTGGGAGCCCCATAACTATTCTCTGCCTCGCTAGGTAGTCAGATCCGGTACTACCGGCCGGCCCGGTAGTACCGCCCGGGTGGGCCGGCAGTACCGGCCGGCCCAGAAATATCTGTCCAGATTTCCCCAGATCCCGCTCCAGCCCGTTGTTTCCTGGCCCAACCGGGCGCCCTGCTGGCTCCTGCCTCGCCCCCGCTCGCTGACCCCATCGCGCGATGCACGTTGACCAGATCCCGTGCCGCAGCCACTTGCGCGCGCATCGCAGCCGCTGTTCCCGCTGCCACTTGCTGGCCCACCGCCTGGGTCCTACACTTGCCGCTGCCGAGCCGCTCGCGTTGACGCTACTAGCCCCGCGTGGATCGATCCCGTTGGGGTGAGATCCACCGGAGAATAAGGGAGGCCTTTTGTGGCATTGATGGTTTGATACCACCCCCTCTCCAAACGAGACGTACTCCATGTTGGGAGGAACTCGGTAAAATATCGGTGTCCCCGCATGCCTCGGTTATCTCTATACCCGAGCTCTTTACTTATGCACTTTACATAGTGATAGCCTCCATGCTTGAAGTAATATATACCTTGCTATCACTTTGTTGCTTGTATTGCTTAGCATAAGTTGTTGGTGCACATAGGTGAACCTTAGTTGTGCTTAACAAAGTAAACACTAGTTTTATTCCGCCTTTGTTGAGCCACTCTAGGAAAAGTTTTAATCGTCTATTCACCCCCCCTCTAGGCGACATCCGTATCCTTTCAACAAGTTTTAACTTAGAAAATTGGGATGAGGAGATTCTTGATAGCTTCCATGTCTTGATTCTCAAGTTGTCCAATACCAGGGACATGGCTAAGTACTTAGATTCTTCCATCTGTAGAGGTCGTGCACTTTCCCCACAAGACTTGATTTTCACCAAGACAGGACCTTTAAGAAGCCTTACCTTAGACCAAATGGACGCGCTCCAAACCTATCATCCCACTACCACCAACTGTCCAAATGGCTAAGTTATTGCAACCTATGTGATCCAGGCAGAGCCCATAATGCCATGTGGCTACACTAGAAGCTTCTTAACATTTGGCATATCAAATACCTTTGTTCCTGGGTGGCTTTCCACAAGTGAGATACACAAGGTAAACCATATAAATGGGCCTTGTGTAACCACTCAACACAAATCATTCTTTCCATTTCACCCAGGGCTTTCATTCACTTAGTTGTTTTATTAAGAAAAAACATAAGTCAATGACTTAGAAATATTTCTCATAGCATGAATATATAGTCCACCCTTGGTTGCTACTAGCTAGGCTAAGCATGGCAATAGCATGTATCTTACTTAGAGGAAATTCTAACATTTCTACAACTACTAGGATTTCCCAAGCATAGCATATAGATACTTAGCAAAATAATCATGCAAATCCTATACAAAATATTTCTAATGCATAGGTGAAATCATAGGGATAAAAACATGAAGCACCACTTTCCTTGGTAGTTTGGGGAGTAGCAACAATCTTCACAACCACAATCACTATTAGCACCAAAATATACACATAAAATAATGGCACCAAATTCACATATCAAAAATATACAAGAAAAAAAATATATGAATGCATGCAAATGCCATGTGATGATTTTTCTACACCAAACAAGACAAGTATACAGTACTGAAACAAAAACAAGACCAAGATACTCAAAATAAACTTTATTTGATCTTTAAATCATTTTTCAAATAATTTCTATACTCAAACTAATCCTATAAATGTCTCTGCAAAAATAACCAACTTTACAGAAGCAAAACCTTAAACACATTGCATAAACAGATAGCATTCTTTCTCCTGATTCCAATGATATAAAATTTGTAAAATTTGAACGTGTAGATCAAAAGTTATGAATTTTACAAGTTTAAACAACTAATAGATCAAATTTATGTTTTAAATCTAGACTCAGACCACGTGGTTGTTTCCTATTCGGGGGTATCATTTCGCGTGGATCGACAGATGCTAGCCGTCAGATCTAAAGTACATCGCACGGTACAGAATCAAACTTACCCCTTCGTCTAGTGGATCTATCATAGCCGATCGATCTAAATCCTACGGTTCCTAGCAACTGGTCAAAGACGGGCGGCGCTAGCGGCGGCAAGTGGCGGCGGCGCGCTCTGTCAGAGAGGTTGCCAGCGATTTAGATCACGCGGGGAGGAGCGGAGATGCTTACCGTGTTCGTGAGACTGCAGTGAAGCTCAAGGTGGGGTCAGATACTCGGGGGGCGCACGGACTCGGCTGCTATTGCTCGTCGGAGTGAAGCCTGTCGTCGGGCACGGCTATTCGTCGATGTTGCCGATGTTATAGATCATGCCAGAGCGAAACAAGCGGTGTGTTAGATGCGCACTAGTCCGGCGAATACGTGAGCAACAAAAAGAGAGACGGGGGCGGTCAGGAACTACCAGGGGACGTCACCGGAGTCGAGACAGACGGCGGTGCTTGCTTGACGTTTAGGTTGCCGATGATGGAGAGCGCGCGCGGTCGAGTGGGTGATACTGGAAGGTGCAGAGGGAGATGGGGAACTCACTCGCGGTGTCTGGAAGGCAAGGGGCGATGGTGGTTGGCCGGAATTGCTTGCGAAGCTCGCCGGAGCACAGGGTGCTCAAGCGCAAAATTAAGGCAGCCTGGTGGCAGAGGATGTACGGCGTCTGGGGAAAGGTAAAGGAGATGCAGGCGTTTTATCGAGCGTGATTGCAGCAGCGAATTACTCGCGGATTTAAGTCGAATTAAGCCGCGTAAATCAAGCAGTAATGGGAGAGAGGGGAGGGAGGAACTGGTCGCGGCGGGTTGATGAGACGACTGACAGGTGGGGCTGCTTCATCAGCGTGAGCGAGAGAGAAAGAGTGGGGCCCAATTGTGAGCGACGACACGGGTCGGCAACGTGGTGCGAAATGTTTTCTGCGGGGTGGATGGTTGTTGGGCTGGATGGGCTAACTAGGCTAGATTAGTATGTCTGTTTTATTTTTTCTTCCTTTTTCTTTTCTTGTTCTGATTTTATTTTTCTGGTTTGAATTCAAATGCCCAAACAAATCTGTTTCAAAAGAAATTTTCTCCAAACTTTTATTTATTGTTTCTTGCATCCTGGGGTGTGTAAAACATCCAAACACACTCCAATTCAAAATGGGTTTGAAAATGAAAATTAAACCATGCCTTAATTAAATGTTTATAATTAGTATATGAACGGTTTATAATTCATAATTTGTTTTTGAAAACTTTGACCAAACCTTAGAACCAACACTCAAGCTCAAGCACAAAAACCTTAATGACTAAAATAAGTATTTTTTTTCTTATTAGAAGGTAGCAATATGGCTATTGCCTTGCTTACATAAAATAATAAGCATTCAAATGCTTCTGTTTTTGTAATGTCTTTGAAAATGAACCCTAAATGATTATGAATGCATGGATGATATGCAAAGTTTGAAAACATGATTTTAGGGATTTTACAGTTGATAAGTAAACTACTATTCCTGTTGGTATATGTAAGGATGTTCCTGTTCAAGTGGCTCATAATTTCTTGGTTTTAACTGATTTTCTTGTGCTTGAATTGCCTGAAGATGATAATATGTCTATTATTCTTGGGAGACCTTTTCTTAATACTGCAGGTGATGTCATCAATTGTAATCAAGGAAAAGTAACTTTTAATATTAATGACAAATAACATACTGTCTATTTCCCCAAGAAGATTGATAAGAGGTATTGCCTGAATTCCATTGAAAATATTGAGAGCATCAAAGTTGGAGACATATATTGTCCCATTCCACAAGGAAGGTTTGAAACTATTATGATTGGAACCATTGCTATCAAGTTTGAGGTAACATAGTCACTTTGTGGAATGCAAAGTTTTGTCTCATTTGAAATTGTTTTGGTAACAAGACTTGATCAACCTTGTTAACAAAAGGATTTTAATGAACAAAACAATGCTTTCACAGTGGCTATACTTGCTCACTTTTATTTTTCTCCTTCCTAGTCTTTGCTCTTCCTCTTGTTAGCTTTAGTTTTGCTAGTTGTTTGCTTGTTAGAAGTGTCTTAGAAATTCTGTAGGTTTGGTTTTTGTTTGCTTTTGCTTCTTCTAAAAAATCTTTTCTGCGAGAAAATCAATTTTCATAACCTGAAAATTGGCCAAAAATAAAGTTTCCCGAAAAATCCAAGAAAATTCATATTAATTTTTTTCTCGAAAAAAGGGGCAGAGGGACACCTGGAGTGGCCTAGGGGGACCCACCAGGCCAGCACACCCCCTGGTGGCACGCCCAGCCCCTAGGGCGCGCCTGGCCTAGGTGGGGCCCACCTGTGGCCCTCCAAGTTGCCTCCTCCTAGCCACTTCTTTCTCTCTCCCAAAAAACACTCGAAAACTTTCTCAAGCTCAAGTTCCTGCTGTTCTTGCTCGCGATTTTCGATCTCCTTGCTCAGCCCATCTTTGCTGCTGATTTTTGGAGGGATTTCTCCTTGGTATGTGTCTCCTCCGCTTGTCCAATTAGATTTGTGATTGGTAGATTGTATCTTGAGTATTTTGCTGCTATAGGTGTCAGGTTGTGTGAACTTGCATGCTTGTTCTATGCTTAGAGATTTCATTTTGATGCATGTGTAGCCCTCTAGCATGTTCCTATAGTAGTTCCTCATCATTTATCAACTTGGAAATTACTTGGTTTGATGTTTGTCTAAATTTTTTAGAAAAAAGGGTCATGGACAACCACATCTTTGGAGAATTATTTGATAGTGATGCACCTAGGAGGACAAGGCCTTCAATATCATCCTCCCGAGATAGGCCATCATACAATGAGGATCTCATTACACCGTGTTTTGGTGACGAGGGAGATGAGGGGGATGCGCATCCTTCTACCTTCCCTTGTCCTACCTTTTTGCAGGCTACGTGGATTCTCAATGATTTCCTAACCTTGGTTCGGAGGGTTGGACTAACTAGTTATATGCAGGATGAGAGTGTGCAGTATGTTATGCTTACTAAAATTTTTGTGGAGAGTTTCTATTTTACTAACAACCCTTTCAGGTCAGAGGTGTCATTCAAAATCTATAATAGGCCCTTCTCCATGAAATTGAAGAAATTTTGTGAAATCTTGGGTATTGGCATGGCTAGGACGGTGAAGTAGATTCCATCTCAACCCGCTGATTTATTGGAGCTCTACCGTGGGATAACCAATGATGATGACCGTAGAGCCCAGCGTGGAAAGAAAAAAATATTCAACTCCCAGCTATCAGATATTTTTCTTACTATCTTGCCACTAGTATTCTTGGTAGGGAGAACACTAGCAATATTTCCAACTATCATTTGGCTTTCCTAGCTGCTGCACTCAACAATGAAACCAGGTACAATCTTGGTTCTCTCATTGCTCGTCGTTTATCTGCTAAGGGACCCATTTATGGGGGTATTATTTCTGCACGTGTTGCTGCTTCCTTAGACCTTTCTGTTGATCCAAATGATACAATTTTGGCTCCTCAGAGGCTTGATTTAGCTGCCATGAAAGTGTATCACTTTGTCACTGCTAGCTCTACCCTTGATAGTTTGGTTTATAGGATGATGTTTACTGACAGGGAAGAGAGAGAGATTCCTCTGCCCCAAATCACTTTGTTCAGTATTTCCTAGGGACCTTGGTCACACTCCAAGGAGGAGATGGACGAGCATATACGCATTCGTGGTTTCCACGGACATTACCAGGGGGACGTACCCTCATACGACCCCTCCGTGCAATACACAGGGGCGTCCTCGAGCTCATACCAGGACGAAGGGGTCTCTTCATCGTATTACGGAGGTGTACCTTCTTGTTCACCATGGAGTTGAGCCCCACTTAGGCCAAAAGCCTAAGCTTGGGGGGAGGTACACCGACATCACACTCATCTATATATCATGTTTCGTCGGTTCTTTGTATATCCGTGTTTCGCTTCCTTTTTGGTTTTTGTTTCTGCTTTCCCCAAAACACAAAAATACCAAAAATATTTTCGCTGTTTATATTGGCTTGTTTCTTTGATTTTTAGCTTTGGTTTTCCTTAAAGAAAAATCCAAAAAAATTTTGCTTTGTTTGTTTTTTGCTTTGTGTGCTTGCTTTAAAAATCGAAAACACCAAAAAAATTTGTTGTTCTTCTTTGGTTTTGTGAAGTTCTTTGCAGGGTTCAGCGGTCCTTAGTGGAGTTTGGTTTCATGTTATTATTCAAGCCACACAAGTGAAGGGCAATAATGAATATTAAAGACAACTTGAGGTGTGGTAAGAGGTTGGTAACGAACTCTATTTGTTTTCATTCTTGTACATATACTCATCATTGTTGGCATGCTTAGTCTGTTCATGTAAGGTGTATGTTATTTATGGATGCTTAGTAGTTCTTGCTTTCTTATGATTAGCTCCAGCTTGCTAATAGTTTGTAGCATGTCATATAAATATTTGCTTGCATTGTTCTATTCATATTTTGGTATGATATTGTGGTATCCTCCTCTGAATGTTTCATATGAATCGACTTGGAACATGCTCACGCATGCATATGACTAAACAATAGTCAGTAAGCCTCAATGATTTATTTTGCCTCAGAGTTCTTGTATCTCTTTCATGCCATAATTAGTACTGTTTTGTTGCAAGCATGGTTATGACAGTTATTGCTCTCTTGTTTGTCGCTCCCTCTCTATTTCTAGCCTTCACTTGCACTGAGTATGTGTTCTACTCTTGCTTCCAACTCCCCAAAACCAATATTGCCAAAGTGTCCACCATACCTACCTACAAGCATCATTTGCTATTCAATGCATATTTATTATGCCCCGTTTTCTTCCAAATAAAATGTTTGCTTGTTTTGAGAAAGTTAGTTAATAAAGCTCTCACGAACTCGATGGCACACTTTATTCCTTGCACTAAATAAACCTAAACCATTGTGACTTGTCCATGAAAGTTATATGCTTGCAAATTATAGGCTGGGAGTTAGCAGAATCGTGCTGTCACGGGGAACGCTTTCAACATTGCACATGTACCTTGTACCCAGTTGATATCATGCTCTTTTGTTTATGGATGTCGTCGGTGTGGAATAAAAGGGGAGCTTTTGAGTTCATGGAGTTATATATATGTGTTAGAGAAACGCCTGGGCCGCTAGCCTAAGCCATGCCTAATCATGGTGGAAACTTGTAGCATAACCATAATGAGCAATCTGTAAAGTATCCTCAATAAAAACCTATGCAAATAGCAAATAAAAAGATCGTTGAGATGCTCATTGTCTGCTTGCCTTATCATTTTGATTATGGGATAGCTCTTGTATCATGTGCAAGGGGCACCCCGTTGGCGGTTCTCTATGGTACGCATATATTTACTATGACAAGAACTTGCAAGTAACTAAAGTTGAGTAGCATGAGGATCGGACCTCGTATTTAAGGGACATGAGATTTCCAGTTTATGGTCTGTCAAGCATATAACTCATATTGGACCTCACTTTCAACTTAACCATTTAAAGATGCCTATGATAGGGGTAATGAGAGCTCAAAGCTAATGAGTACCTTACTTTCAGCATTTGGAAGCCTTTCAAACTTTTCAAAACGTTTTCACTTCCTTGTTGAGTCACCACTTTTTCTATGAGCACCTTCTTGAGAGCATGGTTGTCATTCTTAGTGTAATGTGCTTGTCTCAAAACATGGTTAATTATGTCATGACTTTGATGTGTATCTCTGATATCTTTACTTCTAGTCTTCACTTGAACCTCAGAGGTGCCTTGGCATTTATGTTGTGCTCTACAAACAAAGGCAAGCGAGATACCACTCTATGATACCTTCTTATGAGCATTGCAATGTTTCTTATGTTCATGTTTCATGATCCTTATTATTATTGAGTTGGAATATCTTTATAGCTTGCATTGACTATTGAGTAGACTTAGTTGCATACTACTTATTATGAATTGTCTAAGTATCTACTCCTGTGCTGAGAGTATTTACATCATATGAAGCAAATGTGTTCGTGAAAGTTCTTTTATCACACTCAGTTTTCAACTGAATTGCTTGAGGACAAGCAATAAGCTAAGCTTGGGGGAGTTGATATGTCCAAAACATATATACTTGACCGAACATTTTTACCATTGTTTCTCCTCTAAATTTGTGTGACTTGGATACAACTAACACGGACTGACGCCGTTTTCAGCAGAATTACCTTGATGTCTAGTTTTTGTGCAGAAAATCAACTATCACGAAAAATCCCGGAAAATATGCCAAAAATCCTATTTCACCAGAAGATTCACGGAGCCAGAATACGAGACGGAGTGGAGGCCTGAGGGGCCCACACCCCCTGCCGCGCGGGTGGGCCCAGGCCACGCTTGGAGGGGGTGTGGCGGTCCCAGGCACCCCCTCGGCCTCCCTCTTCGCCTATAAGTTGCCTCTTGACCTAAAAACTCAGGGGGGTTTGACGTTTTTCTAGAAAGAGTTCTGATGAGCCGCCACCACGAGAAACCATGTTTCAGAACCAGAAAGTCTGTTCTGGCACTTTGCTGGGACGGCAAATTTGGAGAGGATCATCGCCATCATCATCAACAATGCTTCTCCATCAACCATCCATATTTCCCTCATCCATGAGTGAGTAATCCCCCGCTGTAGGCTATGGGGATGGTAGGGATTGGATGAGTTCTATCATGTAATCGAATAAGATTGTTAGGACATGGTTCCTAGTATCTCTATTAGTGCTATTTGACTTTGTTGCAACTTGTTGTGCTTAATGCTTGTCACTAGGGCCCGAGTGTCATGATCTTAGATCTGAACTTATTATTGAATCATTATGATAGTATTGTTTGTGATTTTATATGCAAGTTGTGTACACATCATTGCCCAGATCCAGAGGCTCCAAAGTGATAGAAATTGGGATAACCTAAGGGGATGGATGTGGTGTGAGGATCACATGTGTTCACAGAGTGTTAATGCTTTGCTCCGGTGATCTATTGAAAGGAGTACCTTAGTTGCCAGTAGATTCCCTTGAGGCCCCGCTGCAACGGGCTGGCAGTACAAAAGATGAGTGCAAGTTCTCATTGCGAGCACGCATGACTATATATGGAGCCCATGCCTATGATTGTTCAGTACTTTGATGCTTTATCATATTTATCTGCAATTGCCCTAGATCTTGAAGTTACATGTTTAGACTTATTCATGCAACGCCCGTCCATCCATCCCTATGCCTACCGCACTCATATCTTACTGTTTGCTACTACTGTTACTATTGCTCTTGTTTTACTGCTGCTGTTACTTTGCTGTTGCTACTACAAAACTATTGCTACTGATAAAATTCTGTGAGCAAGAACTATTTCTAGGTCCAGCTGAATTGACAACTCAGTTGTTAAGACTTATAAGTATTCTTTGTCTCCCCTTGTGTCAATTCAATAAATTGGGTAATACTACTCTCGAAGGCTGTTGCGATCGCCTATACTTGTGGGTCATCAGCTCTCGCCGCCATGCCCCCAGCGGCTCTTCGCCGGCGCTGAGGACGGCACCGGGGGGCGTTGTTGGCTCAAGTTTTTCTACGTGTGTCTCTAGTTCCGCTACATGTGGCCCGCGACGCTGCTACGTGTGGTGTCGATGTTTGCTAGATGCGTCCAGCGGTGATGCTACTTTGACCGTGTGGCGGTGCAACAAACGGTCACGTGTTTTTCTATATGCGGCGAGCGGTGGTGCTACAAACGGCCATATGTTTTGCTACAAGGTTTTCGGCGAGATCTCCGACAAGGTTGAATTTACTAAATATGATATTTTTTGCTACATACGCTTTGTGGTTTTGCTACAATTGCATAAAGTTTTTGCTACACGGTCTCCGGTGAGGTCTAGCGGTGAAAGTCTCCGGCGAAGTCTATTTTTCTACATTAGTTCATTTTTTTGCTACATGGTCTCCGGCGTGGTCTCCGGCGAACTCTCTGGCGAGATCTAGTCTGTCTATTATTTTTCTGGGTCAAACCGTTTTCTGCTACATGTAGCAAAACGGGGATATTTATTGCAAAACGGGACTTCCTATAACAAAAATGATTTTTAAGCATAAAGAGTGGACACGTGGTTGACTAGAAACCCGAGAAATAAAAACCACCGATACCTGAGACGCCTAGTAGTGTCCATTTTTTTTAGATATTCATGCTAGCTGTGTGTAAAGTATGCAACCGGTGGAGTATTTCTGTCAATGGGCCAGATTGGACACGCATCCCGTATCATAGGCAAAATACATGGCTAGTCAAATCAAATGCATGCATGTACTCAAAATTAATAAATGTAGATACAACTCTTAAGATACAATCCGTTGTACTAGTTATTTCTTAAGATACACCACTGCCTAGGATAACGTGTTAAGATGTGTTTCTTAGCGTGGTATCCTAGGTGCTTTGCCTATGTGAAATGCCATTTAATAAAGAAAGAGGGTGTTGTTGTATCTTAGCTAAGCTACACCTCTTGCACGGTATAATAGTTAAAAAACTTGGCTAGGCCAATCATATAAATGCATGAGACTAAAATCATTAAATGCAACCCCACTAAGAAACACCATCTAAGAAACAATGCATTGTCATTGTTGTTTCTTAAGTTTTAGTTACTTCTATGAAAACGTGCTAAGAAACACCGATTGTGAAAGGCCTAAAAAAATAATTTTATTGTGACTATTTATGTAGTAACTGACAAACAAACGGAGTTAATATATGTAGGTAGCTCCTTAATTTACCTCAGATCCCAACACGCAATCACAACGACCTCAATTCTATCATAAATTTAAGGAAACAATGACCAAGCCGCTGATCGAACTCATGCTGCCTATCTTTATTTTTCTAGACCTAAGATTTAATAGACGAACTGTTAATTTTTTATCTTTATTTTTCTAGACCTAAGATTTAACAGACGAACTGTTAATTTTTTTGAGAAACAATCGCTCCATATATTAGACGGCACAATCATATGCCAAAAGGCATACAATCTCCTCAGGCGGGGACCCTAACCAAGTCTTACACAATTTATTTTCGCAGCAAAACTTTAATTTGCTAAACAATACGCTACTCCATTACCAGATCGGCGCACATGTCTGACTCGATGTTCAGGGAAACACTTTAGAAAAACCTTATTCTCCTCAACCAGGTGACCATGCAAAGACCGGTCCCTATCACTGCTGTCCAGTTTCGCCACACTGGTAGAAAAGGGCTCATGCGTCCCGGTTGGTAAGGGCCATTAGTCCCGGTTGCCCAACCGGGACGGGGCAATCGGGACTAAAACTCTAACCATTAGTCCTGGTTGCCCCACCAACCGGGACAAATGGGGCACACGTGGCGGCATCAGAGCGCGAGGGGGGTGGAGCATTAGTCCCAGTTCGTAACACGAACCGGGACTAATAACCTGCTGCCGCGGCAGAGATTTGGCCCATTTCTCTGCCGCGGCAGAGAATTCATTTTGGCACATTTTGTTGCCGCGACAGCATTTTCGCCACTTTTTGTGTCGCGACAGAGAATTCATTTAGGTTGTTTTATTGTTTATTTTGTGTTTTGCACTTATCAACGAAGGAACCTTATATTACACAAGATCATCATGACAACATTACATTCAATACACGGATCGAGTTCATGCACTACATACAAAAGTTGCTATTCGATGCTACCGGCCAATTTCTTGAAAGTTGCTATTTTTATAATTCCTATTGTCTATACACAGCCGAGTAGTATTCCCCTTGTGTGTTTAGGACTTCTGCTTCCAAGAATCCCGCCAATTCCTCCTGAATTGCTCGTATGCGATCCTTTGGCAGAAGACCGTCCCGTAGACGTTCGATCTGATTTAAAAAAGGAGTCAGCCTATATGAATATGAAACTAAACACAATTTGATTGTAATAAAAAACTATAGAAATTGTTTATGTACGTGGAGTTGCTCTAAATTTCTGCCATTTTCATCGCACGTCTGCCGGATGAACTCGCATACATAGTATCCACATAGATTGTTACCTGGTCCCTGCGTCAGGCACTTTACGAGAACAGAGTTCAATCAAAATAATAATCAAGCATGATAATAACTGTATCAAAACTAGAATCAAAGAGATGCGCGGATATAGCTAGTGGTGCTTACATCTAGTGGTTGAAATGTAAGCTCCTCTTTCCAAACACCCCTAGCCTTCTTGGTGAACCGTTTCCAAGCGCTGCCCGGCGTAGAAAACGAATAAAATAAGTTATTAAGTACTTGATATCATAAAATTCACGAACGTTGCCGATATAGTGTCGTAATGATTAGAATTACCGCTGGAGAAGTATCTGCATGTACTTCCACGTCTCAAGGGGTTTATGTTTCGAGTCCATGACTAGTACACGCCCTTTGTCAAGTTGAATGATTAACAGAATATAGTGGTACCTGCGAATACAGAACTAATCAATTATATACTTAACATCGAGTAAGCGAAATAGAAAGTGTATACAAGACAATAACACTCACTGGAAGTTGTAAGGAAATAGTATTTCCCTTTTGGTTTCTTGAAACCTTAACGCGTGTATTATATTATCCTCCGTATCCTGGGGGCTTATTTTGAGATTAGCTTCATGAACCCAATATGGGTCAATGAAGCCAATGTCATAGATTTGTCCTCTGCTGCATTCGAGAATCTTCATTCTGCATATTACAGTATGATTATATACATGCAATAAACAAAATAATATAGATGGAGACTAAATTAATTACAGAATTAGTACTTACAGACAATAGGCACTCATGATCGATTTGTCCAAGGCGTCTTGATTGAATAATTGAAATAGTTCATCAAATTCAATGGATATCATGTCATCCTTATCTTTCCCATGATGCTTTTTTGTAACCCTCAGCACTATCCAGTTAGCCCCGTCCCTTGTGGCATGCATGTACCAGTTATGCAATCTTCGCATTTTTGTTGGAACATTGTTTACCTCCTCAGGTTTGACGAGAGGTTTTCCGTACTGGTATTGGTATGCTACTTCACTCACGGGGAAGAACTCTAACTGGGATAAGGACTGGGCAATACTCATACCTTGAGCAGCGGCAGCTTCTCCGTATTGTGCAACTACCTCTGGATCATACTGCTCTTCGGCCCCATATTTGCTCGACCCCACAATGGTTTGAGAAATCACCTTGAGAGGGGCGCAAGTCTGTTTTGCTTGTTCTCCGAGCTGGGCAACAGATTTCCCGCTTGCATCAGTACTGCTCTTCGAGGCTTTTTGTGCCGCATGTGACTTGAGAATAGAACGCTCATAGTCTGATGACAGCTTTGGCTCGGGTTGATGAAGATTCTTTAGCATTTTCAACACTTTGGCTTTTTCTTCTTTGGTGCTGGGGAACTCTGGCTCTTTCGGCCGCCTCAGCTTAGCGAAAAACGCTGTCGTTTCCGCATCAACGATCGCCGTAGTCACCTCTTCAGTACAGTCATAAGCTCTCTTGGGAGGAACCGTTGGTACTTTTGGAAGAGGCTCTTGTTTACGTTTCGGCGATCGCTTACGACGCACAGTAGCAGTACGCTTACGCTTTTTATCCTGAGGCGCCGGCGATGGCTCCCGCGGCGATGGCTGCACCGGAGATTGGTGAGGCGACGGAGCCGGGTGAGGCGACGAAGACGGCTGCCGCGGCGGCGACGACCTCGCTGGAGACGGGTGAGGCGGCGAAGATGGCCTTGGCGTGTGATTTCGAAGCACGATACAATCCTTCGGCCATAGAATGGTGACGTTTTTTGCGTCACCCAGCACAGTCACATCCCCTTCACCAGCAGGGTCGTGAAGATCCAAAACCTCAAAGGTGGGCATGATTTCATCCACGCCGACAACAGCGTAGCCCTCTGGAACCGAACGACAATGGTAAGTTGGTGTGGGTCCAATTGGTAAGGCATAGCCGACCGCCACCTTCATTGATATGTTCACAACTTTGACATGTAGCTCGCAGTGTGTCATCTCTATGATATCATCCATTGGGTAGCCAACAGGAGCCATCGTCGGTGCATCATCGTCATCGCCATTGTCATCACCCGGGACCTCGGTGGAAGCCACACTGCTTTTTCGATTATTCGATAGGCCGGTAGCATCGAATGCAGTGTGCTGCTGAGATGGGCCGGTAGTACTTTGCTCTTTAAGTGTGTTAATTTCATCTTGTTGTTGCTTTAATCGTTCTTCAATTAAACGCATTCGCTCTTTCTGACTTTCTGCTTCAACTGCCGCCCTGTCCTTACTCCTCTGACGGCTTCTATCAGGATATTTCTTCCTCTCTTCGGGAAACCCAGTCCTCCATGATTGGGAGCCTATTGTGCCTCGTATTCGTCCATCATGTTCCTTATTTCCAAGGGCGAGTGTGAGCTCATCATTCTCTCTATCGGGAATGAAGTCCCCATCTTTAACAGCCTTTACTGCTTTTCTGATCCTCTCGATTGGCAAGGGGTCTTCTTTATGTCGTATGTTATATATACACCTCCCTTCCGAGTCCAACGTGCCCCCATGCCCGTAAAACCAATTCCTTGCACGTTCTACCCAATCGTCTGTCTCTGGGGTGATATTTTTATCACGCAGTTCCTGCTCAAGTTTCTCCCACTTAGGAATGCCAACCTTGTAGCCACCTTGCCCCATAGTATGGTGATACTTCTTCTTAGCAGCATTCAGCTTATTCGTTTCAGACATTTTCTTAGCTTTTTCTGATTTCTTGTATTCCACAAACTCATCCCAGAATGGTTTTATCTTCTCAAACTGAATATTCTTGAAATCGGGAGTCTTATTTTTCACGACATAGTCAAGGTGCAATCTTTTCTTCCAGCTAGTGAAACACTGGGCCATCTTCTTCAAAGCCCACTCCCTGACCTTAGCCTCCATGGCTCTCCCATGTTGTAAGGCGTCCTCAACTGGATCCTCCGCATTTGGATCCAGCTCTATCTTCGGTAGTTTGAAATTAACCATGAGCCTCTTCCACAGTAAATCTTTGGCGTGGTTAGGGACAAATAAACATGTTCCCTCTTCATCCGCTTTAGCAGGCCTATTCCAATTTCTAATGGTGATCGGGATTAAGTCCCTAACGATTACTCCGCATTGTGCCACAAATTTGGTTGTGACAACTTCGGGAGCTATCGGTCTGCCGTCTTCAGCGACATCTTCGATCCTGAACCTCTCATGGTCTTGCAACTTTTTGGTTGGGCCTCGTCTGCTCTTTTCAGTAGATTCCTTCGATCCGGAGGGCTAAAAGAAGAAAGATCGTCGTTACTATTTCTATATAGATAGCAGATGATTAATTAATGAATTGATTTATATTACATGCACCTCGCCGGAGCGGTCGTCTTCTCGATTACACAAGGCATCGCCTTCTCCCTCGCGGAAGGCAACACCTTCAACCTCAAACAAGTTGTCTACTCTGGTAAAAAGAGGATCACCCTCACCGGAGTTGTTCAGAAACGTTGATACGTCTAAATTATCTTCCCCACGGATCACACCTTGGATCAACTCTTCCTTTTCTTCGTCTCTGACGTGTGGGTGCATATTTTCTGCATAGGTGGAAAAACGAATAAGTCAAAGCGGCTAAAGGAGAAAGTTAAGTACGGTGTTGAGAGATATAAACCCTAATTCAGAGAAACCCTAATATATACATACACAATAATAAAAATGAAGAGAAAGGGAAACCGTGTAGTAGATAGGCACATCGTCGAACCCACATGCACCTAAGTTGCTTGAAAATGTGAATCGGGTCTGGGGCTACCCACAGTGACTGACCAGTGGGGCCGAAGACCAATAATACCAAACTAATTAATAAACCTAATAATACCTAACTAATAATAAACCTAATAATCCAAACACCAAAAACAAAGGGAAACAATCAACACATGGCATCGATGCAATGCTCAAGCAAGTATGATGATATGACAAGTTAATTTGCATTGGAATGTAACCCTAAGAAATGCTCGACGATTTAATCGGGGTTCCGAGGGGTGAAAACCCTAACTCGGAGAAACTCCGGAACACATGAGAGGGGTGGATTTGTTCTTCTAATTAAACTTGTAATTTAAGTTGTTGAACAATGCATGATTATAGCTTAGATAGCTAGGTTTCATTTTTCTGAACATTTTGATATATTATACATATTTTTATGATTAAATATGAATTAGTTATTGATTTTACAAAATTATATTAATTTCTGCTATTTTTAAACATTTCTGAAAAGGATTAAGCCATTACTGCATCACCCTGACGTCATCAACCCTATCCCTAACTTTCTACACCGGGGCTGCTCCTACCCACAACCACTGACTAGGGGGCCCTAGGCCGATCTGGGTCCACCCCGTGGCCACGTAGGCGCCATGTCAGACGCGGCGGCGCGGGAGGCGTCAGGCGGTGGTGGCCGACGACGATCTAGGCCACCCCAGCACGCGCGGAGGGGTGCGCTGGAAAGAGCGTGACAAGGGGAACCACATAGTGGTGGCGTCGCCCCTTTAGGGTCACCCGAGTGAGGCTTGCGATGAGCGGCGGCGACGGAGCTCACAAACGAACGGCACGCGGTGGCTACAAAGATCTAGGAGGCAAACGGAGGGTGCCCTGAGCACAAGAAGCTCACCATGGTGCTCGACGTGGGGTCTTGGAATCCAGGCGAGGCCGAAGGTGAGCTAATCGACGACGGCGAGCTTTGTCGGGGTCGGGGACGAAGACGACGAGGTTGGCGACGATTCCGTTTGTCAGAGAGGGAGAGAACGCACGCGAGGGGGAGAAAGAGGGAGAGAACGCACCGCGACGCACGACGGCGGACAGAGGCGACGCTAGGCAGCCTGACGGCGGGGCGGCGACGTCTTCCTATGCGCGCACGTCGGAGTTGCAGAGAATGGAGAAGGGGAAGGAGAGGAACGGGCATCGTGTATAAGGGGGGAGAATATGTCCTGGTTGGTGGCTCCAACCGGGACTAAAGGGTTATACGTCCCGGTTGGAGCCACCAACCGGGACCTATACTCCAATATTTTCAGCAGACCAAGGGTTGGCGCGCAGGAGGTCTTTAGTCCCGGTTGGTGGCTCCAACCGGGACATATTCCCCTGTTTTCAAAAAAATTTAGGTATTTTCTCTCTGTTCCCGCCTTATTTTTTATTTTGGGGTTTAAATTTGTATTGTTTTTTAAATAATAATTAATTTGGAATTTAGAAAAACTTTAAACATAAAAAGTATTTGGATTTGAATAAATAATTCAAAACCATTTTCTGTTTTAAAAAATAATTAATGTAACCATTTAAAATATGAACCATTTACAATTAAAAATGAATTAACTTATATTTTTAATATCAATTTGGAATTTAGAAAAACTTTAAACATAAGAAGTGTATGGATTTGAATAAATAATTCAAAAACATATTCTATTTTTAAAAAATAATTAATGTAACCTTTTAAAATGAATTAACTTATATTTTTGAATATTAATTTGGAATTTAGAAAAAAATTAAACATAAAAAGTGTTTGGATTTAAATAAATAATTCAAAAACATTTTCTGTTTTAAAAAATAATTAATGTAACCATTTAAAATATGAACCATTTACAATTAAAAATGAATTAACTTATATTTTTTCAATATCAATTTGGAATTTAGAAAAAAATTAAACATAAAAAGTGTTTGGATTTAAATAAATAATTCAAAAACATTTTCTGTTTTAAAAAATAATTAACGTAACCATTTAAAATATGAACCATTTACAATTAAAAATGAATTAACTTATATTTTTTAATATCAATTTGGAATTTAGAAAAACTTTAAACATACGAAGTGTATGGATTTGAATAAATAATTCAAAAACATATTCTATTTTTAAAAAATAATTAATGTAACCTTTTAAAATGAATTAACTTATATTCTATTTTTGAATATTAATTTTTAAAACGACCCGTTTTTTGCGCTCGGAAATAAATTATTTTTGAATAAATAAAATGGAAAAGGGCTTTTCCGTGCGACAAAAAGGAAAACTTCCTCCTGCAACATTGTTCTCCATAACAATGTCCACACACATGCATAATATGGGCACAACATCACAAACTATGCTGTGATTCAGCACATAACATCGGTCATTTGGACCGAAAGCCATGAAACCTCGAACATGATAGGTCATTTTGTGAAGGTTTTTTCGAAACATGATCAATATACCAAGTCTGGTATTTTTCCTTTCAACTATGTAACATAATATGACACCACGCGAAGGATTTTCATTGTTCGGATTTTTTTGAATTTATTATGCCCGTTTTGAATTATCTGAATTTCTAACTATGGTCGAACCGGTGTGCATGAAGATAGGGGACGGGCATCGTTAGAAATTGCATTGGATCTCTGAAGAAACCACATATTGCGAGTCTAAAAATGATTTTTTCGAAAAATCACGGGCGATAGATCATGTACCTGTAGTACAAACCGGACCCACTTCCTACCGATTCGGCAGAGATTTGTCCTTTTTACCCGGGATGGACGAAAAGGTTTGAGATGTACCGGTTGGGAGATAGTCCATGTAAGGTGGTCTAGTATTTTAGGAAAATGGGACAGTAGCATTGTGAAACGGCATTTTGGTGGTTACTTCACAAAACGACCCATTTTTTGCGCTCGGAAAATGGAAAAGGGCTTTTCCGTGCGACAAAAAGGAAAACTTCCTCCTGCAACATTGTTATCCATACCAATGTCCACACACATGCATAATATGGGCACAACATCACAAACTATGCCGTGATTCAGCACATAACATCGGTCATTTGGACCGAAAGCCATGAAACCTCGAACATGATAGGTCATTTTGTGAAGGTTTTTTTGAAACATGATCAATATACCAAGTCTGGTATTTTTCCTTTCAACTATGTAAAATAATATGACACCACGCGAAGGATTTTCATTGTTCGGATTTTTTCTGAATTTATTATGCCCGTTTTGAATTATCTGAATTTCTAACTATGGTCGAACCGGTGTGCATGAAGATAGGGGACGGGCATCGTTAGAACTTGCATTGGATCTCTGAAGAAACCACATATTGCGAGTCTAAAAATGATTTTTTCAAAAAATCACGGGCGATAGATCATGTACCTGTAGTACAAACCGGACCCACTTCCTGCCGATTCGGCAGACATTTGTCCTTTATACCCGGGATGGACGAAAAGGTTTGAGATGTACCGGTTGGGAGATAGTCCATGTAAGGTGGTATAGTATTTTAGGAAAATGGGACGGTAGCATTGTGAAACGGCATTTTGGTGGTTACTTCACAAAACGACCCGTTTTTTGCGCTCGGAAAATGGAAAAGGGCTTTTCCGTGCGACAAAAAGGAAAACTTCCTCCTGCATCATTGTTCTCCATACCAATGTCCACACACATGCATAATATGGGCACAACATCACAAACTATGCCGTGATTCAGCACATAACATCGGTCATTTGGACCGAAAGCCATGAAACCTCGAACATGATAGGTCATTTTGTGAAGGTTTTTTCGAAACATGATCAATATACCAAGTCTGGTATTTTTCCTTTCCACTATGTAACATAATATGACACCACGCGAAGGATTTTCATTGTTCGGATTTTTTCTGAATTTATTATGCCCGTTTTGAATTATCTGAATTTCTAACTATGGTCGAACCGATGTGCATGAAGATAGGGGACGGGCATCGTTAGAACTTGCATTGGATCTCTGAAGAAACCACATATTGCGAGTCTAAAAATGATTTTTTCAAAAAATCACGGGCGATAGATCATGTACCTGTAGTACAAACCGGACCCACTTCCTACCGATTCGGCAGACATTTGTCCTTTTTACCCGGGATGGACGAAAAGGTTTGAGATGTACCGGTTGGGAGATAGTCCATGTAAGGTGGTATAGTATTTTAGGAAAATGGGACGGTAGCATTGTGAAACGGCATTTTGGTGCTTACTTTACAAAACGACCCGTTTTTTGCGCTCGGAAAATGGAAAAGGGCTTTTCCGTGCGACAAAAAGGAAAACTTCCTCCTGCAACATTGTTCTCCATACCAATGTCCACACACATGCATAATATGGGCACAACATCAAAAACTATGCCGTGATTCAGCACATAACATCGGTCATTTGGACCGAAAGCCATGAAACCTCGAACATGATAGGTCATTTTGTGAAGGGTTTTTTGAAACATGATCAATATACCAAGTCTGGTATTTTTCCTTTCAACTATGTAACATAATATGACACCACGCGAAGGATTTTCATTGTTCGGATTTTTTCTGAATTTATTATGCCCGTTTTGAATTATCTGAATTTCTAACTATGGTCGAACCGATGTGCATGAAGATAGGGGACGGGCATCG
The DNA here is from genome assembly GCA_910589765.1 of Avena atlantica. Taxonomy (NCBI): domain Eukaryota; kingdom Viridiplantae; phylum Streptophyta; class Magnoliopsida; order Poales; family Poaceae; genus Avena; species Avena atlantica. The sequence goes on along the minus strand of OU342738.1, from coordinate 343,786,395 downwards.
TTAGAACTTGCATTGGATCTCTGAAGAAACCACATATTGCGAGTCTAAAAATGATTTTTTCAAAAAATCACGGGCGATAGATCATGTACCTGTAGTACAAACCGGACCCACTTCCTACCGATTCGGCAGACATTTGTCCTTTTTACCCGGGATGGACGAAAAGGTTTGAGATGTACCGGTTGGGAGATAGTCCATGTAAGGTGGTATAGTATTTTAGGAAAATGGGACGGTAGCATTGTGAAACGGCATTTTGGTGCTTACTTTACAAAACGACCCGTTTTTTGCGCTCGGAAAATGGAAAAGGGCTTTTCCGTGCGACAAAAAGGAAAACTTCCTCCTGCAACATTGTTCTCCATACCAATGTCCACACACATGCATAATATGGGCACAACATCAAAAACTATGCCGTGATTCAGCACATAACATCGGTCATTTGGACCGAAAGCCATGAAACCTCGAACATGATAGGTCATTTTGTGAAGGTTTTTTCGAAACATGATCAATATACCAAGTCTGATATTTTTCCTTTCAACTATGTAACATAATATGACACCACGCGAAGGATTTTCATTGTTCGGATTTTTTTGGAATTTATTATGCCCGTTTTGAATTATCTGAATTTCTAACTATGGTCGAACCGGTGTTCATGAAGATAGGGTACGGGCATCGTTAGAACTTGCATTGGATCTCTGAAGAAACCACATATTGCGAGTCTAAAAATGATTTTTTTCAAAAAATCACGGGCGATAGATCATGTACCTGTAGTACAAACCGGACCCACTTCCTACCGATTCGGCAGACATTTGTCCTTTTTACCCGGGATGGACGAAAAGGTTTGAGATGTACCGGTTGGGAGATAGTCCATGTAAGGTGGTCTAGTATTTTAGGAAAATGGGACGGTAGCATTGTGAAACGGCATTTTGGTGGTTACTTCACAAAACGACCCGTTTTTTGCGCTCGGAAAATGGAAAAGGGCTTTTCCGTGCGACAAAAAGGAAAACTTCCTCCTGCAACATTGTTCTCCATACCAATGTCCACACACATGCATAATATGGGCACAACATCACAAACTATGCCGTGATTCAGCACCTAACATCGGTCATTTGGACCGAAAGCCATGAAACCTCGAACATGATAGGTCATTTTGTGAAGGTTTTTTCGAAACATGATCATTGTTCGGCACACATTTAGTCCCGGATGTAGTCACAAACCGGGACTAAAAATATTTTCCGCCATTTCCCACCTCTTCCCGCCAAGTTTTCCCGCCCTTTCCTTTCTACTAGAGCTTTTAGTCCCGGATGTAGTCACTAACCGGGACTAAAGATATTTCCCGCCATTTCCCAAAGCTTCACGCCAAGTTTTCCCACCCTTTCCCTCTATATTTAGGGTGATCGTGTCATGGCTATCCACACATCCACACCTTCCTCTCTTAGAACAATGGACAACGCCTACTGGGCCATTCTTACCCTCGAGGAGACCGAGGCGCTGTGCGCCTCCAACTACCCTTGTCCACCGGGGTACCGGCCGCCCGCCGGCTAGATGCTGAGCGCTGGAGGGGTTCCTGTCCCTCCTGTCCCTCAAGGTTCCGCACGCCAGGCGGCCATCACAAACCACTTCTACCACGAGCTCACGCCGGAGCAGCGGATGGATCCCCAGTGGGATCCCGACAACTATGACACCTGGAATGCCTTCTTCGCTAATAGGCGGGAAAGGGAGCTCGCCAGGTACGAGGGTGATGGCCCGCCACCGGTGAACCACAACGAAGTCGGCCGTCGTCTGTGGTGGGCGAACCGTACTATCATCGAAGTGATGCGCTACATCGTCGGGGGAGACCATCCTCGCCTACGGTTCCCACGAGTACACCCGACACAGGCCCCACACTGTCCCGGCGGTAGCGGCATCGTCTTCCAGGAGACCCCTCTCCCACCCGCCGTGAATCCGAGGCTGGAATGGCCCCTGGTATATGCCATGGATGGGCTGAGGATCCCCGGAGTGGCAGGTGGCGATGACGATGATGATGACGACGACGATGAAGACCCTGAAGCTGCGTACTATAGGACTAGGCATGATTATGACTAAAGGGGGCGGCTTTAGGCCTGAGTGTTAGCTAGTCCCGGTTTGTCCCGGTTTTTAATATTAATAAATGTCTTAAGTGTTACCTAATAAATAGAGGGAAATGTCTATATAAAGAGAGGGTTCATATTTAGTCTCGGTTGGAGAAACCAACCGCGACTGAAGGGATTGCGGCAGAGTGGGCCAGACAACACTAATAATAGGGGTGAGTGTCGACATTATGTCGTGTGGCTTGTACCTTGTCCCGGATGGTGTCACCAGCCGGGACTAAAGATGAACCTTTAGTCCCGGTTGGAGACACCAACCGGGACTAAAGATGAGTCAGCACTAATAATAGGGGTGAGTGTCGACATTATGTCGTGAGTGTCGACATTATGCCGAGCTGCTTGTACTATAAATATGCATCCTTGTGAGTCCAGTCCTCCAGCCAGTTTGAGGCATCTCCAAGATGGTTTTAGAGAGCAGGGACACCACTACGGCCAGTTTCAGGGAGATGTCGACGGAGCCCAGTCCTCCGGCATCTCGGAGAAACTGGTCATAGAGGCACTCCCTAATATGTGAAATTAGTTAGCTCCGAGGCGTATTGATCTAGTTAGTGAAGTTACAAGCTGCAAGATGGTTTTCGAGAGCAGGGACACCACTACGACCAGTTTCAGGGAGATGCCGACGGAGCCCAGTCCTCCCGCATCTCCAAGAAACTGGTCATAGAGGCACTCCCTAATTTGTGAAATTAGTTAGCTCCGAGGCGTATTGATCTAGTTAGTGAAGTTACAAGCTGCAAGATGGTTTTCGAGAGCAGGGACACCACTGCGGCCAGTTTCAGGGAGATGCCGACGGAGCCCAGTCCTCCGGCATCTCCGAGAAACTGGTCATAGAGGCACTCCCTAATATGTGAAATTAGTTAGCTCCGAGGCGTATTGATCTAGTTAGTGAAGTTACAAGCTGCAAGATGGTTTTCGAGAGCAGGGACACCACTACGACCAGTTTTAGGGAGATGCCGACGGAGCCCAGTCCTCCGGCATCTCCAAGAAACTGGTCATAGAGGCACTCCCGGTCCAGCCACAAAACGAGACTAACACTCAATACATTTATTAATATTAAAAACTGAGACTACAAAACCGGGACTAAAGGCCACAAACCGCGAAAGATATCCTTCGGTCAAGCCACAAACCGAGAAAGACATGAACTAGAGTTACATAATATGAGCATGAACTTCTTGGCATATGTCATTCCTTATGACCGCTTCAGACGTAACCATGGAGCATCTTCTTTACTTAACGGAATGCTTGGGTCAGTTTTCACTGTGAAGGGCGGAATTTCATCAAACTTATTATAATCTTCTGACATGTCTGTCTTGTCCTTGATTCCCACGATGTTTCTTTTCCCTGAAAGAACTATGTGACGCTTTGGCTCATCATATGATGTATTCGTTTGCATATTTTTTCTTTTTTTCGGTCTGGAGGACATGTCCTTCACATAGAAAACCTGAGACACATCATTGGCTAGGACGAATGGTTCATCTCTATAACCAAGATTGTTGAGATCCACTGTTGTCATTCCGTACAACTGGTCTATCTTTACCCCTTCCCCATTCAGGTTGACCCATTTGCAGCGAAACAAAGGGACCTTAAAAGAGACTCCATAGTCTAGTTCCCATATCTCCTCTATGTAACCATAATATGTGTCCTTTTGTCCATTCTCGTCTATTGCATCAAAGCGGAAACCACTATTTTGGTTGGTGCTCTTTTTATCTTGGGCGATCGTGTAGAATGTATTCCCATTTATTTCGTACCCTTGGAAATTCAATACAGTAGAAGATGGTGACGCGGCCAACAAGTATAGCTGATCTCCAACAGTGGTGTCATTCAAGAGATGTGTCCGCATCCAACCACCGAAAGACTTCATGTGTTCATCTGTAATCCATGATTCAGGCTTCCCCGGGTTTTTGGAGCGTACAATATTCTTGTGTTCCTCGATATACGGAGCTGCCAAGGTGGAATTATGTAGAACTTTGTAGTGTGCTTTAGTGAAAGAATCCCCGTCCCTACATATCATTGCTTTCTTTCCCAGCGTGCCTTTTCCACTTAGTCTTCCCTCATGCCGCGAGTCAGAAACACCAATCGGCTTAAGGTCAGGAATAAAGTCAACACAAAACTCAATGACCTCCTCTGTTCCATATCCCTTGGAGATGCTTCCTTCTGGTCTAGCACGGTTATGAACATATTTCTTTAAGACTCCCATGAACCTCTCAAAGGGGAACATATTGTGCAGAAATACCGGACCGAGAATGGCAATCTCTTCCACTAGATGAACCAGGAGATGCGTCATAATATTGAAGAAGGATGGTGGGAACACCAATTCAAAACTAACAAGACATTGTACCACATCCTTCTGTAACCTTGGCAGAATATCTGGATTGATTACCTTCTGAGATATTGCATTGAGGAATGCACACAGCTTCACAATGGGTACTCGAACATTTTCCGGTAGAAGCCCCCTCAATGCAATCGGAAGCAACTGCGTCATAATCACGTGACAGTCATGAGACTTCAGGTTTTGGAACTTTTTCTCTGCCATATTTATTATCCCCTTTATATTAGATGAGAAGCCCGACGGCACCTTGATACTGTAAAGGACTTCAAAAAAGATTTCCTTCTCTGCTTTGGTAAGAGCATAGCTGGCACGACTTAAGTGACGCCCTTTATCCGTCTTGTTATGTGTATGCATGTTCTTTGGGTCTTTCATAATTTGTTGGTCCTCCCGTGCTTCAGGTGTATCTTTTGTCTTCCCATACACGCCTAGGAATCCTAGCAGGTTCACGCAGAGATTCTTCGTCACGTGCATCACGTCGATTGAAGAGCGGACACGCAGGACTTTCCAATATGGCAGCTCCCAAAATATAGATTTCTTCTTCCACATGGGTATGTGTCCTGTAGCGACGTCGTTCGGAACTGATTGACCGCCGGGACCCTTTCCAAAGATTACTTCTATGTCCTTGACCATACCAAATACATCATCACCAGCAGGGAGTTCAGGCTTCTTCCGGTGATCTGCCTCACCTTTGAAATGCTTGCCTTTCTTTCTTACGGGATGATTGGTCGGAAGAAATCGTCGATTCGCCAGGTACACAACCTTCTTGCATTTATGCAAATATGTACCTTCGGTCTTATCTAAACAGTGGGTGCATGCCTTATATCCTTTGTTTGTCTGTCCTGAAAGGTTACTAAGAGCAGGCCAATCATTGATGGTTACGAATAACAACCCTCGTAGATTAAATGGCTCCTGTTTGTTCTCATCCCACGCACGTACACCTGGTTTGCCCCACAACTGTAAGAGTTCTTCAACTAATGGCCTAAGGTACACATCAATGTCATTGCCCGGTTGCTTCGCGCCTTGGATGAGCACTTGCATCATAATGAACTTACGCTTCATGCACAACCAAGGAGGCAGGTTGTAGATACATAGAGTCACGGGCCAGGTGCTGTGACTGCAGCTCTGCTCCCCAAAAGGATTCATGCTATCCATACTTAGACCAAACCATAAGTTCCTTGCGTCACCTGCAAAGTCTGGGAAGTCTCTCTCGATTTTTCTCCACTGTGACCCATCAGCAGGGTGTCTCAACTCCCCGTCTTTCTTACGGTCTTCTTTGTGCCATCGCAACAACCTGGCATGCTCTTTGTTTCTGAACATGCGTTTCAACCTTGGTATTATAGGAGCATACCACATAACCTTAGCAGGAACCCTCTTCCGGAGGGGCTCTCCCTCAACATCACCAGGGTCATCTCGTCTGATCTTATACCGCAACGCGTTGCATACCGGGCATTTATCTAAATTCTCATACTCCTTACCGCGGTAGAGGATGCAGTCATTAATGCATGCATGTATCTTTTGCACATCTAATCCCAGAGGACAGAGAGTCTTCTTTGCTTCGTAGGTACTCTCGGGAAGTTCGTTATGTTTTGGAAACTTCGGCTTCATTATTTTCAGCATCTTTTCAAATGAGGAGTCAGTTAGACCACACTCTGCCTTCAATCGCAACAATTCCAGTGTGGTACCGAGCTTTGTGCTGCCATCTTCACAATTTGGGTACAACAATTTCTTGTGATCTTCTAACATGCCCTCTAACTTCAACTTCTCATTTTCTGTTTCATAGTCTCGCTTTGCATCAGAAATGACCCTACCAAGTTCATCAGCCGGCTCATCTGATGCCCGTTCTTCACCTTTTTCCTCTCCATTGTCTTCCATTGCAGTATCACTGTATTCAGGAAACATATGATGATAGTTGTTATCATCATCATCTTCTTCACCATCTTCCATCATAACCCCTCTTTCCCCGTGCTTGGTCCAGCAATTATAGTTGGGCATGAAACCTTTCATAATCAGGTGGCCGCGAATGATTTTCGAGAAAGAGTACTCCTTGTTGTTCCGACATTGAACACATGGACAACGTATAAATCCATTCTCTTTGTTTGCCGTAGCCACATCGATAAATTTATCCACGCCTTTGATATACCCGGCTACCCGCCGGTCACCGTACATACATTCCCGACCGTTCATCTGCATCATATAAGTAAGTTTTCAAAAAACAGGACATCATAAATAGTGAAATAACCAATTCACACCGACACATGAATTGTATCAATGACCTAGAAAAGATAAGATTGCTAACCTCGATCGAGGGAAATAAGCTCAAGTGCGTCTCGGACACCTTCTATATTTTTGTTCTATGAGAAATTCAACGGGATTTTTCACTCAAACATTTGAACAAACACCTTCAATGCATGCATGAGAAAAAACTAGCACACACCCTCACACCTTACACCATTCGAAAAAACAGAGTGGAGGCAGAGGAGGGGGCTGGGGCGTTGCATTTATAGAGGGCAGGGGTCTTTAGTCCCGGTTGGAGGTGCGTGCCACGCCACGTGGCTGTGGCCAAACCTTTAGTCCCGGTTGCTGGCTCCAACCGGGACGTATTCCCCCTTACCAACCGGGACGCATGCCCCCTGGCCCCGTGCCCGCTCCAACCGGGACGCGTGCCAGCATTAGTCCCGGTTGGTGGCGCAACCGGGACTAATGCTCCGAGGGGTCGCGAACGGATGGCCCTTTTTCCTCTAGTGCCACCACACTCAGACAATCCGTCTCCAGGCAAACCCTTTGAACTCCCATTTCTATAGCCAGTTGTAAAGCTCTCTTGAACGTCATTAGCTCCATCTGCTCAGGGTCAGTTGCAGAGTTTAAAGAATGGTCATCTCCCGCGAGGAAACTGCCATGGTGATTCTGCAGAACTACACCACAACCTCCACTTGACGACGCAGCAAAAAAAGAACCATCAGCGTTTGCCTTGCACCAATTGTCCTCAGGAGGGAGCCAGTGCTCCACAACTTTGGGTGGAACGGGAGGTGCCACAGGTAAACTCTCCAGCCACTCTTCAACCAAGAACATAGCTCGACGGGCAATGTTCTGTGGGTCATCGATCTTCTCTTCCTCCCTGGCATCATTTCGAGCGAGCCAAAGTTGATAGATCATCATTATAGCTATGGAAATTTCCTTATCCGAGAGACTCCCCATCCAATCAAGAATCCATCCACGAAGCTCGTAGGGCCTCACATTTTCATTATCAGGACTACGTAGCTGCAATCCAGTATACTCGCGGATTAGGTCCCAAGCCCGCACTAACACAGGGGACTGAATTTAGACGTACTGCTAGCGCTAACACAGGGGTACTTTGGTCCATCGAGAAAAAAGGTTAACGGAGGACGTAATAGAACCAACGGTAGTGTCATATAAGGCAAAAAAAAGTTAGACTAGGTGCCAAATAAGGAAGAGAATTTTTTTGTGTAAAATAAGAAATCATATTGGGAGATAGGGTCAAATAAGAAATTCTCTCAATGTTATAAGCATATACTAGAGTAATTAATAAGATAATTATTAAACGATAGTAATGATATTCTTTTGTACTTTAGAAGAACAAAGAATATATTTTATATGCAGAGATGATAAAGTAGTTCATTGTAATATGTTACATTGGTACTAGCTTTTGTTGCATATACCAACAAAGTTTATTTTAATTTACCCTATGTGTTAAGAAATGAAGTTGCACAATAAAATAGAAAAAAGTTTTATGATGGATTTGGATGAGTTCCGATATTATAACATCGGGACGAATATTACAATGAAAACTGAACATTTTTCAAATTTAAGTATTTTCAAAATCCAAACATTTTCACAGAAAATAAAAAAGGTAAATCAAAAGAAACAACAGAGCTAAAAAATTGAAAAATAAAAATAAAAATAAAAATTAGAAAAAAAAAGGAAAAGCAGGAAATGGGCCAAGCCCAACGCACGTCGGGAATGTGGGGTGCCTAGTGGCTAGTACACACTGGCCTGGTCGGTTGCAGGCATGTGATTGAGCAACCCAGGCCAGCTTCTACATGGGCTGCCGGATTTTCATTTTTTACAGTTTCTAGGAGTGCGAGGTTGCCAATATTTCATTCCCTAAAATAAATACAAAACGCAGATCTTCCAAGTTTCAAGGCAGATCACGTTAAGTTAAAAGAAAAAAGGCAGATCACGTTAGGTTTTATGGTCTGTGCTGCCACCGGAAAATCCTTTTGGAGGACGCGTTCCATAGAGTCTGTTTTTGAATTTTTTAAAAAATCAGCAAATATTTTCTAAAAAAATACCTACACATAGAAAACAACACGAAATACATGTATGCGAATTTGCAATCAAAAATACTTTGTATTTCGTTTGTAGTAAAAAAGACAAATATGACAAATTCTGGAAAAACGAAGGCCCATTCCAATTTGCAATGTTTACATCCAGATCTAAAATTCTCTAATTTTTTCTGTGGCTAGAATACAAAATGATTTTTGAATTATTCTTCGCACGCGTGTATTATAAATCATTACATACCAGCATTTTTTTGAATCTTTAAATTTAAATTTTTCGAAAAGAAGAGCTTTCAATTTGTGACGGCTAAACCAAAAAACTAAACCACATCCCGACTCTTCATGCCTCCACGTTGCCTCCTGGCGGCGGCGGGAGGGAACCCTATGTAGGGTTCGCAACATAGATAAACAAAAAAATTCCTACGATGGAACAACTAAGTACCAAGGTCTATCTACTAGATACAAGCAATGAGTGGATATACATCCATAGAATATATACCCTCGAAGACCAAAAAGCGTTAACGAGGTTGTACTCGTGGATGATATAGTCGAACGCTTGTCGATCTTAAGATTGCGAAGAAGTCCATCCGGTTCAGCAAGTCCAGCACCATCAAGTCCTGCACCGCAAAGCAGTGGTGCATCCGTGACCGCACACACGTTTGTGTATCCCAACAACCTCCGTGTCCTCGCTCCAGTGAAACAACGGAAGCAACAAATCCTTTCAAAAAAACCACCGGAAACATGTATCTCGCTGATCCGACACCATGGAGAAATTCTAAAGGGGAGGGAGAGAGATCCTTTACGAGGAGGTGTGAGTGATAAGTGAGAGGAGGGGGCATCCCACTAGCCATGGCCGGCGGCCAAGGTGGTGCCCCCACCTCTTCCTCCATTCATGCGAGTGGAGCTCCCACTCACACAAATGCCCCTCCATTTCTTCCACTCAAAATCCCACTCAAAACCCATTAAATTTCCACCAAATTTAATGCAATCTCTTATTAAATAAAACTCCTTTTATTTATTACATTCACATAAACCCTTACAACATTTCAATTTCACATCCAGAACCAGTTTCAGCAATTTCACCCAAAACAATTTCGATGTCTAGTGAAATAAATTCCTGCGCTTTTTTTTATTTCTCTGGCATATCATTTCTCCGAATGGTGTCGGTATCCCTTAAGTGTGTCACCCTACGGTTCGCGAATAATGCAGTCATGATCGAGACCCCTCTCTGATCAATAATCAGCAGCGGGACCTGGAGATCCGTACTAACTCCCAACATATTCAACGATGACTTCTGTGATCGTGTGAACCTTATACGCATGTAACTCAATCCCTTTGTCTCGCGATATATTACATGCCCGAGATTCGATCATCGGTATCTCCATACCTAGTTTGATCTCGTTACCGACATGTACTCTTTTTTTGTTCCCGTGATATAACATTCTAGTGATGAAATCACTTGCTTGTAAGCTAACTAATGTGATATCACCGAGAGGGCCCAGAGTATATCGATCCGTCATCAGGATGGAAAAATTCCACTCTTGATCCTTGAGCCTCAACATAACACCTTCGTAGCACTTAACCCACCTTTATAGTCATCCTGTTATGGTGTGATGTTTGATATTATCAAGATACTCATCTAGTGTTAGTGATAGACATGATCTCATGGTCTAAGGATTAGGATTACTTCATATAATGTTATAGCAATATAAACACAATTACTTCGGATGAATATTTATCACACCATTCCAATAATGTTGTGACCTCGTTATTAACAACATCCAATGTCCATGATTAGGAAACCTTTGATCATCTTGTTAATCAACGTGCTAGTTTATAAGAGAGGCATAACTAGAAAATTTCTTTTTGTTTATTAAACACACATGTATTAACGTTTTCGTATTAATACAATTATAGCATGCAAAATAAACATTTATCATCAACTTGGAATATACATAATTTCAACTTTATTATTGCCTCTCAGGGCATATTCCCTTCACCCTAGATCCCCGCTGCCACCGAATCTCAACCTTTGCCGCCCCTTCCCTTGTCACCGCCAGATGATGCGGCTGGGCAAAGCCTACGCGCGGAAGGCGGCGGTGGGGCTCCTTCTCCCTCGCGCATGCACAGGTGGATGGGCACGGCTCACGACTAACTCCATGGCGGATACTCCCTGCATGGCGGGCGCATGTGGGCTCCCACGGGTGATCGCGGCTGGTGGCGGCGGCTGATGGAGGCGGCCGGTCTACGGCCGTGGGTACCGGAGCGGTGACTCCGGAAGGGCGGCGGGTCTTCCCTCGTGGACGGCTGGCCAGGAGGTGGCTCCAGGGTGGCGGCGCATGGTGTGGCGTCCTCGTTCTGGAGAGTTGGTGGTGCTGGTGGCGGTGGAGCTACAGCTTCTGGCGGCGGCATTCAGGATGGTGGAGGGCTCCTTCTGGGCCCTTGGGGGCCGCGGCCATGGTGGTCTGCTGCTGTTTTTGCGTGCTCCCTGTGCGTATCGGCAGGCATCCATCCGGCGGCTATGGTCTGCGTGAGAGGTGGAGGACGGTGACAGTTGTGGTTTTCGATCCCTTGCACGGTGGCGGTGGCGGTTGCTCGGGTTCGCTCTGGTCGCTTTGGCGACTATCTCGCGGGCATCGGTGATGATCCAGACGAAGGCGTTTCGTCGCGGTGACGGGAAGCCTAGGCGTGACTGTGTCGGGGATGCTAGGCTCGGCCGCCAGTTTCGATGTCTTCGACGACGGATGCGACGATCTTCATGCCTCTCGTCTGGTGAGCTTTGGTTGGTGCTCGTTGGGTTGTGCCTAGCGTGGTGTCCGTATGCCGGGGCGGTAGCCCGGGTGTTGATTCTTCTCGCGCCGAGATAGGAGGTGGCTCCGTAGGAAGGGGATCTGGGCCTCGGCGGCTATCTTCATTCTTGGCCTCAGATCGTCTGGCGCATGGGGATGGTGGTCTGCGTGCGGGTTGGCTTTGGCGGCCTAGACGGTCCCCAAGGGAGGGTGTGGGGTTGCTATTCATTGCGGGGCGAAAGTCTTGTCTTGGCTGTTGTCCGAGACCGACGGCGGCGACGCCCTTGGCATCATGTCCTTCTTGAAGGCGCCATTGTGGTGGTGCTCTTGCTCCTTCACCCAGGTTTCTTCCGGGGAAACTGAAAGAACATGTTGGACCGCCATGTGTGGTTTTGGTAATTAATGATAATCTTTATGGACTAATGTGTGTATTAAGTTATACTTGTAGGATTTGTCCATTGGCATCGCTTGGAGCATGTGTTGGCTTCAAGGTTGATGAAATGCAAAGAAGATATGTTGGGCAAGCTCGAAAGGCGTTACATATTGAGAAAGTCAAGATCGTCTACATCGAGCTCAAGTGGAATGCTCAAGGCAAAGATATAATCCTGATAGGTTTTCCCTTTTGCCGGTCTCACATTGTGTGTGTGAGACCGGGTTTAGGATAGATAACCGTACTATCAAGAGGGGCTCTCGTAAGAGTAATTCGGTCACATCGTTTGGAGAGAGATCAAACCTCTGCATACTATCATCATCGTATTTGGTTGTTATTTGGTCTTATCCATGTGAGGATATAGAGCTTGTGGTAATCTCCATAACAAGCTCTTGTTCATCAAAATCGGATCTTCCATTTGTATCTTGTTGCGATTTTGATTTATGCGGCTTTTCGGTTTCTCACCAAGTGAGGTATATCACATTATTCTACTTGATACTTTCTCACCAAGCCCTTGTCGTCCTCTATCCAACGCAATTGGAATCGGGTCAATCGGAGCTTCCAGTCAAAAGTTATTGCCGTTTGAATATTTGCCTCGTGCGGTACCAAAAAGCAGTAGTACCGCCTTTTGCTACCGGATGCGACAGAAGGTTTTGACTAACTGTCAAAAATCCTCTGCCAGACTAGGTACTAAAAAGCGGTAGTACCGCATTTTAGTACCTAGCGCGACAGTAGCTTTTTGACCACTTGTCAAAAGCTTCTGCCTGCTCCGGTACTAAAATGCGGTAGTACTACATTTTAGTACCGCACAGGGCAGAGACTTTTGAACGTTGGCAAACAGCTTCTGTCTGCCGCATTTTACTACCTGGCGTGACATAGACCTTTTTCGTCTAAACTGCTGATTTCACTTCACGTCCGGTAGTACCGGTTGCCATTTGCGGTACTACCGCTTTACGATAGCATCAATGGTACTACCGCTGTGGCCAGGGCTTATGAAGTTTTGAATATTGGTCTTCCTGTACCAAGTCCGGTACCTGGTCCGGTAGTACCGGAGTTCTCCGGTAGTACCGCTTGAACTTCCGGTACTACCGCTACATTAAGGCTCCAACGGCCATATTTTGCCTTGCCCTATAAATAGCTTTGCCCCATTGCCTTTTAGGACTACTTCTTCCTCCTCTTTGGATCTAAATCTTTGCCCCTATTTGCCTTACTCCTTAAGCTTGATTTCTACTCACCCCTCCATTGATTCTTGCATATATTTAAGGGGTAGTTGGAGGAGATCTAGATCTACGTTTTGACCAAACCAAAACATCTCTTTGTGAGTGTATCTTTGGGGATCTAGATTTTGGGGGATTTTGTGTCTCTCTTTGATTCCTCCTCTCTTGTTCCCCCAATAGCTTTAGTAGCTTTGTTGGAACTTGAGATTGAGGGATTTTAGCATCTTTGTGGTGTTCTTGCCATTTGCATTTGGTGCATCGGTTTGAGTTCTCCTCGGAGGATTTGGTTTGAATTGCTCATTGGAGCTTGTCCCTCTTGGGTTCTTGGAACCCTGGACGGTTTTGTGGCCTTGGTGGCATTTATTGAGACCTTTTGTGGCGTTTGTTGGGAGACTCCAATTAAGTTGTGGAGTTGTGCCCCAACCTTGTGAGAGGTTCCGGATGCCACCGACAAGTGCACCGATAGTGTAAGCGTGGATCGATCCCATTGGGGTGAGATTCACCAGAGAATAAGGGAGGCCTTTTGTGGCGTTGGTGGTTTGATACCACCCCCTCTCCAAACTATACGTACTCCATGTTGGGAGGAACTCGGTAAAATATCGGTGTCCCCGCGTGCCTCGGTTATCTCTATACCCGAGCTCTTTACTTATGCAATTTACATTGTGATAGCCTTCGTGCTTGAAGTAATATATATCTTGTTATCACTTTGTTGCTTGTATTGCTTAGCATAAGTTGTTGGTGCACATAGGTGAACCTTAGTTGTTCTAGGTTGTGCTTAACAAAGTAAACACTAGTTTTATTCCGCCTTTGTTGAGCCACTCTAGGAAAAGTTTTAATCGCCTATTCACCCCCCCTCTAGGCGACATCCGTATCCTTTCAGAAACCCCAGATCCCGCAAGGGATCGGGCGAGGTAGCACTCGTGTGTCGCTTTCCTATTGGGGCCTCGTCTTGGATGTTCCACTTGCCAGAGGGACCAGTGGAGCGAGCTAGTGGTTGGCGGTGGCGTTTCTCGTCTTTGGCTAGGCGGTGCGCGACCCTGGGGTTGGCGTGGATGTTGGAGCGGCAACTCCGGTTTTTTTGCCTCTGCCTTGTTGTGTCGAGGTGTTAGTGTCGTCTTGGGTCGCTTGGCTGACTTGGCCGTCGACTTGTGAGTGGGCGTGGCCTCAGGGCCGGCGTGGGTACCGTAGCGTAGTCTCTGATACGTCGGAAACATATCTATAATTTTTATGCTCCATGCTTGTTTAGTATCTACTTTGCTTTGCTTTGTCTACACTTTGAGGTGTTTTTATATCTTTTCTGGAACTAACCTATTAACAAGTTGCCACAGTTCCAGTTGTCTGTTTTCTCCTGTTTTTGGTTCCAGAAAGGCAGAAAATCAATATTCTCAGAATTGGACGGGACAAAAGTCAAAGTCAATATTTTACCATGGGCGTCACGAAGTCCAGAGGAGAGATGCAGAGGCGAGCAAGGGCTGCCCGTGGGTGGGCCCACCCCGCGCCTGGGTAGGGTGTGGGACCTCCGGCCGCCTCCCAGCTCCGCCTCTTTGCCTATAAGAAGCCCCCGATAAAGAAACCCTAGGCACCTGATAAAAACTCCATGAAACCTTCTGTAGCTGCCGCCACCATCATCCCTAGATTGGGGGATCTGAAGTTCTTCCCAGCACCCTGCCGGAGGGGATATCATCCCGGAGGCCTTCTTATTCATCATACCAGCCTCCAGTATGAAGCGTGAATAGTTCCACCTTGGACTACGGGTCCATGTAGTAGCTAGATGGATGTATCTCCTCCTTGTGCTTTCATGTATAGATCTTGTGAGCTCCGTTCATGATCAAGATCTAATCTATTTGTAATCATGCATGTTGTGTTTGCGGGGATAAAATGGATATTGAGATTACTATGTCAGATTGATTAATGGTTTTGTCTATTTGATACTATCATGTCTGTGTTGTTTGTGATCTTGCATGCTCTCCATTGTTAGTAGCTATCTTGGCCAAGTAGTTGCTAGTGACTCCAAGAGGGGGTATTTATTCTCGATAGTGGGTTCATGTCTCTAGTTTCCAAGGGAAGTGACAGAAATCTCTTCGGTTGTAGATGTGCTGTTTCCACTAGCAAGAAAACAACGGTCTCTTGTTCATAGAACAAGTGGAGCCCGCGGTGGAATTGATGATTTGGTAGATCCGCGGGAGGACGAATTGCTCCTTCGGGCAGGCGCTATTTAAGTTTGTGTAATCGATACACATTCTCCAGGTCCCGTTTTTCTTCTCGACCAGGACTGGGTTTGCCAGCCACTTGGAGTACTTGATTGGCCGGATGAAGCCTGCAGCGAGTAGACGCTGCACCTCCTCGGCGATGGCTCGGCGGCGCTCTTCATTGAAGGGCCGCAGCGACTGCTTGACGGGTCGCACTTTGGGGTCGGCGTTGAGTTTGTGCTTAGCGAGTTCCCTCGGGACACTAGGCATGTCGGATGGCTTCCATGCGAAGATGTCCATGTTCTCACGGAGGAACTCGATGAGCGCGCCTTCCTATGCTGGGCTCATGCCCGTCCCGATCGTCTGGCTGGAGTCGCTTGGGACCATCTCGACGGTGCGGGTGTGCGTTGTTGCCTCAAAGGTGGTGGAGTTGCCACCCTCCGAATTGGGCTTCTTGAGTATGGTGGGGTCATCGCTGTTGACCCCAATCGCATACTTGGCGAGCTCCTCGGCGTGGTTGGCCTCCGCCGCGATGACGGCGCCAGCGAGTTCGGCCCCTTTGGCCTCGCATTCTGCGGCCATGACAGGGTCGCCATGGATAGTGATGATGCCACACGGCCCAGGTAGCTTCAACGTGTTGTACGCGTAGTAGGGTGCTGCCATGAATTTGGCGAATGCCTGGAACCCTAGGACGCAGTGGTAGGGGCTGTCGAAGGGCACCCGCTCGAAGACGATCCGCTTGGTGCAGAAGTTTGCTGGTGTGCCGAAGGTGACTGGCAGCGTCACCTTGCCGATCGGGTACGCCTTCCGACCGGGGACGATGCCGTGGAAGGTGGTGTAGGTCGTCTCGATCATCGACTGCGGGAGCCGCAGTCGCCTGAACGTGTCCAGGTACAGGATGTTGATGGAGCTACCGCCGTCCATCAGCGTTTTGGGGAGCCAGTAGTCTCCCACCTTGGGCTTGTCCACTAGGGCGACTCGGCCCGGATACTCGATCCGTGGCGAGTGGTCCTCGCGGCTCCAGATGATTGGTTTCTCAGACCAGTTGAGGAACTGGGGGATGTCTATATGTGCCACCGCATTGACGACGACGGCGCGGGCGATGACCTTCTTCTCACGCTTCGTGTTGAAGCCTGTGAAGGTGTGGAGTGAGCTGGCGACGCTGCTGAATTTTCTGCCATTTGGCGCGTTGTTGTCGGGGTCTTCCCGCGCGCGCCGTGCCTTCTCAATCTCCTTGAGAGAGTGGCAGTCGGCGGTCGTGTGCGTGGCGAGATTTCCTTCCCTGCTGTGAAACACACAAGGTTGGTTGAGAAGAGCCGCGAGATCGAACCTCGGCTTTGCCTTGTAGTGGCCGCCGTCGCGATGCTGTCCTCCGTCGCGGCGGAAGCTCTTGGGCTTGTGCTGCGCGTATCCGGCGTTGGGGACGAAGTCAACTCGCCCGTCACTGCGGCGTTTTTCGGTGAGGCGACTGTTGCTGTAGTGTAACTCGGGTCGCCTCCCGTTGTCGTGGCCGCTCGTGCGACGATATCCTCCCTATTCCTCGTCGGTTTATTGGTTTGGATCCTCCTCCGCGTACTTCTTTGCAATCTCTAGGAGGCCCGGTATGTTGTCGAGTGTTCTGTATAATTGCTTGAGCTTGGCGACCAGGGGCTCGTAGCGACACGAGGTCTTGAAACAGTGGATCGCGGTGTCCGGGTGGATTCCGGCTGCGTTATACCACAGATATTGCCACCGTTGGACCCAGCTGTGGGTCGACTCGCGGGGTCCCTTGACGCATCGCTCCAGGTCCTCGATGGTGGTGGCGCGGATATATGATCCCTCGAAGTGCCTGACGAAGGCGTCGCGCATTTCCTCCCAGGAGTCGATGCTATCCGCGGGGAGGGTGTTAATCCACTGCCTGCACGCTCCCTCCATCATCAGGGGGAGGTAGCGGGCGGCGAGTATATCGGTGTGGCCGGCGATCCCCATCGCCATGAGGTAGGTGTCTAGCCACACAGACGGATCGTACGATGGGTCGTACTTCTAGATCTCCTTCGGTGCTTTGAAGTTCGTCGGGTATCTTTCACCTCGGATCATCAGTCCGAAGCACCGGGGTCCGACTCGGCTCAGTGATCCCCTTGGTTCGCCGTCCAAGCGGTTGGTGAGGGTATGCCTCAAGTCTTCAGGCTGGCGTGCGCGCCAGCTCTGGTTGTTGATGATGTGGGTGCATGCGTCGACGGGCTGTCCGTTGGCGGCGACGAAGTTGTTCGCCGGTTGCGGGTCGTTGGTGGAGAGTGCCGCGTTCGCGGGTCGGTGTTGGAGCTGCAAGGGTTCGAGTGGTGGGCAGTTGAGAGTATTCGCCGCCATGGGGCGACCGCTCGAGGCCGCCCTGCTGCCTGATGAACGCGAGTACATAAGACCCTGTGAGTCGATGCCCGCGTTTTGCTGCTCGTCTGCTTTGGCGAGCAGAGCCTTGGCGTACTGGATCTGCAGGGCGCCTTCCCCGGTGACTTGGATGTTGTCGATTGCTGCTCGGCCCGCGACGACGTTGTCCATTGGGGTGGAGAACAGCGGGAGGCCGTTCACGTCTCGCTCTCGTGAGGAGACCATGATCCTTGGCTGGTCCCTGGGGGTGCGCGGTTGGGTGGTGGTGGGGCGTCGTTGGCCGTCGCCCCTAGTGGGGGTCGGGCGCTTCCTCCTGGCGGCGCGTTCTCGCAGATCGCGCGCTCGGCCACGCGGGCCGGGTCGTTTTCGTCGTCGAAGTTCAGGGCGCGCCCCTTAACGGTAGGATTCAGGCGCGACCTGATTCGGAGTTGGTGGTAGCGCGACAGCTCCTGCGCTGTCACCTGCTCGAGGCGAAATTTTTCGCGCTCGGCTTGTTCCTTGCGGACTGCCTCCGCCAGGTTCAGGCGGAGTTCCTCGACCTCCGTTGCCGTCGCGTTTGGTGGGATTGGCGTGGAGAAGGGTTCTTCCGGCGGGTCGGCGCCAGTCGCCATATACGTCACGGCGTGGCGACCGGTTCCGTCGTGGAGGTCGGCAGAATTCTCCGACCCGGAGTCAAAGTCGAAGATCCCAAGGATGGAGGGGTCCTCGAAGTCTCCGACGTTGGAGACCTGGGTGATGGAACCCGCGGGCGATGCGGCGACGATGGATCCGGCGAGTGACGCCAGGGTGGCCGAATCGGCGTCGTCGTCGAGGGCCGCGTCGTCCGCGGCCGCGGTGGTTTCGGCCGTTGCTCTGGGCCGAGTCGTACTCGGAGGCGAGGCGGTGAATCGTGCGGACCTGGCTCTCGGAGAGCCAGTCGCGTGGCGGCGAGTCGCGGATGCGAGCCGAGTCTTCCGAGACGTTGACGTCGGTGAGGCCGATGAAGAGGTTGATCGTGCCGACCGGCAGGATCACGCTATGCATGACGGGTCGCGCCGCCGGGACGTAGCGGCTTGGCAGGATCTGGAGCATCTCGCCGATCGCGATCATGTGGCCGGTGGCGATCGACTCGTTGATGGGCAGATTGGATCTCGCCACAGAACACTGGCCTGACCGGCCAGGCCCCACGGTGGGTGTCACTGTCATGGGAATGACCACGGCAGACGCTGCAATCGGCAGTGAGTAGTAGTACATGGGGCAAGGGCGATCAGCCATCTGCGGTGCGAGATGAGGGAAGAGACACAAGGGTGTACCCAGGTTCGGCCCCCCGGAGGGTAAAGACCTACTCCTGCTAGATTGTATTATGGTGAGAGTACAATGGGGCGAGCTCGACGACTAGGCGGCGAGTCGCTTGGGTGTATGATGGAACGTATCTCTTATGCGTACCCTAGGGAGGTTTATATAGGCTCACCTCGCTAGGGTTTACAGATTACAACCGAATTAGTTAAGGATTCAGAGATTCTATGACCTAGTCTGAATGGGCCTAGCTACGCTTCTGGGCCTCCATCTTCCAGTCGCCTGAGTCCATGCCAAGTCTTGATCCAGTCGCCGTCCTGCAGGCCAACTCACTGACGGCTTAGGCTAGTAGGAAACGTCCTGCTGGGTATACCCCGGTAGGCATATCCCCATCAATCATGGAGACAAACATGATACTTATATACTAACACTATAATTTTCACTCTTAATTTAATACCAATTATTAAACTTCTTGGAGTAACCGGAACTTACTGAAAGTTTGCAATAGGACTTTTAAACTTTAGATTAACACTTCAAAACAATACGATACCAGTTCGTAAAGTAACTAACCAGAATTCTATAGTTCTATTATCTCAATTATAACTAAGCGCAAGGTGGTAAACGGATGCCAATGACTACAACAACTATGCAAATTCACTTTGATTTAAATTATGATAAATAGTGTTCAACTTTTACTCATATTGCTGTTGAACTCCCACTCAAAACAATATCCCTCACATTGTTTTAGTGATCACACGAACCAAATTCACTACACCAAGTCCGATCATCATGTGACATGATATAGTTTCAAAGGCGAACAATCATCATGTTCATCATATCATCTATATGACTCATGCTTTACCTTTCGGTATTCCGTGTTCCGAAACCATGTCTGTACATGCTAGGCTCCTCAAGATCAAACCTTAGCTTCCGCATGAGCAAATCTGGCTTGCTCATGTAGTATACACTCGCAGAATCTAGCACACCCGATCATCACGTGGTGCTTAGAAACAACGAGCTTTAGCAACGGTGCTTACTAATGATGAACACTTTAAAACTTGAAATTGTGTGCTTGAGGGATCATCTTATAATGCTACCGTCGTTAACTAAGCAATACAAGATGCATAAAAGGATTAACATCACATGCAATTCATAATATGTGATATGATATGGCCTTTCTTCTTGTGCTTCCGATCTCCATCTTTAAGCACGAACATGATCTCCATCATCACCAGCATGGCGTCAAGGTCAATGGTGCCACTTCATGGTTGTCATCCACCAGCATCAACTATTACAACTACTTTGAATAATAGACACGCAGGTCCTTAACGGAATTTAAAAGACAACCATATTGCTCCTGCCGGTTGCCGAGTTACAATAAGGAACATTGCATACATCATATATAATCACAATCATGGCCATATCACATCACAGCACACCCCTGCAAAACAAAGTTAGACTCCTCTAATTTTCTTTGCATATTTTACGTGGTTTGGGGCTTTCAATAAGTGTCGTTCTAACTTACGAACAAGAACCACAACGTTGATGCTTGAACTATCAAGTGCCCGTTGTAAATTGAATCTTTACTATGATGGGAGAGACAGACACCCACAAAGCCACTTACGCAATACAAGTTGCATGTTGAGCGTGGAGCAAGTCTCATGAACGATGTCATGTAAGGTTAGCCCGGGCCGCTTCATCCCACCATACCGCAAGATGCAAAGTACACAAAAAGCAATTGATAATAAAATCACCACCGCCCACAATGACCATTGTGTTCTACTCGTGCAACAGATCTACATATAGACACGGCTCTGATACCACTATAGGGGTTCGTAGCATGGAAAACAAAAAAATTCTACCGCATGCACACAAACAAGCCAAGATCTATCTACTAGATTGTAGCAATGAGTCGATAGAGTAACTCACCCTCGAAGATTCCAAAGCGGTTAACGAGAGCAGATTCTCGTGGGTGATGTAGTCGTACTCTTGTCGATCTCAAGATCGCGTAGACGATCCTTCCGGCGCTGTGTTCCGGCAGCGCTTCCATAGTTGGTCACACGTTCGGTACTCGATGAAGACCTTCCTCTCCCTTGTTCCAGCATGCAGCGGAGGTTGTAGCACTCTCCTCGTGATTCCGGCAGCACGACGGCGTGGTGTCGGAAGTAGAGGGGAGATCCTGCAGGGCTTCGCCTTAAGCCGGAGCGAGTATGGTGGAGTAAGAGAGGGGCCTTGGCGATCTACGGTTTAGAAGCACCAAGGGAGGTGGTGTAGCCGGCAACTAGGGTTTGGGGAAACCCTAGTCGGCGACTTGGGAGGAGGCCCTAGGCGGCGGCAACACTTGAAGGTGGCCGGCGACTTGGGGCTAGGGTTTTGGTGTGAGGGGTAGGGGGCACCCTACCCCTCCTTATATAGGTGGGAGGGAGGCGGTTTGGGAGGAGGGAGTCCTTATCCAACTCCTCCTCATGGCCGGCGGGTGGAGGGAGTAGGACTTCCACCCTAGGAAGGTTTCCTACTCTCCCTCCACCAAGCAAACTTCATATTTGACTTTTCAAATTGGCGTTTGACTTTCAAACTTCGATTTGATTTCTCTCTTTATATTGCCCAGCCAAGTGACCTAGTACATGATGCAACCATTCCACATTGTCATGACACATTCATGTACCCTTCCCCTTCCGGAGTGTCGGACCTTCCAGACCCTTCTAGAACATTCCTGGTGAAAACACCGGAATCATTCCCGAACTCCGAAACATAACTTTCCTTATATGAATCTTATTCTCCGGACCATTCCGGATCTCCTCGTGATATCCCGGATCCCATCTGAGACTCCGAACAACATTCGGTCTCTTACTCATCATTCCATAACTACACAACAACATCGAATCCTTAAGTGTGTCTCCCTACGGTTCGTGAATTATGCGGACATGACCGAGACACTTCTACGATCAATAACCAATAGAGGAATCTGTAAATTCATATGGCTCCCACATATTTCTACGATTACTTTGCGATCGAATGAACCACTTACATACGGTACCAATTTCCCTTTGTCTCGCGATAGTTTACTTATCCGAGGTTTTGATCGTCGGTATCTCTGCATACCTAGTTCAACCTCGTTACCGATAAGTACTCTTTTCTTGTTCCCGTGATATGTGATCCCTTGTGAGACAGTCACATGCTTGCAAGCTAATTGGATGACATTCCACCGAGAGGGCCAGAGTATATCTATCCGTCATATGGATGGACAAATCCCACTCTTGATCCATGTGCCTCAACCCATACTTTCCGTACACTCAATGCCACCTTTATAGCCACCCAGTTACGGTGTGGTGTTTGATGTCATCAAAGCATCCTTCCAGTGATAGTGATTAACATGATCTCATGGTCAAAGGAATTAGGTTACTATGTATCAGAAAGCTTATAGCAAATGAACTATATTAAATGACTTGATATTTATGCTATGCTTAAATATATGAGTATGTCCATCATACCATTATCTAATGATATGATCTTGTTGTTAACAACATCTCAATGTTCATGATCGGGAAACCACGATCATCTATTAACCAACAAGCTAGTTTAACAAGAGGCTTTACTAGGGACTCTTTTATGTTTACAAATCACACAAGTATTAATGTGTCCAGTTAATACAATTATAGCATGGTATGTAAACATTTATCACAAGTATGAAGATATGATAATAACCACTTTATTATTGCCTCTTGGGCATATCTCCAACACTAATCCCCCTAGACAACCTCTAGTTGAAGGGTAGCTGGATTTGGATGATTTGTAACATAGTCACTATTTCACTTGAATCTGATGGTGCAAGCTAATAAGAACATGTGCTACATGATCTAGTTTATATTTCTTATGAACTTATACTGTTGTTGGTGGCCTATTGGGGATCTTAACCTACTATTACTTTCCCTTATTGTTCTGGTTACATCTCCTCCTTAATCTTCTCCTGCTCTTCTTCTTGTGATGTTGGTCTGTTCCTCCTTGTGATGTTGATCTTGATCTACTCCTCCTTGTCCTAGTTATTGGATGGCTTCTTGAAGCAACCATAAGTTGGATGAGGTTTTAGTGGGATGATCTATGTATTCTTGGGTTAATGATAATATGATAAGATGGTAAGATGGGGAATGTGCTCTGAAGTGTGGAGGTGGAATGGTAGCTTGTTGCTACGGCTGTGCACTCTTATATGTCCTTGAGGCTTCCTTGTGCTGACAGCACACACACACATGCAGTTATGTGTATGCTGCTTACCTATAAGCTTGCACTGTTGTGGATCAGCACAAGTAGTTATAGTGCTTTTACTCCTTTCTTTCTACCTCCTCTGGTGAAGCTTGCCCCTCTTATGGCCAATGATGTAGGACTGAGGCTACACATCTGATAAGAATAAATATTTTTACTCTTGGCACCTTATTTGGGATTAGCTCTATGATGTTTTGAACAGGTGCATTACACCTATATATCTGAGAGCACTCTTTCTAACACTAACCTCTCTTCTTCTGTTATCTTTGTTTGTCTTTCTTTTTTGTTTTATAGATATCAAGATCAAGGAGTAGACATTAGACAGGAAACGTCGTGTAGGATTGTATATTACATTTACTTTTGTAATATTATTGTATTTTAATATAGTAAAGAACATTGTAACCTTGTATTACCTATTTTTGAATTATTGTAATATCCTTCTATTCTTTTATTCTTTATAGTAATCCTTCATTTATTTACATGTAGAAACAATGTAATATAATTTGTTTTAAATAATAAAGGTAATTTTTCCTTTACTTATAATTTTGTACATTTCTTTTATTCCCTTTTATAAAGGGCAATGTAATGTTTATATCTTACTTATAAATAAGAATTCAGTTCTTATTTATTATTATAACTCATTTCTTTAAGTTCGATTTTATTAATTGAGACTGACAAATATTGTATCTTATTCATAAATAAGAGTTCAACTCTTATTTCTTGTTACAATTAAATTTCCATTTATTATTTCATTTCAAATTTCTTTTTGAATTCAAATCTATCAATTGAATATTCAAATTTGATTGTCCTTCCCTCAAACATAGAAATACAATAAAGGTCATGTCGAAATCTGGCGCACTTGTCCTATCGTTTTCATCAGAACAAGAGAGATCTCGATCCCTCTATAGCTTCTTTAGTTTTGCGCGAAAATTCCCCGAATTTTCTTATGCATGAATGCAATGCACAAACATGTGTCATGTCTATTTCGAGGTGCTAATCCTGGGTTGTTACACACACCCCCTAGGCGCGGGTGGGCTCACCCCGCACCTGGGTAGGGTGTGGGCCCTCCGGCCGCCTTCCAGCCTCGCCTCTTTGCCTATAAGAAGCCCCCGATGCAGAAACCCTAGGAACCCGATAAAAACTCCACGAAATCTTCTGTAGCCACCGCCACCATTGTCCCTAGATCAGGGGGATATGAAGTTCTTCCCAGCACCCTGCCGGAGGGGAGATCATCCCGGAGGCCTTCTTCTTCATCATGCCAGCCTTCGGTATGAAGTGTGAGTAGTTCTACCTTGGACTATGGGTCCATGTAGTAGCTAGATGGTTGTATCTCCTCCTTGTGCTTTCATGTATAGATCTTGTGAGCTCCGTTCATGATCGAGGTCTAATCTATTTGTAATCATGCATGTTGTGTTTGCGGGGATCCGATGGATATTGAGATTACTATGTCAGATTGATTAATAGTTTTATCTATTTGATACTATCATGTCTGTGTTGTTTGTGATCTTGCATGCTCTCCGTTGTTAGTAGCTATCTTGGCCAAGTAGTTGCTAGTGACTCCAAGAGGGGGTTTTTATGCTCGATAGTGGGTTCATGCCTCTAGTTTTCAAGGGAAGTGACAGAAATCTCTTCGGTTGTAGATGTGATGTTGCCACTAGGGATAAAACAACAGTCTCTTGTTCATAGAACAAGTGGATTGTTTACCTTACACACTTTGCTTAAAGCAGTTGTCTGTTGCTTGCAACTTAATACCGGAGGGGGTTCGGATGATAACCTGAAGGTGGACTTATAGTCATAGATGCAGTTGGATGGCGGTCTATGTATATTGTTGTATTGCCCAATCAAATCTCATAGGATCTTTTTGTCTGGTATTGCATTGTTATGCCTTGCTTAGTTCCTGTCAATTGCCCTGCTGTAATTTGTTTACCCTTCATGCCATGTTGTTTATCTAAGGAGAGCACCTCTAGTGAATTATGGACTCCAGTCCAATCTTTACCATTGATATATCTTCCACTGTTACTTGTTTACTTGCTGCAAACCATCATCACCTTCCACACCATACGTTTAATCCTTTATTACAGCAAATCGGTGAGCTTGAAAATCTTACTGATTCGTTGTGGCAAAGTCTTAAGTTTGTGTTGTGCAGGTTTTCATGTTGCTTGCAACACCTGTGTGACGTTTCCTTCCTCCTACTGGTTTGATAACCTCGATTTCTTACTGAGGGAAAACTTGCCGCTGTGCTGCATCACACCTTGTTGTTGGGGTTTTTCGACGAAGCACTACACGTTGACGCAGTGCCATCAGTCTCCGGATGTTCGCATCCGTCGCGTTGCGTTGAGGTGTTGAGTGTCGACTTTGGTCGCTTAGGTGACTTTGTCGTCAGTTTGTGTAGGAGTGTGGCCTTGGGACCGGCACGATGTGTTGAGTTGAATGGTTTTGGACGGTTTCTCTTACAAACTGTCCGCCTCTTTTTTAACTATATCAATCAAAGGCTTTCAGCCTAGTTTCATAAAATTTTTCAAAAAAATTAAGTCCTCACTAGAGCTCGTGCTCTAAAACGACGCTCTCACCACTGGACGTAATTAACGGGCGACCTATATACCCCGCGGTCAAAAAATAAAATAAAAAGGTCGGTGACCAACTACGATCACGACCGGTCGTTCTAAGACATGCATGCATCAGCTAGCCCACCTGATGGTACGATCCAGCAGCTTCACGATCAATCTCCCGAATGACGCGTTCGCGAGGCACTGACAAGACTAAGCAACCGCTAACGTGATTTTGCGCCTTCTACAAAAACACTTTAAAACGTGATCCTGCACAAATTTCTTTGGCAATAAATTCACTGGGAAGAAAGTTTAGCACCCACTTTTGACACCTTTGCAACGACCCGTCATTTTTTAGTGCAGAAACTGGATATATCATGTGGAAGTTAGTAGTAGTAACGCGTTTCGCCTGCTAGTCGTGCGCACCTGTTATTACCACGGGGGCCGTTTTATCTAGGCAGGCAGGTGCCCCGTGTCCATCCGTTGTCGCGCGCAGTAGTGTAACCACGGCAACCGATCCCGCCGGGCCCCGCCAGATCGATTTTTTTCCAGCAAGTACGAAACGTACAGGCAGTAAGTGTCGGGAAGAAACGCCGGCCGGCGTGATCGATCGATCGATCGATCTAAACAGCCACGAACTTAACTTGAGTAGTACGTGTAACGTATCACGACGAAGCCATGTAGCTAGCACTTCCGATCCACGATCGAGGGCCTCCTATAAATACATCTCCCTGCCCTTCGTTTCTCTTCACACACCCAGCAAAGAGCGACAATGGCTAGTCATCCCAAGATCGCCACCATGTCCACCCTTACGATCCTCCTCGTCGCGCTCCTGCTCTCAGGTAGCGGCACGGGCGACGCGGCACGGCGCCTGGCGGAGACGCCGCTGCCCAAGCCCGAACCACCGCTGGCGCCACTGCCCACACCGGAGGTGCTGCCCAAGCCGGAGCTGCCGGGCCCTCTGCCTCCACCGGAGGTGCTGCCGCCGCCGGAGCTTCCCATGCCGGAGGGGCTGCCCAAGCCGGAGCTGCCCCCGCTGCCGGAACCTGAGGTGGCACCGACGCTGCCGGAGGAGCCCTGGTTGCCCAAACCTGATATGGAGCCGATGCCGGAGCTGCCACCGCTGCCCACGGGTGAGATCCCACCGGAGCCGGTGATGCCGCCACTTCCGACGGGAGAGCTGCCACCGAAGCCTGAGCCCGAGCTGCCGCCCAAGATGGAGGAGCCACCCAAGCCTGTGATGCCACCGCTCCCTGCAGGTGAGATTCCACCAAAGCCGGAGCCCGAACTACCACCCAAGATGGAGGAGACACCGAAGCCGGTGGTGCCGCCACTCCCGACAGGTGACCTTCCACCGAAGCCGGAGCCCGAGCTGCCACCGAAGACAGAGGAGCCACCGAAGCCGGTATTGCCGCCACTCCCATCAGGCGAGCTTCCACCGAAGCCAGAACCTGAGCTGCCACCGAAGAAAGAAGAGCCCCCGAAGCCCGTCGTACTCTCGCCACTCCCAGCGGGCGAGCTTCCACCGAAGCCAGAACCTGAGCTGCCACCGAAGAAAGAAGAGCCGCCGAAGCCCGTGCTCCCGCCACTCCCGGCAGGTGAGCTTCCACCAAAGCCAGAGCCTGAGCTGCCACCAAAGACCGCAGAGCCGCCGAAGCCGGAGCTACCGCCACTCCCTACCGGTGAGCTTCCACCCAAGCCGGAGCCGGAGTTGCCACCGAAGCCACTGCCCGAGCTGCCAAAACCATGATGCGTTCAACCACGGAGAGGTTCCCATGCTGCATGATTATTCGTTTGGGTTGTTCATACGCATGCATGCATGTGTTCATATTCATCTGCCGTGAGTGTTGCCGTGAGCTAGTTCACACATATATACTGTTTTGAGAGGTTTTCTTTACCATATCTTTTTATATATGTGTCTAATAAATGGATTTTCGTCCATATTTATATATATACATCTGTTTGTCACTTTGTTGTCAGCCCCTTGCTCGATTGTCACGTTTAACATCCATTGACCGAACAAATTTGCTGCGGTTTTGGGACTCAAAACTGCCACATGACGTCAATAATTGTTAATTCATGATTCACTTAGTGTGCACTTCATGGCAATTTTAACTCTGTTTCACTAACTAGTTAATTAACCCCCTGAAACCAGTCGCAAGTTTGAAGTTATAAACACGTAACGGGCGCAAAATAAATAACTCTTGCCACCTGAACTTTACTGGGACCTGCTTAACCGCTTTATATACTACTAGCTTCATTTATCTTCCCTCTATCAAACTTTGTAGGGACTCACTTGAGCCTTTTGAGATGTTCCACCTCACCTTACTAGAGGTAAGATAATGTTTCAATCTGAGCCGTTGATTGACGAGGGCAATTTTGACCTTAATAGTAAGGCTAACTAACAAGGTAAATGATGACATATTAAGTAATAAGGTACTGCAGAGGAAAATATTTTTTAACCAACACAATCAGATCGAAATCTATCTAATAAAATTCAAAACAAATTTTTTAGATGAAATATTGATTGGAAACAAACAATTGTTCGACCAGTTTTAAATAATACATCATATTTTTTGAAATGAAATAATACATAATAGTTTAGCATTATATGGTAATATGAAAGATTTATAGGAAATAAAAAATAAAAAATGGCAGTATTTTCTTTTACTTCATACCAGTGACATGAACGATCATATGGTATTAGATAGGGTGACATGCTCCTTTCCTTCTATATAAATATTACCATTTAACACCTACAACTGACTCGTAACGCAATTATGTGCAAGAACATAATTACCCTTCAAATGGCCAAATTAATATCTTACCCTCTGTGAATCGAGGAACTGATACTGTTGTCTATCTAGGCTCGAGTTACATGTTATATGGATCACGAGAATGCACATAGTTGTATTTGTATTCAAGTAGTATACTATACCATAATGAATTGGTATACCAGGTATTACATGTATTACATCTAAAAGATCCCTTAATCTTAACGTACATCTCGGTTGAGATTACGCTTGAATTCATTAAATTCTCTCACAACTAGAGTTTTGGTAAAATCATCAGCAACATGATCTTTCGTAGAGATGAACTTGATGCCCAACAATTTGTTGCAACCCTATCATGAACAAAATGATAGTCAATCTCAATATGATTTGTGCGATCATGAAAAATTGGATTGGCTGATAAGTATATAGCACCAAGGTTTTTCATACCATAGGCATGACCTTTCCTGAAGAGAAACACAAGTTCTCACAGCAAAGCTTCCATCCAAATTAATTCAGTGGTATGGTAGCATTTGCCAACTCCTTATACTCTAGTTTAGTGCTAGAATGTGACACAGTTTCTTGTTTCGAGAACTCTAGGAGATCAAAATTGGACCAAAGAACATAGAAAATCCTCTAGTAGAATGCCTATCATCAAGACATCATGTCCAATTGGCATATGAAAAAGCACTAAGAAGAGTAGATGATGAATGCTGAAAAGTAAGTTCAACCTTTAATGTGCCCAGAACATATCTCAAGAAAGTTGTCGAACGAGTAGTAGTGGGTGCATGAAGATATTGACATACTTTGTTCACTGAAAAAGATAAATCGGATCGTGTCAATGCCAAATATGTAATGCACCAACAACACTTCGGTAATTAGTGCTATCTCGAGGGCCAAGACAAATTACTTGGGATGGCAGGAAGGAGTGTAGTTGTAAATATGGTGAAGGAACCTCCATGTCTTCAGCGAAGAAGATAATATTGTATTCGTTGAGAGATAAACTTGGTAGTGTTGGTTTCCAACATATTTCATGACAATTGCTTGTTTATTATTACCTATGTCCCACAATGTAAATGTTTATAGCAAGCAAAAACAGTTTGCTAAAAAGGCTTATATTATGGAATGGAGAGGGTACAAGATATCACTTTTCTTGAGTCCGGCAAACTAAATCTGTTGACTAGAAATGAAATATGTATTTTCTGTATATTCTACTCTTCCGTGGGTTCACGACTTTAGCATTTTTAGAATACGATGTGGAAATATTTTTTATATGCGTGAATACTTCGTGCATTTTATGTTCAGAGGTGCGCTATTTGTTGCGATAAAAAAATAAGAGACCATAACAACGCACGAATATTCAACTACTAGTAGTAGTAAGGATAATGACAACTGTTACTTAAAAAAATACATATTTCACCTACCTAACTGACTAATTCCAATGTTAACATATTTTAGTGGGAAAATATCATTAATTTCGTGGAGAGAGTAACACGCTACCACGAGACTAATATACAAATTTATATTAATGAATATCATTTTTCCATCTGCAGGTTGTCCTACATGCTTGTCTAAATGTCATGCACTCACTTGATTGAGGTAGTATACCAGCAAGTAACAACTTAGCTACTAGCTTGAGTCGCTAGAAAAATGTATACGCCAACATGAAACGAAGTCGCCAGGGAGTGGTCACTTTCAACTCGATACGGACCTAGAGAAGTCAAAATTTTAGTCACACACATATGACTCTATTTTCTCAGCAGCTTGTCCCTGACAAAGGGCGGCAACACGTACGTTTTCGACGTACGGACACGGGGCACTAGCGAGCCCTGTTTTCCAACTCCGGTGACGCGGAGCTAGCTAGCCCATCTACCATAACCACCAGTAATCAAGAAAAGCTGGTAATCGCCAACATCCCCGTGAATTTAACTAGCGTCAGTCGTCGGTCTTGCGCCGGTGACCTAACATACGGTACAGGCACCACGACACGTACGGCATCCGTGGATGGACCTGAGACACTTACCGAGTGTGTTGATTTTGAGGCTGGCCTCTATGGAGCCCGGGTTTCTATTTTTTATATCACATTTTAAAATTTCAAAAATATGAAACATATACCAAGAAGTATCGGATGTCCCCGAAGGGACAAAAACCTAGATATAGACAATAATGATGACTTATATCTGCGTGCAAGAAATCAATCCAAATTTCTATATTGGAGATGTGAACACTGCAAAATTCAAAAAGTTCTGATTTGCCAGATATTTGTTTTTTTGTGTAGGCTGAAATACAAATTATTTTGAATTCAGATTTTGTGGGGCCATAGAATACACCATGTCAACATGTAGGAATGTTTATGAATTAAAAAAAACTTGAAAATGTTGGTTCAATTTTTTTCGAAAAAGGGCTCCATGGAGCCTGTCCTCCAAAGGTATTTTACGGATATATAATATCTATAACAAAAAGCTACATATGGTTTCTTACACAAAACAGATTCAAATTAACAAGAGTGCGCACTTGTTTAGCTCCAAACTTATAAACAAACTTAATCTTTAATTTGAACAATAATATTATAGTTTCTAACTACTCGGGACAAGAATGGGATTTCTGTACATCCATGTTGAGAAACATGAAAAGAATCAGTGATACAAAAATTTTTAGTAGAATAATAACACACAATCTAATCCGACCAAAGAAAAAATGTGGAAAAATAATTTAGACATTATAAAATACAATTTGCACTTTTTAACTATGCGACTACTGTATATTTGAAATGCAAGCGCTCAGATGAAGTTTTAGATACCAAAATACATTTCAGAATAAATTTTAATTGTATACAAAAATTGACACATTTTAGTACCATGCTACACATTACAATAACACTGATTGCAATTCATCTAGTGTCCAACTAGTGTATACTTAAAGTGCAACAAACAATATTGAAAAATAAAAGGGTACAAGTAAAAAGCATAACAAATTGTTGCACAATTCAAATAAAATGGCTTCACAATTTTGCAATTTGGAAATTCTAGAGATAAAAAGTGTAACCGTGGAAACAATTAACAATTCATTTCACAAAGATAATAAATACTCCCTCCGTTTTAAAATATAAGATGTTTTAGGTTTGTGAAGAAAATGAATCTAGACTTGTTTTAGTATGTAGGTTCACTCAACTTTAGGATGAATCTACATACTAAAAGAAGTCTAGATTCACTTTCTTTACAAACCTAAAACGTCTTATATTTTGAAACGGGGGGAGTAATTTATTTTGGAGAAATGAAAATGGCTCGAATTTAAAAAATCTAATCAGCTCATCACAAAGTAAAACTAGTCTACTTGCCAAAAACGGAATATTGTAGAATTAATTTCATTTGTCATCCCTAGTTATGTATCTGCAACAATAATTACTCCATCTAGTAGAAATTCGTTCGAATTGCCCCTTTTAGAAACTTTGGACCCCCTCTGATGCATTTCTCTAGGCAAAGATGTGAGGTGATCATTGAGACTCGCAAATATGAGAACGGAAACAATGAACAGAACATATGTTGAAGAGAATGTTAGACATCATTATCAATGACAACCTCTAATCTTGACATACTTTGTTGTGCCTCATCAATCTACCATCTTTGTCTTATCTAGCAAAACATGCATAATGCAAAACTATGGTTAAACCATGCTAAGAATTTCCTCGAAGGGTTATTTTGCTAGAATTTTCATTAAATGGGGTAATATGTGTGACAAAAGCACAATTATGGGATAAAAAGAGAAATTCACTATAATTTATTATAAAGGTCTTTGGTGAGGGATATGCGTTAATCAAAGGTGTCTCGTGTGGAGGTAGTGTTTTGGCTCCCATGTGCAAATTAACCTATTACGGAAAATACATAAAAATAAAATTTTAGCTGTCAAATAAAGCTGAACAAAAATTGTGAATATACATTTGGACATTCTATGCCCGTACACAAGTTTTAAAAAAGAATGAACATTTTACGTGGCTTGTGTAGAAAAACAAAAAACATGTTCGTGAATAGACATGTTGGAGCACCGAAATATGTCTTTTTTACATGGAACATCTAAAATGCTCTTTTCATCTGCAAACTTGTGTACGAACATTTACTGTCCGGATGTATATGGAAATATTTTTTCCTAATATTTTTGACATTTTGAAATATTTTTTCATACAATGGGTTCATTTGCACCCGTGAGCCGAATTGGTTTTCCGGGTGTCTCATATACATTTTAGCTTTTTTTTTTTGCTTGTTTGACTCTTTGAAAATACAATAGTTGATTGATGTAGTTTAATGTGAGACTATAGCTTTGCTTGGTAGCGATAGATTAATTATGGTTATGACAATATTATTATTTTTAGTTGCATTCTTCATTTTCTTTCTTAATTCGACATTTAAGTGGAGACATTTATCATATTCCATAACATGTTTAGTGGAAACTTGAAGGCACAATTGACCGGGATATTTCCTACAGAATAATGGAAATTTAATCGTCTTGGTACAAATAAAAAAAATAACACTATAAATGGTCAAAGTTACACTAAGGTAAACCACTTACTGAAATTACAAATCAAAATATGTGGAAAATCACTCTCACGAGGCATCCATTACAAACACCAATATATTTGTTTCATCAAACATTGTCCTAAGCTTCAACACATGTAATAATTTTACATTACCGAGACTGATACTTACAAAAAAAACTTATATTTCACCTACCTAACTGACCAATTATTCCAATTTTAACGTACTTTTGCGGAAAAATATCATTAATTATTGTGGCGAGAGTAACAAGCAATCACAAGACTAATACACAAAGTTATATTATTGAATATATAGTCATTTTTCCATGTGCACGTCGGTTAACGTACATTGTCTAAATGTCATGCGCTCACTTGATTGAGGTAGTACTAGCAAGTACCAAACTTATACTAGCTAGCTTATAAGTTGCTAGGAAAACGTCCACGCCAGCATGAAACGAAGTCGTCATATCTTCAACTCAGATACGAACTAGAGAAGTCAAACATTTCGTCACATACTACTCTATTTTCTCATCATCTTGTCCTTGACAGAGCGCGGCAACACGGTTTCGACGTACGGACGTGCATTGGGCACTAGCTAGACCTGTACGCACAGGCGCACAGCACAGGCCCCGTTTTCCAACGCCGGTAACGCGGAGCTAGCAACCACAACCACCGGTGGTACAGATGCAAGAAAAGTTCGGAATCGCCAACATCCCCTGAATTTAACTAGCTAGCTAGCGTCAGTCGTGCGCCGGTGACCTAACGCGCTAGCGGCACCACGACACACATACGGCTTCCGTGGATCGACCTGAGACACGTACGACGCTCCCACGCAAACGCCCGGGCCATCCACACCACCAAACTTGACAGATTTCTGCCCGATCTTTCCTTAGACACTACAGGAAAATTTCAATGGGAATAGGCCCGACACGGGCAAACCGGGCGTCGGTCTAGAGAAGCCGTCGGCATAGGACTCGGTGGACCGACGGCAACCGTCAGTATAGAACGGGCAATCGGCGTAGGCCTTGGTGAGCCGACAGCAATCGTCAGCGTACAAATGCCGTCGGCATAGGGCACGTCACGTGGGCCCGGAAGATCAGACCGTGAAGGCAAGGCGATGGCGTCACACCTAGGCCGACAACTTTATCGTCGGCCTAGGTTTTTTTTCTTCAGATAGGCATGCATTAATACTTAAAAATTTATTACCTCAATTATTTTAACATGGATATATTTTTTTCACTAATTGTAGGGATTCGCACCCTTCAAATATATCGATCTTTCACTGGTGACCAAATCATCCCACAAAAAACCGCTTGCATTGCATTTGTTTTTTCTGTTTTTTCGAAATGGAGACTGCTTGCGTTGCATTAGCATCGGTTGTTTCGTCAGTACTGTGTAGGCTTGCATGCACATACTTGACATTTGCCAAGCAAGTTCCGGCCGGTTAAAAGTAAAATATAGGATTAGAGCTTGACATGTACGTACACATGTGGTGAGGTGTGGTGCTATCACGCCGATCATACCACTGACCACTCGGCCGATCTCAAAATTCCAAAGTAATTATTAAACAGCACATAACTAGGGTAGGGTAGAAATCACGCACAAGCTTTTCTTCACACACAAAGTCGAGCTAAGCAATGCAACAACAACAATCATGCAGGTGACCTACCGGGCTACCGGGGACCATTGATGCCAGGAACCAAACTTCAGCAGAACTGCTAGTCTCTACAGCATATGCGCAGGGAGAGAGGTTCATTCGGCGTCCTATAAATATCAGGCGTTCTCTCATCTCCCAGCAATCACACAAGGAAGTAGCCCCCAACCGACAAAGAAAGCATTCACCATGGCGCGTAGAAGCACCATGTCATCTGTTGCATTCCTCTTGGTGCTGCTACTCTCATGCAGCTGCATGAGCAGCGCAGCACGGCACCTAGGGGAGCACCCACCACATCCCATCGTGGCTGAGCTGCCAAAGCTCGAACTCCCACCATACCCTGCTATGCCCGAGCTGCCAAAGCCAGAAACACCGCACCCGATCGTTCCTGCGGTGCCAAACACTACACCGCAGTTGATTATTTGAGGCACACAATAGTGCCTTAAAAAATACCAATAGTGCCTTCAAAAAACTTTTAAGGCAATAATAAAAATGCCCAATCAAATGGGGTAGGGAAAAATCAATTATGGCAATTTAAAAAAATGCCTTTAAAAACAGATTTTTTGAGGCATTTTCAAATTTGCCTTTAAAAATAGATTTTTTGTGGCACTTTCAAATTTGCCTTGGAGTATAATTTGAGGCAATACTAAGTAATGCCTTAAATAATTTTTTTTGGCACTATACAATAATGCCTCAAAAAATAATTGTAGGCACTATACAATAATGCCTCAAAAAAGTATCTAAGGCATTATACAATAATGCCTCAAAAAAGTATCTAAGGCATTATACAGTAATACCTCTGAAAATAATTTAAGACAACACTTTACAGGCAGTGAATACATTCTCAGACAGTAAATACATCCTCAGATTATACAGTATGCAATATTCAATTTACTTCAGGTTACAGCGTTATGGTTCTTCTAGCTCACATCTTTGCAATGAATACATTCAATATGCAATATTCAATTTACTTTAGGTTACAGCGTTCTGGTTTTTCTAGCTCACATCTTTGCAATGAATACATTCAGTATGCAATATTCAGTATGCTCGCTCACATCTCAGACAGTGAATACATTCAGTATGCTCGCTCACATCTTTGCTCCATCTTTTACTTGTTCTGGTTCTTCTAGCTCCATCCTTTCCTTGTTTTGGTTCTTGTCCTAGAAGATATCCAAAGGGCATTGATCAGCATGTATAAAGTAACATATTTGGCCAAGTACTCCAGGTTACAACATGTATAAGGTAACTTATTTAGTCATTTACTTCAGGTTACAGGCTACATACCACAGTTTGTGAATTGGTCTTTCGATCATCGGCATTCATGGCGGCACCCGAAGTTCTCTTCCTCTTCTTTTTCAAGCCACATTCAGGAGGTATCTGAGCATAGAGCTCAGGTCTCTGTCGAAGGAGATCGTGCCCTTTATATATGTCAACATGGTTAAACTCCGCCTTTGTGGTCTCATTGATCTGTGGTACATTGTATATATTGATGATGCAATATAGAGGAATGTGTAGTATGAAAAGTAAATGGTAAAGGTTGTAGTAATCTTACAAACATTCTAGGCCATGGAATGCATTTTGCTTGAGCATTTTCCAATTTCTTTAGTCTCCCGTGTGCACGTGGCAACATCGTTGTTTTGCTGCATACGTAGTTAATAAGGACCTCGACATAATCGCGCAGTGGCTTGCCATCTGACCCTAAAGAATTTGCATCAGCATTTTGGACTGTGACAACTGCTGCCAGGCACATACTGTTTGGTGACTGAAGTGACACTTCCATCCCTGCTTTGATTTCAATTATCTGCATAATGCAAAATAAGAATACACTCGTTTGTACTTAACAACAATGTAAATCTGTTTGCAATTACCTGTTTTCCCTTGTTCGATGCAACAATGTTTGCTTCTGCCTTTTCCAACTTCACCTTGTCCATCTTGGGTACCTTCATTTTATAGAAAATATGGTCATCTTATCATGCTTAAAACCAAACAGTGAATGAACAAGTTAAAAGCAATGCCATCTTACCTCTTGTTTCTCCATCTTTAGTTTTTTCGAGACCGTCGCTTCTAAATGCAACTTCAGTTCTTCTTCATTCTTCTTCTTGCCTTTCTTCTTCACATCTCCAGCTTGACTTGCTTGGTCGTTCTTGTTCTTTTCTGTTGTTGTTTTGCTTGGTGGTTCTTTATCTTGCTTCACTGCTACTGTTTCTTCTTCTCTAGTTGTTGTTGTTTTGCTTGGTCCATGTTGCTTCACTACTACTGTTCCTTCTTTTCTAGCTGTTACTGATTTGCTTACTTTCTCAACTTTCTGTTCCAAACTTGTTTGCTGGGTTGAGTTTTGATTTTGAGAGGCTTGGAAGATCACCATCAACTCCTTGCATCGTTGCTCCACCATTTCGCCGCATTTGCGCTCTATATTCTCCACCAAAAACTTCTGGTTTTCGGTCAAGGTTTTAACCATTCTCCTTAAATCCTTATTTTCCACCTGGCTTTGCCTAAATGCTGCTATTGCTTGATCAATCTTCTCAGATGTTTTTCCACCTACGACGAGGCCAAGCCCATGTCTTGCAGATGTTTTAGCCTTTGGGAAAAAGGTAGAGTACAGATCTTCTTCATGTGCTTCTTCTCCGATGAGGGAAGGGTTTTCAGCTAGCTTCTTGTTAATATCTTGCTGAAATTACAGGTTCCAACCACGGTCATTACGATTTACAATGGAAGGAGATGATAGAATTGTATTAAATTACAAGTGCTTACTATCTTGGTAGCTGAGAAGCCATCAACCGGATTCCCATCTTTATTAGTATGTGTCAAACAATAGAGCTCTGCACGACCAACTCTTCTACCTAGCTTAATTTCCTATAGTCAAAATATCATGCTTTCATCAAATATGTCATGGAATAAATGAGCATACGTTGCAAATTCAGAGCTACAAACTTACCTCTTGATCATGAACCACAGCAAACCCCCTCGAACCTGTTGTATGGAGAGCATTGGCTTGATTGTTTCGTGTCTCCTTGTTCTTTAAACTCCTAGCCTACATCCTCATGTAAATTGCATAATGTCATCAAAAGAGTATAGCCCACTACATTATGTTAAAGCTATACAATATTTAGACAAGTGTGTAGCCTGTGCCATACCTTAGCCTTTTCAGTATACCAATACTCTGCTAACCATGCCCACTGTTTTGGAGGTATTCTGCCCTCACAACCATTTACAATATTTTGCCTCAAAGACAATTCATCATCAAAGTATTTAATCTTGAGATAAGATTTGAAATCCTTAAATTTCTTTCTAGCAGACGTTAATACCCAGGACTTCTGAACTTCAGGAATATTGAAGAAAAACTGTATTTCCAAGTCAAAACTACATTATGTTACAAAACTGAGGGAAAACAATATGCCAAAAAACTATATAATGTCCAGTAGTTACCTTTACTGTGTTCCATAGCTTATCCTTTTCAGATTGTGGAACCTTACTCCAGTTTGGGTATGCTAGTGAAATTTCCTTTCCTTTTACTAAGCTTGCAATGAAGTTAGTCAGCCTGCTTGTCTTGAGTCCACATGGCTGACCAAGATTGTTGAATTCCACGTTCACTTTGGAGTTTGGATCGTATTCATGCCAAAATTTCTTTAGTTTAGTGGGGCCTCTTTCACCTCTTTTTTTCTTTTCTGAAACAAAATAAAGACACAAAAGAAGTCAAATAAAAGTAGATACACTTCATTTTAGTAGCAGCACTCAAAATTCAAAAGCAACTCACCTTGTCTAGCAACATTTAACATGTGGTCACCTTGTGTTTCTTCATATTGTGATTCAGTATCTGTCTCATCTTCATATTGTGTCTCACCTTGTGTTTCTTCAACTCTATGATCCACTTCTTGTTCTTCATACAATGTATCTTCATACCTCTCTTTGGGCTTCTGTTGACAAAGCATAAAAAATGTGCATAGTACATAACTAATCAGATTATATATACAGATTCTAAATCTCAGATTATATATACAGATTCTAAATCTCAGATTATATATCAGAAATCATCCGCAGATTTCTTTAGTTATGTACTACCCCATATCAGAAATCATTTTTTGAAATCATGTTTTGCCCTGTTGGTTCCCTTTGTTGAAGCCAAATTTAGAAATAAATCTATTTGCACAAGGCAATACAACTTACTTGCACGGGGCAATCATAGATTCCCTTTGTTGAAGCCAAACTTAGAAAACTTGGAAATATTTGCTCATTTGACACTTCTTTTGGTTCAAGTCCTAGTTTCTTCAACTTATAGTTGACCTCATCTCTTCTTCTACCCTGGCTTCCTAACATGCTTGGACCTGCAAGTAAAAATAGTATATTAGTTGAATGATTACAAGATTACAAAATAAACCATTATTTGCTTCATCACTATCGTTTCTAGACTTACCTAGTTTTCATCATCACTATCATTTCTAGACTTCATATCATAGAAATCTCTAATGGGGGGAGACACGACGGCGTGCCATTGAGGGTCAATGGGATCTTGCACATAATATATTTGCTTGGCTTGACTTGCAAGTATAAATGGTTCCGACGAGATATCACTTCCATCATGCAAATGACTGAAGTTCACCCGAGTTATTCCAAATTTGTCATCCTTCCTTACTCCAGTAGGTTTAACCCAAACACACTTGAATAGAACCACTTGCCCTTTATTTGAATAGTTGAGTTCAACAATTTCTGTGATTCTACCATAATATTGGACATTCCCTAGGGCTGGATTTTTGTCTTTGGCGCTGGAGTAGCTAGAGGTCTTCGCACATACTGATACCCCATCACATTGTGTAGACTTGCCTTGTCTGTGTTTGCTCGTATGGAAATGTCATCCATTTATAGAGTAACTATTATACTTCTTTACCATCATATATGGCCTCTGAGCTAAAAGGAATACTTCTTCTTGAACTTCAATCCCTTTCTCAATTTCTGAATTTACATGATCCGTAAACCATGTGTGGAAGTTACTATGGTGGGCTGATTCTACATCTCTTCTCCTTCTATTGCTTTTACCGGCAGATAATATATGTAGGTGCTTCTGTGAGTAGCTACTGATTTTGGGATAGTTGAAGAGTACATATCTGTGCGCCTGTGTCCACGACACATGGTCAAGTTCATCAACAGCAGAAGCAGACAAAGGGCGTCCAATTTTCACCAATTATTCATGTGAAGAACTAGAAGCTCCTGAAGTATTGTGACGTGCTGGTAGGTTCAATTTTGTTTTAGCACCATGTAGATATCTAGAACAAAATGTCATGATTTCATCGAGTACGTAACCTTCTGCTATTGAACCTTCGGGGTGACTCCTTGTATGCACCATATTCTTGACATAGCCTATGAAATTCTCAGTTGACCACATGTCCCTAAATTGTGCTGGTCCAGCAAGTCTAACTTCAGTGGCGAGATGGATAGTGACATGCTCCATTATGTCAAAGAAGGTTGGAGGAAATATCTTCTCTAATTGGCACATTATCTCTGAAATTATAGCTTCCATCTTTTGCACCTCAACAACATTGATAACCTTCCCACACACAACCTTGAAATAGTTGCTTAGTTGTATCAAGGGCAAAGCAACATGTTCAGGCAAGCTACTACTAACAGCCAAGGGAAACAGGTCTTGCATTATAATGTGGATGTCGTGGGTTTTAAGACCATGAAGTCTCTTCTCCTCCATGCTAAACTTGTCGTAGAAGCTTGAGGCATAACCATCGGGAAACCTAGCATGCTTAATGACTCCGCAGAATATCTTCTTTGCATCTGAATTCATATAGTACTCTGCTTCTGGAAGGTCTGGTTTAGGCTGAGTCTCATTTACATGCAAGCCTTCTCTTATTTTTAGACGTTTAAGATCACGTCTAGAGTTGAGATTATCCTTCGATCTTTTGTCAACATTCAGAATAGTGTTCACTATGTTGTCAAAAAAATTCTTCTGGATGTGCATAGGATCCAAGTTATGCCTCACTTGCAAAGTTTCCCAGTATTCCAACTGAAAAAACACGCTTCTCTTCTTGAATGTTGTTTCAACCGTGTGCTCTTCCTCTTTTTCCATCAAATCTTCGTCCCCCTCAACCCTTGGCCTCTTCCTTCTACCTGACTTATTTGGCTTCTGCAATTTCCCATATGCAATTGTCATGCCCTTCGTCATTTCTGAAATATGTAGGCTTGATGGTTGGACAGGAGGTTCTCTATATTCAGTGGTCCCATCAAATGAAGCAGCATCACTTCTGAATGAATGATCAGGGTATAAGAATCTTCTATTTCCCATGTAGCACCTCTTTTTCCCATGCTTTAACCTTCTGGAGCATGTGTTTGTCAAACAATGAGAGCAAACAGCAATGCTTTCCCCACTTAAGAGGCCACGGCCAAGCCAATCACTAATTGTCCACAACAATGCAGCATATACTCTGAACTTCTTTCCAAAAGCAGCATCATGTATCAACACCCCCGTTGACCATAGCTCTGCCAACTCATCTATAACTAACTGCAAGTACACATCAATATCTTTGCCTGGTGACTTCTTTCCAGGGACAAGGACAGATAGCATGAAATTGGACTGTTTCATGCACATCCAAGGTGGGATGTTATATGAGATCAAAATTATTGGCCATATGCTATAAGAGAGGTTCATAGTCCTAAAAGGGTTGAATCCATCTGCTGCCAGTCCAAACCTGATGTTTCTAGGCTCACCACTAAATTTCTTGTGTGTTAAATCAAAATGTTTCCAAGCAGGAGAGTCAGCAGGGTGCCTCATCAAGCCATCCTTTGTGCGGCCATCATTGTGACAGGTCATTAGTGGTGCTGTTTTAGAGGACATGAATAACCTCCTAATTCTCTTCTTTAGCGGGAAATGTCGAATCACCTTTTGGGCGACCTTGGTGATTCTTTTACCATCTACTCCGGTTTTCACGGTCTTCCATCTACTTGCTTTACAAACTGGACATGAGTTGGCATTGGCATGTTGTCCTCTAAATAGGATGCAATCATTTTTGCATGCATCGTGACTATCATAACCTAGTCCAACAACTTTGATGATTTTCTTGAGCTCATGAAAATTTTTAGGAAGGGAGTGGCCTTCTGGTAGTGCATCCCTAAATAATTCCAATACATCTTCAATGACAACGTTGGACACTCTCCTCTTATTCTTTATGCTCAGCAATCTAAGAAGAAACTGCAGCTTAGAGAACTTTTTGCATCCCTCATACAGCTCCTGACTTCCTTCCATGTACACTGACCTAAAGGTTTCAGCATCCTCATCACACTCATCTGCACTTCCTTCTCCTTCTTGGTCTTCTAAATCTGAATCTGTATCCATACAGTTGCTATCATATATTCCAAAACCATCAACTAAAAGTTGCTCCATCTCATCACTCTCTTCATTTTGTGCCTCTTGATTTTACTAGGTTGAAGTGTAGGTTCAGCAGCACCTAAGCAGTCTCCATGATATACCCAAGAGGTATATCCAGACATGAAACCTGTCCATATTAAATGTTCATGCACCTCTTCTCTACCTAGCCTAAATCTATTGCCACAGTTGCTGCATGGGCAAAGGATCTTTCCATTTTCCCCAGAGTTTCTAACAACAAATTCAATAAACTTTGTAACACCATTAGAGTATTGTGGCGTAGATCTTGCGAAGCTCATCCACCCTCTATCAATATCTGCAACTAGGCAACATATACACCTACTTAGACTATATAGCTAGTGAGACAAATTCTATCATGATTTTTTTAACAAGTTAGAAGGCGTTGATCATGTGTTCTACTTATGGTTACACAAAACTAGAATAACTCACGACAATCAAACGTACAATTAGTGGCATACGAAATCAAACTAGACATGGCCTGAATAAACATGGCCTGAATAAACTAGGCATGGCCTGAATAAACGTACAATTAGTGGCATACGAATCCAATGATAGACATGGCCTGAATAAACGACTGAACCTTGACCAAATAGAGCTCTCTGAATAAATTCCAATTATTCTAGACAGAAAGATAGACAGGAGGGAGTATTTTACCAGCCTCATGGTCGTTTTGAATAAGCTCGCGGTGCAGGAAGGAGCGCCGAGGATCCGCGGTGGAGGTGGAGCGCGGCCGCTCGACGACGGTGGCGGTGGAGGTGGAGCGAGACCGCTCGACGGCACCCAGTCGTGATCCAGTCGTGCCGGAGGTGCCAAAGGAGAATGAAGTGCCGCACCCTGCAGCGCCGGAGATGCCAAAGGAGCCCAAACTACCGTACCTGGACGTACCGGAGGTGCCAAAGGAGCATGACGTGCCGCACCCTGCGATGCCGGAGATGCCAAAGGAGAACCAAGTGCCACACCACGTTGTGCCCGAGCTGCCGAAGCCCGAACTACCGCCACACCCTGCAATGCCCGAGCTGCCAAAACCTGAGCTACCACATCCGGTTGTGCCTGAGGTGCCGAAGGAGCCTGAAGTCCCACACCCCGTCGCACCAGAGGCGCCAAAGGAACACAAAGTGCCCCATCCCGCCATGCCTGACCTGCCAAAGCCGGAAATTCCACATCCTACCGTGCCAGAGGTGCACCCTGTTGTGCCGGAAGTGCCAAAGATGTCGGACTTGCCGCACCCACCAACCATGCCGGAGGTGCCAGAGCATGAACTGCCACCGTTCCCCAAAGCCGAGCTGCCCCCGAAGCCCGAGCTCCACTTTCCAGAGCCAGAGGCCAAGCCATGATCGGACTAGCTACCAGGGGCGGAGCCAAGGGGGGGCTAGCAGGGGCTAGACCCCCCCTAACCATCGGCCCCCCTCAATACATAGGTGCAGATTTTAGTACTAAACTAATGGCCTTATAGTCTTAATTAACACTAAACCTAAATTTAATTGATTTGTCATGCTTCTCTATACCGAAAGCCAAATGTAGCCCGTGAATTCGGTTTATTACTACCATATGCAATCGTTCAGATCAACTGACTGGATGCCTGCCACCATCGCTCACTCCTACTCAGTAGCCAGACACCACACGATGTCGCGGCCACGGCGCCATGCTAGCCAGCCATGTTGTTTGTCAGTTTCTATCTTTGTTAATTATGCCGTATCAACAACAAGCATGTTGTACCATGGAGTATAGGAATCAATCTTCCTCACTCTGACTGAAAGTATCAAATCGTTAGTATTTTGTCGATAGATTGCATAACCTATAGTCTAATTGATTAATTTATAAAAAAATATGCGTATTTTGTTTGATGTTTGCTCGGTGATGATGACAA
This sequence comes from Avena atlantica, assembly GCA_910589765.1. Classification (NCBI taxonomy): domain Eukaryota; kingdom Viridiplantae; phylum Streptophyta; class Magnoliopsida; order Poales; family Poaceae; genus Avena; species Avena atlantica. The sequence goes on along the minus strand of OU342738.1, from coordinate 343,742,383 downwards.
CTTATTGAATAATAATTGGGAAATAATAATAGGAAGGTCGCCTGCAATGGAATTATCAGGATTTATACTCGTAGAGATAAAGTTGATCCAATATAAACTAATCTTTTATTTTGTATTGTCTAAGATTTAGTGCTATATATTAATATCAGTTCTATACCGATACTTTGATATATTGTTATGTTTTATCCAAACAGTTCTTCCAATACAAAATGATAGGTAGTTATTGTTTTTATGAGAAAAAAATCCTATATATGATCATCACTATCTTCGCCCCCCTCAATGTTAAATCCTGGCTCCGCCCCCGCTAGCTACATAGTCCATCTACTGACTACTGCCAGTTATCGAAGTTTGATATGTTTACGTGAAGCATGTTTATGATGGTAGTGTAAAGTGTACTGTACATGTCGTTAGCCTGCGCTCTAGTTCTGGATGAGGGAGAGTTATGTCTGAGGGCTATTGCATCTCAGACAGTTCTTTTTTACGTGCACGATGTATATGGTGTACACACCAGTAATAAATGTATTTTACTTTTTATATTTGGATATATATATATATATATATATATATATACATATATGTGTGTGTCATTAAAGAATTCTTAAGATCTTGGATGCAATATATGCTTCGTTTAAAATTAGTTGCATATTGTACAATAGAGAAGGCCCGAGAACACAGGTTTAATCCAGAGCTACAGAGAGTAACAAACGTGTTATGGAGATATATACCAGCTTACATGAGGAGCTCATTTAATACCTAAAACAAAAAGCTACCGCTGGTTTCTTACCTACAATAGAAGCATATTAACAAGAGCATGCACTTGTTTAGCTCCAAAGTTATAAAAAATGTCATAATCTTGAACTTTAATACTAATATTTTAGGTTCCGACGGCTATCCAGATGAATGGGGTTTCTTTACATTCCTGTCGAGTACATGAAAATACTCAGTGACACAAAAGTTCTTTAGCACACTGAAAAGTAAAAACACACAGTCTCCGGCTAAGGAAAAATGTGGAAAATAATTTACACATTATAAAAGTACAAGTTGCACATATTTTAAATGTAGAACTACTGTATATTTAAATGCAAGCGATCAATTAAGTTTTAGAAACTAAAATAAATTTCAGAATAAATTTAATGGTTTAATTTTCTTTGGTGCATTTAAGTACCATGTTGCAGATTACAATAACACCAACTGAATTTTTTGTAATGTCCAACTAGTGTATATTTAAAGTGTAAAAATAAAAGAGTACAAGTAAAAAAGGATAAAAATGTCTCACACTTCAAATGCAATGGTTTCACGATTATGAAATGTGTTAATTTTATAGATTAAAAGTGTGACCATGCAAAAAAAAAGTTAAAAGCTGATTTCTCAAAGAGAAAGAATAATTAATTGTAGAGAAAAATGAAAATGACTCAAATCTTAAAAAAAATCCAATCAAATGATCTCAAAGTAAAACTAGTTGCCG